>LPNX010791370.1:160579-221846 GCA_001517045.1 Pseudotsuga menziesii
TACCTTCTGCCTTTCTTGGAGTGTACTATGAGAGCTTGGTCTTCATTTCCCATCTTTTCTTCTCGAGCTACTATTCAAGCTTCTTCTTGTGAGCATCCTCCGCATAGTCTGCTAAACTTGATTAGCTTCTTTCTAGCACAGATTCCTTGGATGAAAGAATCCCATGACCTAGGGAGACCATTCAGGGTTGTCATCACAATTTCTACATTCTCCACTTCTTCATCTATTGATTCAAGTTTTTCTTTGATCTAGGAGACCCTTGTAAAGTATGACTATATGGTCTCCTCATTCTGAATCTTTACATTCTTCAACTGGTTCCTCACAGTCATCTTCCAATTTATGTTCTTCCCTTCAAACAGTTTCGTTAGGGAATCAAACATGGATTTAGGTCTCTGGAGGGAGGACACCTATGGTATGAGGTGATCCTTGATTGCATCAGTAATAATCCTCTTACCCATAACCAAATTCTTCTTATTTAAGGCCTTAAACTCATCTTCCTCTGGAACTAGAACCTCCTCATTGATGTAGGAGTCCAACTCATTTTCTTCCAGGACCAAGGAGATCCTATACTTCCAGCCTCAAAATTTATAATCTCCCTCAAGATTTTCATCAATATTGGTATGATGAGACATGTTAACTAAGAAACTCAAATGGAAATACAAAATATTTAGATATTACCAGGTCAAGATGTCGAATATGGATTTGGAGCTAAATTTTTGTAGTGATGGTTCAGAAGCAGATTAGGGTTCAAATTTCCCAGAGTTATATCCAACCAAATGCTTTTATCTTGATCTCTAAACTTTTATTTTCAGGAGGAGATCAATCTAGGCCTGGGGTTACTCAAAAATTCCACTTCTGTGGAAAGCCCTAATTTTCGGCAGAATTGTCGGGTCAAAAACTGAGAATGCTCAAAATGAGATTTTGCTTCGATAGAAAGATGCTCCCTAGGAAGGAGAGTCATCCCAGCCTTATTTTGCTGAAAATATGTGGAGAGAGACCCAAAAAGTAGGTATCCCTAGTTCCTGCAGCTGCACCCTGTCTTCTTCTCAAGTTAGCTCTGATACCATGTTAGATTTTTAACATTTAAACTAGCATTATATTAGGATCTTTAACTGAGAGAATAACAAGCACAGCAATCAAACACAAGAGACAATGAACATAGTGTTTTTCCTCAGGGAAACCATAAATGGAGAAAACCTTGCAACTTCCTTAGAGATAGAATTGGTACCAAAAGTAAAACCCCAAAACAGTAAGATGATCTCTCGACAACAGTAGCCTCTTTCTTTCTAGCCCCAACAACTGCTTCTCCCTCAACTATGCACTACAACTAAGTGTGAATGAGTGTGTGATAAATAGAGAGGTTCACTCTCTATTTATACTAATTCTCAACTTGAGAATAACTCACTATGGCCAACTTCACTAGGAGATTCTAATAACCCTAAGGCCTCGCAACTGCGGGGACTTTAACCCTTGATCAATAGGAGGGTTACCCACAATGACTTGACATGACTTGTTTACATTATAGAAACTCCCGATTGGAACATCGAGGCATGACAAGACTCAATAACATTACAAACACTTCCTGGAATAAACATCGGGGTACAATACATAAGATATACAAGTGAATACATTCCAAATTTACAATTACGTCAACATATATAACTCATAAGCATTCGCTAAAAACTTTCTCAGTATTCTGTAGGGTCTAATATTCTTCATCTTCACCTTTTTGTACTCTCCTTTAGGAAATATGTCTCTCTTCAGATATGCTTAGACCAAATCTCCCACTTCATAGTTCTTTTCGGTTCTTCTGGAATCTGCTTGGGCCTTGTAACTCATGTTACTCTGATGTAATCTTGCTTTCACTTGCTCCTGCAACTCATTGATTCTTGTTGCAAACTCTTCTCCATCGTCACTTTTTTTTTATCTAATTGACCTAATTCATGAAGTTCATACACTCCTCTTGGATGCATTCCATAATAAATTTGAAATGGAATCATCCATGTACTCCTATTTGGTGAATCATTAAATGAAAACTTAGTTTGAGCTAATACTTTGTCCCACTATTTAGGACTTTCCCCAATCAGACTCCTTAACATGTTTTCTAGACTCCTATTGACTACTTCGGTGTGTCCATCAGACTATGGGTGATATTTTGAACTAAAATTCAGTTTGGTACACAACTTCTTCCACACAATTCTCCAAAAATGCCTCATGAACTTCACATCCATGTCTGATACAACTTCTAGGTAAATTATGTAGTTTCACAACTTCATCAAAGAACAAGTTAGCAATGTGTGTGGAGTCACTAGTCCTATAACATGGAATGAAATGTGCCATATTAGTGAATCTATCAACAACAACAAAGATAGAATCATGTCCCCTTTGAGTTCTTGGTAAACCCATAATGAAATACATACTCACAGAATCCCAAGGCCTAGTTGGAATAGGCAATGGTGTATACAATCCTATGTTCTGGCTTCTCCCCTTAGCATGCTGACATACTCTGGATCTGGTTATAGATTTCTCAACTTCAGACCTCATCCTTGGCCAAAAATAGAAATGACCCAACTGTCCGAAGGTTTTATCACTTCCAAAGAGACCTGCCATACCTCCATTATGATTATCATGTTTCAAGTTCTCTCTCATAGAACACTTTGGTATACACAACTTACTATTTTTAAAGAGTAAAAATTCTTGTAGTGTATACTCCATCCATGGCTCTCTGTCCACCTCTACTAGATTCTTACAAGCCCTGTAAGCCTCCTAGAAATCAATGTCAGCTTCATACAAATCTCTCAAATGCTCAAATTCCAAAACTTGTATTTGATTTTCTTGCATAATCAATAGCATCCTACTTAAAGCATCATCTACTTTGTTTGTCTATCCACCTATGTGTTTCAACACAAAGGTAAAGCTCTATAAGATCTCAACCCACTTGACATGTTTCAGGTTCAACTTACGTCGCTGCATTATGTACTGTAATGCATGGTTATCTAAATATAACACAAATTCCATGGGCATCAAGTAATGTCTCCAATGATTCATTGCTTGAACAATAGCATAAAAATACTTGTAATAAGACAAATACTTTTTCTTTGCATCATTCATCTTCTCAATGAAATACACTATAGGCCTGTCCTCCTAACTAAGCACACCTCCGATTGCTACTCCACTAGCATCACACTTTACTTGGAAAGGGTGGTTGAAGTTTGGTAACTTCAATACTGGTTTCTCAGTGATCTTCTTCTTCAAGAACAGAAAGCTACTTTCAGCCCCTATTGTCCATTGAAATGGTCTCTTATCCTTCTTAATTATCTCAACAATAGATGCACAAATACCACTGAAATCAATCTGATGACTTGTATCCCTCCTTGGTAGTAGTTCATTGGGTAAATCATCCACCACAATGTCTCTATACTCACTCAGCATCTCCTGAAACTACTTAGGCAGATCTACCACATTAGTCTTCATTGTCACCACTCTTGGTTTGCACACCACAACATAGTTCAACTCAACCTTCTCAACCTATTCTAGATACTCTTTTCTTGACAATAGAAAAACCTTACGTTCTGACTGTGTTCCTATACTTCCTGCTTGTAAATGGTGAAGTACATGGGTTATCCCATTATGCTCGAAACTATCACAATTAATCCTTCCATCCCGACTTACTCTCTTTTCAAATTTCCACAATTTTCCTAACAGTATATGACAAATATCCATTGGCACAACATCACACAGAATCTTGTCCTTGTATGGACCTATCTGAAAATAAACTTCACACTTTTCACTCACCAGGATTTGATGTCCTTTTATGTAACCAAGATATTTTGCAAGGAACCGGATGCTTGGTATTCTTTAGTCTCATCTTTTCCACCATCTCTATGGAAACAAGATCATCAGTGCTCCCACTTTCAATCACCATCCTACAACACTTTCTTTGGACTTTACATGTAGTCCTGAACAATGAATTCCTTTGAGCAGGCTCTGCTTGCCCCTTCTCGGGTTTCAACAAGACCTTGTTCATCATCAAGGATTCTCTTGTCTATGGAAATACTTCTTCTACCATTGAATGTTCTTGCTACTACTCATTCTACGCTACATAGGCTCTTCTCTGCCTTATGCCTTCCTTCCCTAGAAACTCAAATGACTTATGCCCCAACTGGTTGCATTTGTAGCATCTAACAACAACTTCTTTGCCTCTCTTTCTACCTCTACCTCCTTGGTAAGGCCCCCTTATGCTAGTATCTCTTCTTCTTCCTCTCTCTTTCCCTCTTCCTCTGGCTAACCTACAACCTCTATTGAAGTTCTGCTTTATTGTTATCTTCTCTTCCGTCCTTAAGGCACATTGATATGCCTCCTCCATTGTTCTAGGAGAAATCATGCTGCTCTCTTCTTAGATATTCATCCTTAGACCATTCACATATCTAATATCCTTTTCTGCAGACTCTTCTGCATATCCATCCCTTAGGTTTACTTTGTAGAATTCCTCAGTGTATTCTCTCACTATTAACAATCTCTTCCTAAGGTTTTGTACTTGCCTATACATAATTAAATGGTAATCCTTGGGTAAGAACTTATCCCTCATCTTTGCTACCATTCTATCCCATCTTTTTATCAATGGTTTATTCTTCCTCCATCTCTACTTGGACATTATCCCACCATAAGGACACATTCCCTTTCAACTTCATCATAGCCAATCTGACTCTCTTATCTTCTTCTACCTCATTGTACTCAAAGTAATTATCCAACTCACTGATCCAGTAAATGAGATGCTTTGCAACGAGACTCCCATCATATGTAGGCAACTCCGGTCTCGGCCTTGAAGTCACTCCCAGAACAGATCTGAATTATCTTAACTCTGGTGTTTCCTGCATAGGTGCAAATTCCTCTCTTTGTTCTTCATCCTCAGGTTCACTTACATCCCCTAGTTCTAGGTCTCTTCATCTGTCTATTTCCATGGCTTCCCAATGTGCCCTTAACTCCCTCATTTCTTCTAGAACCTCTGCATTCCCTCCTAGTCAACCTCTATCACAACCTCTTGCTCTTCCAATGCATGCAACCATCTTCCCACTTTGAGCCTCTATAATAACAGTCCTCTTTCACACTGTTACAACTTACCTCACAAAGCCCCTTCTCACCCCTTTGGTATGTCGACAATGTTGGTCCTCTATCTAGAACCTCTTGAGCACTCTTCCTTTGCTCTCTTCAGGATCCTACGGCTATGCTTCTCTCTTTCATGCGCTTTTCCTTAATCCTTCATAATTCTACCCACAACCTCAGCTATGGAAATCAGGGATAATCTTAGGGGCGAAATTTAGCCCATGGGCTATTTTTAGGGGGTTTTCTCAAAAAAAAGATTCACCATTTTGCAATTTTTGAAGCCTTGTTTTGCCCAATTTTAATGGGGTAAACGTTTTTCACCCTAAAAATCGCCAATTTATTATATAAACGATATAAAATCCTTGGAAATTAAGATATTTTTTGAAAAATATCACCAAATATTTTATAGTTGGTGTTTTAAGAAATGGTAAGATTCACCAACATTTAAACACTTTTTAATAGGTATGGTTCCTTAAAATCATTCCTGGTGGAAATCCTCAATAGGAAATCTCAACTTCCCACTCTGATACAAAAATTGGTGTAGGTGGGTCGATCACAACCAACCCTAACCAACACTTCCAGGATCTAGTTGCTCCTAGACTTAACAAGATTTCCAAATTTATCCCAATGGCCAAATTTTTCTCTAAATCTGCTCTTCCATAGTTTCACCTCCATGAAACCCCTTCTGCAAGCAAGATGCAGGATGCGAGATCTCGATTGTCCAAATTTCTCTCCGCAATTTCATTTATGCAACAATGTTCCCGCATGCAGGATGTGGGATGTGGGATGCGGGATGCCAACTTTCAAAAAGTGCNACTTCCTCTTTGCAAATATTTCCCCGCAACTTCCTTAGCTGCTCAATCCTTATGGCCTTCTACACGAAGGTCGATCTTCTTTATTTTTAATGCGGCTCTCATATCTCTATGGATCTATTAACTTCCTCACACCTCTTGGTGTGGGATACTTCAGGATTGTCAGATCTTGAACTGTGGCCTCAATTTCCACCATTCGTTCTCCACAAAAACTTGTTAAGACATAAAATCTATGGACTGCACCAATTGATCATGAAAGTGATCAATCCACCCTGTAATCTTCATAATACTTTGACCTAGCACTCTTATGCATGCATCTACTCTCTACTTCAACTATCTACACAAGAAATTGATGCTGAAAATCAACATTTCATAAAATCACACAGATGTTCATGAAAATGTCGAAGTCAGCTCTACAAGATACACAATTTGATGCAGCACATGCATAAATACAAGAAACCCTATAAACACACAGTTAATTCTTCTACTAAGCAACAAAGGAGAATGTACATAGCTTGGATCTCTCTCCCTCCGATTCTTCAAAATATTTACAAACAGGAATCAGACACAGGTCTGTCCTCTCTCTGCAAACTCGGGAAATCTAAATGTTGAAGAGTAGAACCCCTCCTACACCTCTAAACGACCTATTTAACCTAAAACTGCTACCCTATCTTTAGTGGTCCTGCAACTGAAATAAACACTACTAAGACACATGATGAAACATCCATTTCTGAAATAAATTAACAGCCGTTTGATCTCCACGCAGGGAGTCGTGATCCTCAATGATCCCCTACGCCGCTATTCAGATTATGACTCAGCACAAAAATGGTTACAAAATATGCCACAGCATGTGACCAATCCATCACATTGTTGGCATGTCATGATGCTCCTGCATCACCTTATCCAATGGATACATCTCTGCACCATCAAAATCAAACTTAAAGTTTTCTTTCCCAATAACTATCTGAAAGGATTCCTTGAATTACAAGATGTGTATCTTGGAACAATGATAGCTCATTCTTATCCATCTATTAATGCTTGTAGAGAAAAAATTTAAAGTGGCATGCGACATATCTCTTTTCAAGTTGGATCTCTCTTTATTCATTTCCTTATACTATGAGATTGCATTAAGGTGAGAGAAACTGTGAGACCAAGCACACGTACCGTCTTCGACATGTGTTCCCCTCATAGGGGGTTCACTACCTAAGAAATATCATAGAGCGTCCATTCACATTAGAGGTTTGAATACTCTTAAAAAACTCAAAAATATATTTCTTTGTATTAAGGGGTTAAGGGAGGATTTTTTATTTGACATAGCATTAAAAATATTAGGGGTTATTTTATTTGGGTGGGATGAGGGATAACCTCCAAATAATGGGCTCAATTCATACCTCTAAATCGTGTGGTGCATTCATATTAGTTGTATTTTTCGCTAAGTAATAACCTCCTAATAATGAGATGGATTCATACCTCCAAATCATGGGATAGATTCATATCAGTCCTAACTTCTACTAAGGAATAACCTCCAAATCATGGGGTGGATTTATACCTCCAAATAATTCAACTTATAACGTATTCCTTTTTATTAGAATAAGTTTTTAGGTTAGGGTTTAGTTGGGTATTAATATTCAATCAAACATTGGTCAACGACAACCAAGAAAAGTGGAATCAATATTTCTTGGCTCATTAGAACCAAGAAAAATTAGATGATCTTTCTTAACTAATTATTTATTTCAACTTTTTCTATTATTGTTTACCATTTTCACATTTCCAGTTAGGAATTGTTGTTAGATTGAGTTATATTTGGCACATTCATAATTGCAATTTAAATTCTTATATGCTAGGCATCTGTCTTAATAATGTATTGGAACTGACATGAACATAGGTGAAAATCTAACCCCTTATTTGCATACCCTATGTGTTATCACTACCATGAAATGGTATCGTATAAGTTTCCCCATTTGTGTATCTTTATAACTATTGCATGCTTGAAACTTAACAATGGAGTTTTCCCATCTCTTGTAAAGGTAGACAAACGTAGATATAACCCAAGAAATGGTAACTAAATGTTGTTAATTCCCTTGATTGCAAGAAGAAATGTAGGGGAAGTGGAGGCAATTAATTGGATCTTTTGAATGAACTAATCCAAGTTATGCACATGAGCATATGATGTTATTGGAAAGTAAGAGGAATTTTTCGATGTTCATTTGAGGTCAAACATCAATGATGTTTGTTTTGATAGGAAGGTAGGAAATTCCATCCACAGAAAGGTTTCAATTTTTTATTTTAATTGAGTTTTTTTAATATTATAGAAAACATGAGATATCTATGGATAAACTCGTATTTACATGATATGAAATTGGTAGATTGGTAGATTGTGGTGTGAAACATTTGCAATTCTCATCTTTCCTAAAAAATGTATTGCTATTAGAATATCAGTCTTTTACATTCTTTGTTACATCAATCTCTTGATTGGGTTGTATTTTAATCCACATTACTATGTTGTTGGGTCTTCCACTATCCAACACTACATATTAATCAGGCACCTCTACAATCCTGATGGGATCATTATTAGCATTATACTATTATTGTATTTAGCATCATGTTTTGTTATACTAAGATGCATTAGAGATCCTGTTTGTCACAAATTGAGAATATGATATAAAGGGCGTATTAAAAATGGGTTGATAAAAATAGATACCTACAATATATGGTGAAACTAGGGGGTTTCATCATTGGAAAGGTATATTGGGAGGGGGGTTCAACAATAAAATTTTAGGAGGTATTTTACAATATTTAGTGAAATTATGGATATCCTTTAATATCTTGCAAATGGTCATGCTATACAACAAGCTCACTGAGTGAACCCTTGGTGGTGCCCCTCTTTCACAAGCTATTGAAATCTTGTCAGTAGTCACAAGTGTTAAACTCATCATCTAAGGAAACACCGCATGCATGTGTTTAGAAACTAGAATTCAAAATCATGTTACCATTAATTTGATGTGTTGAAATTCCACGTGGTGCAAACATTTACAAATCACATTAGGTTTGCATGAAATTATATTTTTATTGATGGCGTTTACAAAATATATATTATAATGTGATGCTTTTGTATATTAACAATAAAAATATTATATCATAGAATCCAATATATTAAATATCATATAGCTTATGTATTTTTATTATAGCACAATGTAATAGATTAGTCAATTATAAATCAATGTAATCTTATAAACTTATATGAGGAAGTTATTACCATAAACAATTATATGAAATAGTTATTACCATAAGAAAATTAATATGTTTGATATATGCCTATCCATACTACACATTATTATACGTTAATATATTTGTATACGACACAATAATATACATTATGAAACAATTTTAAAAATTGTTTATTAAAAATGATAATTAAATATTTTATTTACTAATATTAAAATTTAGCCAAAATTTTAGATAATTTTAAAATTGGTCAATAGTCTTCAAGATAAAAATTCTTAGAGATATATCTCTAATACAAATATTAGTATCGAGGTTATTTTATAGATACTTGCAACATATTTTTCCTTTTAATTTCTTCGATTACTATTCTTACCATAAATTAGTTAGAATTACTTTCAAACACATAAAATTATATTGTCTACATTTACACAACTTTTTCTCATTCTACAAAATATTCAAATTTTTCTAGGTGTTTTATTCCCCCTTCTTTAGAGGCATGCTAGTTATTATTATTATTATTATAATGATTGTTATTGGTATGCTAGTTATTATTATTATTACATCGAAGGTGTTACTTAAGGGGCTTGTTCATCTACAGGTTTCGTCGTTTGTCGATGGCCTGTGAGGAGATTCCTTGTGTCCACAGACTCGGTCCACATCCCAACTGCATGAAAGAGAAGGGGTGTAATACAAAAATATGGGAAATTGAAGGCTACTCGTGCGAGGTGGGGTTGTGTAATAAATTATGTAGATTCCTCTTCCTACCAACAATTATTATTTATAATTAGACTTTGATTTAGTATGCACAGTCCCAATTTATTATGCTTACCCCTGCCAAACCTCTCTTGCGCTCTCTGCACTGCAAATAAATTCACTAGCACCCAACCTTCCTCCTTCCTATGCTCTAAATTGCATTTTATACTACTGCCAAGGTAGTGTTGAGTATGAATCAGCGCAACACTTAAGAATTTATTTATTCGAACCATTACATTATAGGATTGAATTTCAGTGGAGTTTGATCTTGATCTTCTTACAATCCCAGTCGCAATCATTCTATTATTTATGTATGTATCTATATTTCTTGACTATGGTTGAAAGTTGCTTCGAAGGCATGACAAATCAACATACAAAGGAAGGAAGGAAGGGCCTTTTATCAAAATTTTTTTTCCTTACATGATAATTCATTCAAGAAGAATTACATGGTAATGTAAATATTACTAATATTTAGATGGAAGGAAACTGAGTGCATAGTGTCGCTTATGTTGTAAAGGTAAGTTCCTCTGTTTCTTTGAGCTAATTTTTTTTCAATAGAAGAGGAAGGGCGCCTATTTCCTTTTTTAAAGGAAAAACCTCAGTAAGAAGAGGAAGGGCTACAAATTTTCGTAGATTTCAAAAATATTTAGAAAAAACTCAATAGAAGAGGAAGGGTTTCTCTATGTCATACATTTAAAATATACTTAGGAAAACCCCGATAAGAAGAAAAATGACTGCATCATTTCTTATGATGTTAAGGTAGATCATTATATACCAAACAATGTTATGCCATGTATTTTTAAATATTTTTATCGTTGTTATTTTTTTGCAGAAGAAGTGTATTAGCGGAATTGGGATTTGGTGTCCATGGTACAACAGTCCGGGGGGGCACTGGGGCCAATTGTAGAGATGGCTCTGAAATCCTTCCAATCTAGGTGTATTGGTTGTAGGGGAATATTAAACGTGCCTACTAGAACTACAGAGTTTGTGTGTCCAAATTGTAAGTTGCAACGGATGCGTCCTCTAGAGTTACGCCACCATCAGTAGCAGTAGTAGGGGATTGCATAGGGCATTTGTCCCTCCAAAATCTAGCTCCCTTGCGCTCAGTGTAATTCTTTGTTAAATGTACCACATGGCTTGGATACATTTGTGTGTCCCCACTATAAAGCAAATCTTGTGCTCAATCTCATTAAGCTTCACAATTATCTAACTACTCTATCAAATGGAGGATTCAAAGCTACTACATATCTTTCCCACCAAGTAGAGGATGTAAAAGAGGTGAGTTGGTAATTTTTCATCTCAGAATAAAACCCTAATTGATTTTATCGCATGGGCTCCTCTAGGATCCACTTTGGGGGAATATTAAAATGTTTTGAATCTTTAGGTCGCGAAAACATTTCGTAGATTATGGGAGATTATGATCAATTGCAGACTATGGGACTGTACTTTCTTTTCTCTTGACAAAAGTTACAGTTTGTGTTGATAGTCACAAATAGGGATTCTCTCAATTCATTCTCCTCAAGAAGAAGAAAAGGCAAAGATGTGATATCCCCTATTGATGGTGGGATGTACAGCCAATGAGATTGTTTGAATAGAGGTACAGGATGGACGCATTCGTTAACATATCTTCCTTTGGAACAATCAACCTCTGCAATTGTTATTAATTGTATCAATAATTGCATTTAGAGTGGTGGCCCATAGATATTTATGGTTACTCTACATTTATGTTAAGGAGGAGCGACTCACCTTTAGAACAACCGACTACTTTATTATCGCTAATACATCTTCTTGTATAAGAACGCCTTCCTCTTTTGGAGTATAAGCTCCATCTCAATTTAAGAGTATATTTTATACTAAAATTTTTATATTTATTTTCTATCTAATATGTTATATTAACATATTTCTATATTATTCTAATAAAACAAGTTATTATAAATAAGCTATCATATTTTTTATTATATGTTTTTTTTTTACATTTTATTTTCAAATTGTTTCACTATTTTTTTTACAATATATAATCAAAGTTTATACATCACTATTAAAAAATCAATACACTATTAAAAATTAATATACTATTATTAAAATGAATGGATTAATGTATTCCATATGTATAGATAGTTAAGATGCTTTGTATGTATCTAAATATAGAAAGTTAATGTGCTTTGTGTGTATATAAATTTGCATTTACTTCCACTTGATCATCATTTCATCACCATAATTTCTCATTCCAAAAATAAATTAATTTAATTATTTAGCTTTATTATTTAAATAGGGACTAAGTTTCTCTACAACATTTGTTTGTAAAAATGACATATCTTACATTTACACTCAATGCACACTTATTTATGGATTTGTAAAAAATGGAATACCTTACATTTATACTCAATGCATAAATTGCAAGATAGCATTGCAAAATGTTTCTATTTATTTCTTGTAAGTACTTGCACTAGAGTCTTCCTTTAAATTTGATTGTCTACTATGCCAATCATAGATTCACCAGATTTCAGAACATAAACTTATATTATCTACACACAACTTTATCTCTTTTTTACAACATATCAAAGTTCTCTTTGATCTTTCATTTCTTTTCTTTGGAGGTATTCTAGTTATGATATTTACTCTGAAGGAGTTCTTTCTCCGAGGTCGGGTTTGTTGATGTATTTGTAACTTTGAAATGTATTCATTTGTATATCTTATGTATTATACCTTCATGTTCCTATCGAGAAGTACCTGTAATGTAAACAAGTAATGTAAATTCATTAAGGCTAACTCTCCATTGTAATTCGGGGCAATAGTCCCCACAATTCAGTTAAGGTTAACCCTCCTTATTGATCGCAGGCATAGTCCCCATAGTTGTGGGGCACTAGGGTTATTAGACTTCCTAGAGAAGTCGGACCTGGTAAGTAATTGTTAACTGAGGCCAACTTGTTGGAGTGGACATTAAGTGAATGAAAGAATTTAAATAGAGAGTGAGCCTCTCTATTTATCACATACACACTCACTCAACTAGGGTGAATGAGTGAGAGAACAAGTGCTCATAGAAGTGAGAGAGAGAACAACTATGGAGGTCATATTTTGTTTCTTTGGTTTTACTACTGCCATTGGTGCTCATTCTATCTCTGAGGATGTTGCGGCGTTTTATCTTTTATGGTTTCCCTGAGGAAAATTCTTTGTGTCTCTTGTCTCTTGTGATTATTGTTGTGCATGTTATTCTCTCAGATAAGATCCTAAGATCATATTGCTTAAATGATAAAAATCTAACATGGTATCAGAGCTAACCTGAGAAGAAGAAATTGTGCAGCTGCAGAAGCTAGGGCTTCTTACTTTTTTGGGTCTCTCTCCACAATCCATTAGCAAAAGGATGTTAGGATAACTCTCCATTGAAGGGTGCATTTTTTTTCGAAGCAGAATTTGATTCCGGGCATTTTCAGTTTTTGCTGTGGGAAGTTAGGTCTTTTTATAGAAGAGGAACTTTTGAGTGAGCCTGGTATAGGATTATTCTCCTCATCAAAATAGAATTTTAGAGACCTGGGTCGATATTTTTTGTTGGGTGAAACTCCGGGAAAGTTAAACCCTAATTTGACCCCGGGCTTGAAAAACCCTAAAATACTAAAACTGGTAGTTTTGGTATATTCACTATATATTGAGATTGGAGAAGGATCGGGAGATGAAACTTTCACAGGACAAATATAAATTCCTGATGTACCCTTTGTAAATGTTTTAGATATAGATTTGCTATATTCTAGGAGATATGATTCCTCCAATTTAGTGTTCCATCCTCTCCCACGATTCATCCCTAAATAGGACACCTAGGAAGAATTGCTATATCTCGGGCCACAAAGGTCCAAATGGAATTTATCAATATTTTCCAGAAATTGCACAAACTATAATTTCTATGATAAATGTTTCAGACCCTGATCATGAAACAAGAACATGTGGAAGTCTATACAAGTTCTCTATTGTGAATAGTTCTGAAATAAGTCACCTTGGGAAAATGCTCATAAGTACCAATTGGTGAAACCAATTCTGGTCAAAACTATGGTGTTGGAAAGAGGACATATGAGGTTACCACAATACAAAATTTTAGACATAGAGGAGTAGTAATTTCGAAGATACCATAGAAACAGTAGCAGAAATTTCTGTAGAAGAAATTGGAAAACTAGGGCTTCTTGTTCTGGGAGCTTCCCTCTATTTTTTTCAGAAAAGGAGTACATTGGACAGATCGCCTTGAAGAGGTCTATATTTCCATCTAATAAGATCTAAAAGATTCCAAGTTTTGAAAATTAGGGTTTCTTTGTCAAACCCTAGAGCATTCAGCTCCAGAACCAGGACGGACACCTCAAATCGATAAGACCTAATATTTTTCTATTTACAGTTAAGGTTCTTATTTCAAAATGACTAATCACACAAGCTTGATGACAAGCTTGGTGAGGCTGAAAAATTCAAAGCATGGAAGTATAGGATATCATTAGTTCTTGAAGGAAATGAATTGGACACCTACATAAGTATAGAGGTTCTAGTTCCAGAGGGAGATGAGGCTAAAAGCCTTACACAAGAAGAACTTGGTCAACGCCAAGAAGATCATTGCCGATTCAATCATGGATCACCTTGTACCACAAGTGTCTTCCCTAAAGACACCTAAAGAGATGTTTGATTCCTTGACCAAGCTGTTTGAAGGGAAGAACATAAATCAAAAGTTGAATTTGAGAAACCAGTTGAAGGATGTGAAGATCCAGAATGTAGAGACCATACAGGCATACTTTACAAGGGTCTCTCAAATCAAAGAACAACATGAAGCAATGGATGAAGAAGTACAGAATACAGAAATTGTGATAACCACCTTCAATGGCCTCCTAGGATCATGGGATTCATTCATTCGAGGAATGTGTGCCAAAAGGAAGTGATTACTTTCAAGTAGACTCTAGGAAGAGTGCACATAAGAAGAAGCTCAACTCATAAGAGAAGATGATAGAAACTGAAGATCAAGCTCTCACAATCCAAAGAAGATCCCTCAAGTGATGAGGAATACGAAGGAATAAACTCTTGAAGAACCTCTTATCCATATTAGAATTTGGATAAGAAATGATGATGTCATGAATGAAGAAGATGATGAAGCTGAAGGCTCAAGGAGTCTACCCACGAAACAAATAAAGATAAGTATTGAATTGTCATTTCATGATATTGTTTTGTTATGCATTTGTTTATATTCAGTTGATGTATTATGCATGATAGAATGTTTGCATTAATGATAGTGTACTACTAATATGCATGTGATGGGTAAGTAGCTCATGGTTCTATACAAATCTCCATTGCTACTTATCTAGAATGAAACCTCTTTTCTAACATATTGGATTAGTGCACAATCTCAATGTTGTTGTGGTAGAGATGGAAGGCATCTAGAAAGTTTCTGTGAGATATGGATGAATGTTGTATTGGCTAAAATAGTGCATGATTATTTCTTGATGCAAAAGAATTTTTTATTAAGAATATACCTTATGAAATGTTTCTAACCATAAAACTAATGCATTTTCCTTGTAGGAAAGATCACGTACAATCGCCTACAATAAAAGAAGGATGAGACTTGTTCCGAAGAACAAGTGACGATAGTTCAAGAAATAATCCAAGATGGAGAATAATATGACGATACTTTCAAAGAAAGAAGAGGTCTCAGACATAGTAGAGTTATGTGACACTATTGAGCGACATCATTGATGCAGATCCTTATAGCTATGAAGAAGTAGCCAAGAAGAAAGGGAAGGAGAATACTAGGTCAAGAAGAATGATGTCTAGGATGCAGTATCAAGACCTGAAGGGAATTATGTAATGTATTCCATATGAATCTACATGATCTAGCATGCAGTAGATGGAAAAATCATGGGATACAAGGAAAGATTCATAGCATGGATCTTCTCACAGAAAGAAGGCATAGACTACGAAGAGACATTTGCAGCCACTAGAAGTTAAGACACATGATAGGATTAATCATGTGTGCAAATTAAATAAGGCCCTGTATGAGCTCAGAAGGCACCCATAGGATAACACATACATGAGGATATTGAAGATCACCTAAAGTGATGAAGATCTTAACCTTTGCTACAAGATTGAAGATGAAATCCTATATAGGATGACAAGCTCATAGCTGGGTGTGAGAAGAAATTTTGAAAAGGTTCAAGATAGAGGATCTTGGTATCTAGTGACCCTAGATGGATACATAAAATATTAGTAGCAGAGGAAGCTACCTGTCACTCTAGTACAGAATGTTTCGGTGCATAGAGTACGAAATACAAAGCAAGAATAATTCTCTGCTTCAGAGGGAGTAAATGCAGAATATATTAAGGTTCAACATGGTATGACAGGATGGATAGCTTACTGATGGATTTAGGCTTCACTGAGAGTAAATTGGATTCCAGCCTTTACTTCAAGGTTGAAGGTGAAATGCCAGAGATGATCCTGCTATATGTCGATAACTTGTTCCTGACAGAAAATAGGAACTCATTAAAGTTACAAGAAGGAGATTTGCTGTCGAGTTTGAGATAAAGGACTTGAGTATGATGCACTACTTTCTAGGCATGGAGGTGTGGCAGAATACGGAAAGAATATTCCTTGGACAAGGGAACTATGCAGTAGAGATCCTGAAGAGGTTCGAGATGATGGATTGCAAGGCCATGACCACACCTATGGCATCGAACTTGAAGCTATTGAGTGTTGCTTCATCAGAGATGGTTGATGCCACGATGCATCATCAGATGATTTGTTCCTTGATGTACCTAACGAATACGAGACCAGATACTTGTTTTTCTATGAACACATTGAGCCATTCTGATGTGATTGAGGGATATGTTCCCACATGATCAGATATAAGTTCAAAGATGCTCTGATGTGATTGTGGGTTGTGTTACCACATGATCAGTGCAGATATATTCTAATGTGATTGTGGGATGTGTTCTCACATGATCAGTATAGAGCCATTTTGATGTGATTGAGGGATGTGTTCCCACACGATCAGATTTAAGTGCAGCCCCTTTTTGACATGATGAGGTTAGATGTAGGTGCAGCGCATTTCTAACATGATGAGGTTGGATATAAGTGCAAATCCTTTCTGACATGATGAGGTCTGATGTAAGTACAACACCTTTCTGACATGATGAAGTTAGATATAAGTGTAGAGCATTTCTGACATGATGAGATCAGATGTAAGTGCAGCACCTTTCTGACATGATGAGGTTGGATGTAAGTGCAAAGCCTTTCTGACACGATGAGGTCAGATGTAAGTGCAGAGCCTTTCTGACATGATGAGGTTGGATGTAAGTGTAGAGCCTTTCTGAAAAGATGAGGTTGGATGTGTGTGCTGGGCCTTTTTGACATGGGTTTTGGATGTGTTCCTCCCATGGTCAGATGTGAGCACTGGGCGTGCCTTTCTAACATTGTTCTTGGATGCATTCCTCCCATGGTCAGAAGTAAGTGTTAGGAAGGCCTTTCTGATATGGTTCATTCCATGTTCAGATATAAGTGTTGAAGACAATGAAGACCTACATGAAGGCTAGGCCTACAACCAGCATGAAAAAGGGTTGGCTCTATAGAACTTCCTGTGATTAGTAGAATTGAGATAGCACTAGTGATGATGACCCAGTGATGATCCAACAGTGATGATCTAGATCAAGTGATGATCTAGACATGATGACAATCCAATGATGATCTAAATCAAGTGATGATCTAGACTTGATGATGATCTAGTGATGATCCATACTTGATGATGATCCAGTGATGATCTAGATCAAGTGATGATCCAGATCAAGTGATGATCCAGACTTCATGATGATCCAGTAATGCTCTAGATCAAGTAATGATCCAGACTTTATGATGATCCAATGACGATCCAGATCAAGTGATTATCCAAACTTGATGATGATCCAGTGACGATCCAGATTAAGTGATGATCCAAACTTGATGATGATCCAGTGATGCTCTAGATCAATTGATGATCCAGACTTGATGAAGATGACTTGAATATGAAGATTACTTGATGTGATCCAGATGATACAAAAAAGAAGACTTGTATTGATAAATTTTGTTGATAGAATATCTTCCTAGTTAAGAGGGAGTGTTGATGTATTTGTGAATTCAGAATGTATCCATTTGTATGGCTTATGTATTGTACCCTGGTGTTCCTATTGGGAAGTATCTATAATGTAAAACAAGTCATGTAAAGTCATTGAGGTTAACCCTCCATTTTAAGTTGGGGAAATAGTCCCCATAATTGAGTTAAGGTCAACCCTCCTTATTGATCGCAGGGAAAATTCTAGACTCTCCTAGAGAAGTCAGCCTTGGTAAGTAATTATTAAGTGAGGCCGACTTGTTGTAGTGGACATTAAGTGAACGAAAAAATATCAATAGAGAGTGAGAATCTCTATTTATCACACACACACTCATTCAACTGGGGCGCATGAGTGAGAGAAGAAGTGCTCACACAAGTGAGAGAGAGAACAACTGTGGAGATCATATTTTCTCTCTTTGGTTTTACTGTTGCCATTGGTGCTCATTATGTCTCTAAGGAAGTTGCGGGGTTTTCTCCTTTATGGTTTCCCCAAGGAAAATTCTTTGTGTCTCTTGTCTCTTGTGATTATTGTTGTGCATGTTATTCTCTCAAATAAGATCCTAAGATTATATTGCTTAAATGATAAAAATCTAATAGGGTTTGTGGGCATGGTTCCCAAACTATGTCAAATAAAAAATCTCCATGCGTATCTTTTCGTTGTTTCCATGTGTCTGTCGTGCTCATGAAGTTTTGCAACACTGAACTACTTTCTTTGGTAAACAAGTGATGGTTGTTGGGCAGGATGGATCTAGGGAAGCAGATGGAGGGAAGCCTCTTGAGGCTAGGAATGGATTTGGAAGATTCATTAATTGGGGACCTAATGATGTTTCATCAGAGGGTTTCATTCGACCATGTAACCATTTCCTAACAAACCACTGATGATAGTCAGGGATCCTTGAACACTAGGAGGTTCACTTCCACTATGGTATAGGTTCAATTCCCTCTACCTCTCAGTCACCGCAATAATATTTTTCTCTAGCAGCAACATCCCGAGCTCTTTTGTAAATCCTTTTGTTTGATGATGGAAACAATAAGTGTTTTTTTTATTCATAGCCCTCCCTTCCTTCGTACAGGGAGGAGAAAAAATGCTAAGAGGGGGGGAGGGATGGCATGGAAAATCTCTACAAAGTGGGCTGAAGGAAGCATCCATCTGCTCCCTGCCTTATTTTTCAGTTTATTCACTTGAGCAACAACATCAGTTATCCAATTGTGAACTTTTAACCATACCTACAATGTGATCATGGTTATTTATAACCTCCCATGCTCAACTTATAGACATTCACCCCTGCTCGGTACCCATAAACTCTAATTTCCTGTATGATATACCTTGCATTGTTCTGATATTAGCGAGAAAAGAGAAATATCTTTGAAAATCCAAGTCTCAAATTTAATGATGTGTCAACCTCATCAACTATGCAGGTTCCATGATACCTCCATATATGTTGATCAAAAGGAGTTGATAGGTTCCATAGTACAACCACCCAATTTTGATGTGCTACAATGTCTGGTAAAGAAGGAGAAATACGAGTGTCTAACGAGCATGGTGGGATGATTTCACAATCATTCAATTACCTATGGTCGTCGATGTTCCATCGTAGATATAGCAGATTCAGGAAATGGTGGAGGACATCTGGTCCATCATATGGTGATTCAACAAACCATGGATGTACAATCATTTCATCTGTAGCTACTCTATGAGGGGCGACAACACCGTGGGGAGTACAAGAGAGGTTCATGTGGTATTGGGGCTTCCAGCGAAGTGCAGCACTGAGCGAATCAAGATTCTTGATGGTGATCATCATTTTTTGAGCTTTAAAGTATTGGGAGGATACCACCGCCTCAAAAAATATTGGTCGTTCACCATAATGCATCAAGTCTGCAATGTGGATGGGAAGAGAAGGACACTTGTGATTGAATCATATGTGGTGGACATGACGGAGGTGAATATGCCCGAGGATAAGTTCCTCTTTGTGGATATATCCATTGATAAAAGTAATGTTCATTCCCTAGGTCAGACCTATGAGCTCTTATCCAAGTGTCGCGAAAATCGAACCCTAACCAATTGATCGAAGGAGAGGAGAATGTAGGACCACCGTCCCCAATTTTTCCTCTATGTTTTCCTCCTCTTCCTCTTATTAGGGTGGTTATTGGCCCACCCAAGGCACTCAATAGACACAGATCACCAGGGGTTCAAGTTCATGTTTGTGGTGGACACTTTCCAGCCTGCGGAGGGTGTCCAACACCTCAAGAATGAAATTTTGGACATTTTTAGACAGTTTCCTAAGATTTCTATGATGTGTATTGTTTCCTTTGGGGAAACACTCAGTTTTCATCATCTCTCCTACCCTGACTGCTCCATATCCATCGCCTTCCATGGAGGGAGGGAGCTTTCTGTAAATCAGGTATGTATTTTCACTTCTGCAACTCAATTAGATCATGGGTTGGATTGAGTCAGTATAGGCATCGATTATCTAGCTTTCTTATTGGATTTCATATCGAGGAAGAATATCTATAAGCTTTTTAAATGATATTGTGGTAATTAATTAAACTAAATTTTTTAATTAATTTTTTTACATTAATTTTTGCATCGATTTTGTTTTGTTATGTTTTTAATCTTTAAAAAACTATAACAAATGAAAACAATTAATTATGGAAACCTTTAGATTTCTTAATATATATATTTGTACCCATAGGCGTTCTACAGCCCAGTATGAGAGATACATTGTAACGAGAGTCGAATCTTGCATGACAGAGATCGTGTAACGTTTGTTGAGTAACGTTTGTTACCTACAAAATAATAAAAATAAAAATTTTAATTATCCCCCAAAATAGATGTCGAAAAAACAACCTAATATGAGGGAGATCTTGTAACGTGTCGAGTAATGTTTGTTACTAACAAAATAATAAAAAATATAAATTGTTAATTATCCACAAAAATAAATGTCAGCCAAAAAAAAACCTAATATGAGGGAGATCTTGTAATGTTTGTTACTAACAAAATAATAAAAAAATAAAAATTTTGATTATCTGCCAAAATAAATGTCAGAAAAATAAACAACCTAATATGGGTTGCTTAGGAGGCCTTGCACATGGTTTTAAAACCATTTGCAAGGCCCTCCTAAACCATGTACAATAAAACCATGTGTTGTTTAGGATGGCTTGCACATGGTTTAAAACCATTTTCAAGGCCCTCCTAAACCATGTACAATAAAACCATGGGTTGTTTAGGAGGCCTTGCACATGGTTTTAAAAAAATGTATATGTTATACCCAATTCCTATCACCACCATGTGATAATACCCTTGACTTACATATTTTCCCTTAATCCTAGCATCTGGAGTGGAAACCCATGTTGTTTTTCAATCTTACATAAAAATACTCAGCCCCGTGCTTTTCCCGTTAACCATAAGCGGTATATTGCTCACACCACCTATATCCCATTTTCCATAAGCGGTGCCACCGCATATGGCCTTTGGTCCATAAGTGTTTCTAACATAAACCACTCTGCCATAAGAGGAGAAAAGCGGTACCCTAGGTAAAATGGGAAAACAAGAATTTTGTCAAGGCTTCTAGATCATGATCCTCATGTCCTCCCTTATCCCTATCATAGTGGGTAAGTTGAGCTCGAGATCCCCCATCATAAGATCTTAGAGGCCACCTCACACACAAATCTCTCAACCATCCCTATCCATTAAGCTTTATAAATACAAGCTCATGTCCATGGTTGAGGGGGAGAACTATAGAGGTATTGTTATGCTGTTGGATTGACCACTTGGCCCAAGCCATTTGAGAGCATAGAGAGCAAAGTTGGAGCTTATGGGGATGAAGGTGTTGGTTTCATGGAGGTGCATGTCGACACTAAGGCTTAATTGGTTGTAAACTTCTCCATTCATCTTTATGCAAACCTGATTTTCATCCCACATTACTGTTGTTTTGATTTCCCATGTAAATTTTGTTGGATTCCTTAGTCACTGGCATGGATAAATAGATTATGTTCTTGTAACTTTGATTTGTTGGTGTGTTTGATCTAATTGCAGGTACATAGGTTCACTATCGAAGCAGCATTCTAGGTGTTTACAACATCCAGGGAGGGTCTTCATCCTTTCTCGTTCACTCATTTGTTCTAGATCTGAACCATTCGGAATAGAGGAACAACGTATGTCCACAGAAGGTGAAATATTCCTACTTACAAATCCGGTGACTCCACTGGGGAATAGATATATGTATCAGTTGATCTGAGCTTCCTCAGTTCTTCAACTCTTGTCCAAATCTAGGCTCCTTCTCCAACTCTCTTCATTCATATCTGCTATCTAACTCAGTGGATTTTGGTTTGAAACTTTCAGATCTGTCTAGATCTGAATTATTTCAACCTTTTATGTTCTCTTTTATTCTCAATCTATTATTTTTTACCTTGATCTGATATTTTTCTGACTTGATATATCGTTCTCCTTTGTGTTTTGGATTTATACAGGGAACCATGCTTATGCAGTTGGTGAGAAGCGGTGCCACCGCCTAAACCTATTTAGCAGCATGTGGCGGCACCGACTGAGACCTGTTGGTGAGAAGCGGTGCTGGTCCATAACCGCTCTGTCAAGACCCCTACAGCACAGTGCCAGGTAGGCATCATTCCAAGACCTCTTTTTTCTCAAATTTTGCAAAAAAATTGAGTTGATTTTCTTTCAGCCCTGCACTGTCAAGCTTGTGCATTAGAATCTGATTCTTTTGGTTTGAAATTTTATGGTTAAATATTGGTTTTATTGGAAAATTCAAAATCTAGGTTAGGCTTATTGATTGTTCATTCACTTTTGTACTTGTTGGTTGTGATTGTGAAAGGACTTCTTGTTTTTTGAAAATCTTAGGGTGTTAGTGAGAACTCTTCTCATATATGTTACATAGACTGAAAGAAAAATATTTGATTAGCATCTTAGTTTCATTTTTTTTTCATAGAGAACTTATTTTTCCTCCTTTAAAAAAAGAAAATTTTTGACTGAGATTAGGGTATCATCATTCAGCATTAGACATTGGATCTTTGATTGGCCTTACAAGCTTTCAGGCTCTTTATGTTCTTCTTTCTCTTATGCATTTAGTACTATCTCATCAAAATAAAAATATGGTATTTTTAAGTTAGATTTATCTATGTTTTAAGAAAAATTGAAAAATAGAGTGCATATGCTTGTAGAGTGATTCTTGTTTTTATTTTAGGAAAAGAGATTCTTCCCCTTCTTATTTCTTTTAGAAAAGAGAAATCAGTTTGGAAAGTGTTTCTTTTCTTTGATTTTGTGTTCAATATTGTTTTTTGGAAATATTTTTGGTTTTTAAACAAAATAAAATATTCTCTTTCCCTCCCGTACGTAGGCATACTAAACGGTAAAGTGAAATACTTGCATACGCATATTGCATGGTTTTAATTTTTCGATCAAAACTCCATGCATTCACCTAACCATCCACTTTAAAATTAATGGTAGTTATAGGTTAAAATTTACATAGCAATTTGAGTGATAGGATAGAGACGTGTTCGGGCATCGTTAAGCATAGTAGCTATCGTTATTTGTCTGCATTACATCTCGGGACTCGCGTGGTTCTTCCACGTACCGTCAGTATATCGAAAGACCTTTCATGTACCCTTGAGGTATATAAAAAGGTACTTCACATACTCGATTGTATATCGGAAGGCCCCTTGTGTACGATTATGCATTAGACGGCACTACTACCGATTCAAGCTCCCACGTACCTTGAGTATATTGGGAGACCTCACTAGGGTACCTTTTACATCTAAGAAAAGCCCTTTGGCCATATTTCTTGGAGCCATACACTAAAAACAACATTCAAGGATATTACTACGCATGTACCCTAGAGGTATATCACAAGTGGCACCTTCTTGACAATCCTGGTGAGAGACCTGACTATTTGAACTCCTCCTGTCATTTTAAGTGTGCTTGTTTGACCTATAGCTTGTGTAGGGAAATTTTTTTGTGTGTTTTCTAGTTTTTCATACCCTAGGTTAGATAGGAACTATACAAACTGGCTGAACTAAGACAACCCAGAAGAGTATGGGGCTTGCCACCCGATTTTATTGCTGGTTCAGGAGAAAATCCAATGGAAGCTATCGACCAAGGAGCTGCTACCACCTCCCAAGTGGGAGATAATGTGGTTGCAAAAAGTGGAGGACCATATTATTCAGACTCACCTCCCTTGGTCCAACAAACTTGTCGGGAAAACACCTCGTTCCATTCTCCCATAGAAGTTCATGTTGATGATACTACCCATCTGGATTATGGTCCCAATGCTCCATTTTGGGATACCTCTATAGGACAGGCCATTTCTTCATTTGGCACACATTTAGAATCTTTTGGAGAAGTTTCTCCAGATGAAGAAGAACATAGACAATACCACGCACCCATTCTCCATGCACAGGAGATTGAAAAGAAAATAGATGACATATTAGGCACACCACCATCACGTTCCACAACCGTTCCTATAGGATAATGTTCACTTTCCGATTCTATAAGACCCATTGAACCGATTATAGATCGCAAAATAACACCACACAACCCAGGTCAAAATACCAACCCCACCACCTCCTATGTTATGTCTATTCCCAATCCTCCCAAGTCTTCTGCACCTGGGGCCCAACCTTCAATTCCCGTTTCTTCATCACCTTCTAGTGCAGGGGAGAAACCCCCGACATGACCTACATTATCTGGCACCGAAATTGTACCTAATCAAGGACACACCTCTAATATAGAACAATCTATATTTTATGTTCCTCCCACCCATACTAATATGGCTAATACCCCATCTAGTTTAGGTCATCCCTTAGGGGCACAACTTGTAACCATTCAATCTTATGGAGGTTATGGTTATCAAATACCTGTAGGAAATATTAATTATCCATCTAATCCTACAGGAATGCCTTATGCTGGAATTCCATACCCTAGTAATACTTTCAGGCCATGGGGGAAGCCTAACTGTTCTTACATGCTAGCTATTGGGGGGACACCCATACATACTGCGGGAGGTGCCAGAGGACCGCCTCATAGAGTTCCTCCCCCTGGGGTGCCTAATGGTCCTATAGGGCTTGGTGGCTTTCCTCCTTATGGTCCTAATGGTACTAGTGGTCCTTGGGGACTTGGTGGCTTTCCCCGTAATTACCCTTGAGGGTCCGGTGGCCCTCCTCCTAGTGCTTTCGGAGGCACTGGAGGTTTACCTCCACGAGGACTTCACTTAGTGAACCTCTCACATAGATAGTGAAATCGTGAGATATTAAATAATACCCTTAATTTCCTGAGATATTGACCCAAACTCATTTTGTTGAAACCCCCTTGCAATACTTAAAACCTCCTCCCCACCCCTTTTTATACCTCAATCCTTATAAACCACCCTACCCACCCCCACCTTAAACCCCTCATCCCCCCCAATACTTGCGATATATTGGTTCAATTTTTGATAATTTTAAAACCCACAATATGAACTAATGTGATAGGATATTGGTCAACAAGTGAATCCCCCGTGTTTACCTCCCAGCGGCCCTGGAGGGTCTGGTGGTCCGCCTCCTAGTGGTCCCGATGGTCCTAGTGGTCCCAATGGTCCTGGTGGTCCCAATGGTCCTGGTGGTCCCGAAGGCCCTGGGGGTCCTCCTCCTGGAGGCCTTCATGGTCCTAATGGTCCTGATCCCGGAAATAAACCCCCTACAGGTGTATTTTCTGTTAGTTCTTCGTCACAACAACCTGTCTATCAGTCCACTTACATTCCTACTAGTAATTATATGCCATATCAATATTACCAGTATGTGCAACCTAATCGTCAGTTACCTTTCCTAGAAAATTTGGACTTTCCTCACTTGTCCAAGTTGATTAATGACCCCATTCGACACAATCCCTCATGGCCTCCAATTCCGGTAAAGTTACCATTGGACATCCAAAAGTTCGATGGGAAGTAGGGAGACGATCCGAAAAACCATGTTATGACATTCCATCTGTGGTGTTCCTCAAACTCCCTCATGGATGATTCAGTTTAGTTATGACTCTTTCAGTGAACTTTGACCGATACAGTCGTGAAGTGGTACATTAAACTTCCACAACATTCGTTTGTGGATTTTGGCTCCTTGGAAACCGTGTTTCTTACACACTTTCAGCTCCCTATCCATTATGAAATGGGTAATGATCTCTTAACTTCTCTACAACAAAACACCTCTACCCACATATCCGATCATATCCATGAATGGAGAAGGTGGAGAAGGATTATGAAGGCCCTTATTCTGGATCAGTTATTAGTTGATTGGTTCACCAAATCTTTGTTGCCTCCTATTGCTCGAGATGTGGCTATGGGCGGTGCCATTACTGGAGAGAAAGATATTAGTGGAGACCAGTATCTAGACTTGGTCTATTCACAGTCTAGAACTCTTTACGACTTGATTCCTCAAGCTCCTCGCCCAAGCACCGATCCCACCAAGTCACCAGCAGAATTACTTGTTGATGGGATTGTTGGTTCAATCTAGTCTTTGTCAGTAACGAAACCTGTCAACCAACCCCAGACTACCACCCCTACTCCTTCGACTCCTAAGGTTTTCACTGAGGTCAATTCTATTCAAAGTACTCAAACCTCGGGCAATAATGAAAAGAAGGGTAAAAATAAGAATAAAAAACCCGAAAACCAACAGGCCCAATCCAAGACCAACCAACAATAATAACGATAAAGGGAAGAGAAAAGAAAAATATCCATGTCTACTATGCGGAGGTGACCATTTCACAAAAGAGTGTCCCTGTGGGGATGAGATCTCCCAATTTCTGAAATCAAATCTCGCACCTGTAGTACTCATGGATCCTTTTCCCTCTCAAAAACAACTGATAGACCACATGTCTAATCAGGGAAATTCTAGTTCGTCAAAATAAATTCATATGATATCCTCGGATACCATTAATCTGCAAACTTGAATTCAGAATTATGACAAACCTGCAGACAAGAAAGAAGATCATTCTTCTTTAGGGAAAGCTCCCTCTACTGGTTCTCCTGAACCCTCGTCTACTATTCCCCTAACCATCGAGAAGCCTGCTCTCGACATGATTTTGCATCCACCCAAGAGTACTCTTTGGAAGGTTGTATTTAACCCTAATGCTCAGGCTGCTCAATTTTATAATGTAGTTGAAGACATCGCTCAGACACCTTGTGCAATGTCTACCTTAGAAGTACTCAAAAGTTGTCCTACACAGCACAAAAACTTGTTAACGGCATTAGGAGCTTTAGACCCGGATAATACTAATTTGATTCATTTCAATGTTGAGAACTATAAGTCTAGGTTACCTCAAAAAATTGCTTTTCAGATCATTATGAAAGTAGTGGGAAAGAAGGTTTTTAGAATGGTACTAGATGAAGGAGCTTCAACCTCAGTTTTGTCTCTATCTTGTTGGAAAGCTCTCGGCTCTCCCGAGCTTGTAACATCACCTATGACTCTTAAGGCCTTTGATGGATGAGGTTTCCATCCCCATGGTCTCATATCAACTCTCATAGTCGAGCTTGGGGGAAAAACCATTTCCATTCAATTAGAAGTGGTAGATGCCCCGTTAGATTACAACCTCCTTCTAGGAAGAAATTGGTTCTATGACATGACTGCTGTCGCTTCAACAGTATTCCGAACAATCCAATTTTTGCATCTAAGGAGAATTGTTACTATTGAATAGATTGATTTTTGTACACCAGATGTTACTACCTCTATGGATAATAACATCCCCATGTTAGTCCAGTCCCCTCCTTACCAGTCGATTGGGGTAGGCATGTTGAAGGATTCATCCATTATGGTGATTTTTACATCCACTCCTCCTAACATGGATTCCGCGACAGTCCATATGATTGCCTCATTTTATTGTGAGCCTAAGGGAAAACAAGTTGTTGATTCCACCTTGCTGAGTTCACACGAAGTAATGTATGACACCATTCAAACCCTTTCTAATGATCACACTGATGACCTTCATCTAGTGGCTCCGAATCCTTACCATTTACCTTACTGGTTAGAACCGTCTCTTCCTATTCTGGATTATATCTCTGAGAATTTTCCTTTCGACGATTCCATCATGGATACCATGAGTACGGATGAGTCCATTAGGGAGGATCACCATCATAGATCCATGTTCCTCCCCAACACCAATTTGGTTAACCATGATTACGCATCTCTGTTTCCTGCTGATATTTTCAACATACCCCAAAGTCCCATATTGTTGCAAGACATAGATTTTGAAGGAAACCTTTTCAACATTACTCAGATGAATTTGATTCACTTATCAGCCAAGCCTGGTACCATCAAGCATGTTCATGTTGGGTAGAACTACTCGGTAGATGAATATGAAGCATATAGGACACTTTTCAAAGAATTCCATGATATTTTTTCCTGGTCCTATGAAGAGATGTCGAGGATTAACCCGTCCATTGTGGTCCACAATATTAAAACCTATCCCACGGCCAAGCCTGTTAGCCAAAAACTAAGGCAAGTCCATCCATGGAAGGCCGCAACGATTAAAGCTGAAATTGAGAAACTTCGCAAAGCTAGGTTTATTTATCCCATACCCCTAATGGAATGGGTATCGAACGTTGTCCCTTTCAATAAAATGTAGGGCACCATTATATTTTGTATCAACTTTAGTGATTTGAATAAATATTGTCCCAAGGACAACTTTCCTACTCCGCACATCGATCAAATTATCGACAACTATGCTGGAAGTGTCATCTTCTCATTTATGGATGGATTCTCTGGCTATAATTAGATTGAGATATTACCCATCGATCAGCACAAGATGGCATTCATTTTCCCATAGGGAGCCTTTGCATATAAGAAGTTACCTTTTGGCTTGAAAAATGTTGGAGCCACATTCCAGCGTGCGATGTCCTATGCGTTTCATGATATTAAACATATTGTTGAACCGTACCTTGATGACCTCCCTGCTCATTGACAGCGACGGGAGGACCACCCTGATCATCTTAGAGACATATTCCTAAGATGTCATCATTATAATATACGGCTCAATCCGCATAAATGTGTTTTCTACGTTGAAACATGACATTTGTTAGGCTTCGTGGTGTCGAAGGATGGCATCTGGATTGACCCTTTGAAAATTTCTACCATTTTGGCTCTACCAGCCCCAACTAATCTCCTTGAACTCCAAAGTTTGCAAGGGAAGGAAAAATTTCTCCGTCGTTTCATGTGCAATTTCACAGAGAAAACACACGGTTATATGTGTCTTGTTAAAAAGGACACTCCATTCTTTTGGGATGACCAAGCCCAATGCACCTTTGACAATCTCAAACATGCTCTGACTCATTCACCCATGATACACCCCCCGAATTATTCAAAGGACTTTCTCTTGTATATTGTTGCCTCCGCTACTACCATTTCTATGGTTTTGGTGTAGGAAAACCCCAATGGTCAGAAGCACGTGATTTACTATGTGAGTAATAATCTTATGGATTTCGAAACCCGATATTCACGTGTGGAGAAGTTAGCATTGGCCACGGTCATTGCTATACAAAAATTTCATCACTACATTTTGCTCCACACAACCACGGTATTGGTAGACCAGAACCCTATGTATTACATCCTGACTCGTCAGGTACTCGAGGGGAAGTACTCTCGATGGATAGTCTTCCTATAGGAGTTTGATCTATAATTCACCAAAGCCACATCAAAGAAATCCTTGGTATTTTTCGAGCTCATGTGTAATCTTCCTTCTGCTACAACAAAATCTGAGCCCAGTGATTCATTTTCGGATGATTTCTTGTTCCTGATTAGAACTACCGATCCATGGTATGGATATTTGCTTTTTTATCTCTGAACACAATGATTTCAGTCGCATTTATCCTGCGACGATCGTCGCCATATCTGTCACCATGCGAAATACTACCTCATCCTGAATGATACCTTGTATAGATGTGGGATTGATTCTATTCGTCGGCAATGCCTCACCCATGAGGAGGCTGAACATGTGTTGAATGATTGCCACTCGAGAGCATGTGGTGGTGATTTATCTAGGATGGCTACAACCCAAAAAATACTTCGCGCTGGCTATTTCTGGCCTTCATTCTTCAAAGACTGTCATGAGGCTATTAATAAATGCCCACCTTGTCAAAAAAAATTTCCCAAAAAGCGCACACATCCTGCTCCACTGTACCCCGTCATTGTCGTTGGCCCATTCGCCAAGTGGGGATTCCACTTTATGCATTGTAAACCTGCCTCAGCTGGGGGGCATGGTTACATCATCGTAGCCCTGGACTATTTTACAAAGTGGGCTAAGGCTATGCCTACATATGTAGAAGATGGTAAGACTACCTCTCTCTTCTTGTTCAATCATATCATAGCTAGATTTGGAGTCCCGCAGTCCATTGTTACTGATCACGAATCACATTTCCGTAATCAAATGATGGAGGAGTTGAGTGCCAAGCTAGGTTTTCTCCATGAAAACTCTACGCCATATTATCCACAAGCTAATGGTCATGTAGAGGCCATTAACAAAGTTTTGAAAACTATGCTTCATCGAATGGTTGGAGATTATAAATCCAACTGGAACCACATTCTTTTCTCCGCTCTTTGGGCTTATAGGACTTTGGTGAAAATAGCTACTCGTTTCACGTCTTTCCAGCTTGTCTATGGACTCGAAGCTGTCTTACCGATTCAATGTCAGATTCCATCTTCACAACTTGTCGTTGAACATTTCTCAGACACTTCCACAGAGGAAGAAAGATTTTTGTACTTGAATAACTTTGACGAGACTTGGAGAGATGCTGCCTTGGCTAATGAGGCACATAAGAAACCCATCAAGTCCCAGTATCATAAATCCATCCAACCTTGTGCCTTTAATGAGGGTGACCTAGTTTTGACTTACGATCAGAGATATGACAAACTAGGGAAAGGAATGTTTGAGTCCATGTGGTATGGTCCTTTTGTTGTTTCTAAGGTTCTAGAGAAAGGGGCCTACGAGCTCGTTGACTATGATGGAATCCCTTTATGGAAACCTCACAATGGGTTGTACCTGAAGAGGTACTATGCCTAGGTTTTTCTTGGATAGTATATTGTATATATGTATATTTCTTGACTTTCAGTGTGCTTTTAGTATTTTCAATATGGTTTTGATTTTAGTGTCCGCATCTATTTATACCATGTTTTTGTCATACAAAGTAGATGGATTTCTACAGCTTTATTGATGGTTCTTGCCACCACACCTTGAATCTCGCCTCAGTTGCTTGGGTCCTCTATTCCCTGGCTGAATATTTGGTCAATTCAGGAGCAGTTTGTATTGGTATCGCTACCAATAACATCATCGAGTATCAAGCAGCCATAAGTCTTCTGACCGAAGTTGTCTCCCACGATGTTCATAATCTGGTAGTCTTGATGGACTCACAACTCGTGGTTTGTCATCTAAACCATGTTTATACCATTAGAAATCCTGTGCTTCTCCATCTCTTCCGGAGGGTACGCTTGTTAGAAAGATCTTTTGAAACCATCACTTATGGGCATATTCCTAGGGAACATAATGTAGTTGCTGACTCATTAGCTAATTACATCATAGATTGGCATATTTCCCATTCATGACATTAAATAAAATATGGTTCATTGTAAATAAACAATTAAAAACACATAAAACTCATGTAAAATACATTTACCATTTGAGACATATAAACACCAGGTAAAAGTCTGTATATATATATATATATATATATATATATATGAACAAGCTTACAAAAAATAGTTCCTGAGACCTCATCTGAAGCATGTAAGATTTCAGAAAAAAAATCACCATACAAAATCCTAAAACTATCAGCTTTCAGTAGATATCTCATACACACAATGTCTAGTGATGCTCATGGTAGCACATCACTTCCCGGGCTACTCTATATAACAGCCTACTAAATCGACCTGGTACTCCTGTTGTAGGTCTCTGATACCTTAGAGGGAGGTCATCAATGGAAGTGTCAGGGATATCCAAGGTCAACCTCTCTAGGTTTTCCTCTAATTCTCAGTGATATCATCGCCCTACGGTAAAAAGCAAGCTCCAGCTCATCTATCCAATGGAGAATCCCACCTAGTTTTTGTTGCTCCAACGTCTGCATGAATATTTTTAGGTCTCGTTACTTAACATAAAAAATATAAAATATCAAAAATCATAAAACAATTGTATCCATTTTAGGGTTTCTTACTTCTTACCGATGTCACCCCACTATCCACCAGGTGGGAGCGAAAGGTCAGGGTCTCCACTGAAGTCCGTACCCACATAAGCATAATCCTCCACCATGAGAATCTGATCTCGAAGGCATCTGAAGAACGGGTCACCGAACATCGCCTTTCCCTTGCCCACTCTGGTACGAGCCATAATTCGGACCCACCTCTGCATATGGGGGTCCCACACTCTCAGCTCTGTGAAGACCACCTAAGGTCTCATTTGTGGTACCTACTCGAAGAAGAAGCAGGATAGAATGGAACCAAATCCAAACTACTTTATTTCTCCCTGCTAACACTTAGTCAGCTAATCTTTGAATATCAGAAGCAGGGCCACCTAATTGAACACTGTAGGTGCCATGGCCTCTATGGCATATAACATGTGCACCCTAGAATCCTGGTGCACACCCTAACTCCTGGCCACTCTCTGCATAGTAAATAGGATATTCCATAGAGGCCCATCCATCACTACCCTAATGGGGATTTTCTTCCCTGATGTACTCATCCCTTGGATACATTGATGGTCTATAAACTCTCATGTGGTAATATCCCCTCCTCGGGAACCTGTTAGCGAGATGGGGGCACCTCGTCTTGAGATTCCAGTTAAGAATTAGTTTTCCTCTACCTCTACTATCAGAATATGAGCCCCAACCCCAAAGTGTTGTTGCTCTGGATTCCACATCCAAAGTATGTGCTCTAGCAAACGCTCATGTGATACCATGCTAGCGGTCCAGAAGAATTTTAGGAGCCCACAGTCTCGTAATGCGGCTATACAACCTGCATTCCTTTCAGTGAAAGCGTCATCATTGTCATGTTGTATTTCTTTCCATATCACCATGATTAATCCACAAAAACCTGCCAAAAACAATCATAGCACATATTAGAATCATCCTTAATCATTTAAATTCAAAATAATGATTTATTTTTACTTGTGTTATCATTTTTAAATCTTCACGGCCGGCATCGCCTGTGCACCGTTGAAGACAGGTGGTGGCACTGCCTGTGAGCCTTGTTTTAGGAGCAGTTCTAGTGAGGTACCGTGTATCCCACAAGGGGTAATCGCATTGCCTGTTTCAATGGTTTTAGGGATTTCCATACAAGCCCAAAACCCCATAAAAAATCAAAATAAAGACTATGAAAAGAAAGAGTAGGGTTTTAACTATTACTTGGAACTAACAGCGCTCGAATCCGACAATGGAAACTCCTAATATTAGTAGCTGAAGATATGACTAGGAAAGTGCTCCAAATACTCTCCACTATGGGTAAACAGTAAAATGATTTGATTGTTCACTATTTACATTACTTTTATACACATTTTTGGGTCTGACATGCTGTAGTTTTGATTTAAAATCATTTTTTGCTCAAAATTTATCAGTCGTAATCCCTTAATGCTAGTTATGAGGGAATTTAACACTTGTTTTGAGTTGATTGCAGGATAGAAGAACCATAGCAGGAAAGCTTTGGGAGTTTGTTTATGACTTTTTCGTACTTCCATAAAATGGAAAAAGTCAATGAGCGTTTGTTACGACACTTTGGTCACGCTCTTTAAATCTAGAATCAAAGGTCCGAGTCTGTTTCTAATTCTTTCCAAGCTCGTAAAAAATTGACATTATGTAAAGAAACCCCATGGATTCTTCTTTCACCTCTTTTCAAGCTCCTTAAACATGAAAAGATTGTCAATTATGTTTCTGATTCTTTCTAGGCTCGTAAAAATTGACATTGTGTAAAGAAACCTCATGGATTCCTCTTTAAACTCTTTTTAAGCTCCCTAAATACAAAAATATTGTCGAGTGATCTTGTCTTCTTGACGCTCATTCAAATATTTGAAAATTCGTCTCTCCGACAGTAGGTTATCTCTTTTTCAGTTCGGATAGACTATTTACGAAAAAGGAACACTCCAACCAGTCATGACTAGAAGAGTTCTCTAAGGTATGATTTTACACTTTTTCAGGCCTTACGAACTAAATCATATGAAAAAGGACCCCTTTTGGATTCTTCTTCCGTAATCGTTCAGACTCTCTAAACATGAACAATACCAACTTTTATTTCATTGGACTCGTTAAATTAAACATTGAGAGACCCGTTTTGGGGAATGAACCCCTCCTCTCTCATGTTCGTATAACATATGAGTTTGGACTTGTCTTCAGACAAGCTATACCGAGTGTTTGTTACCCTCTTTGAACTCGTAAAACCGAAAAGAGGCCCTCATCGATCATGATGGGGGAAATGGAAAGGGAATCATTTTGCAAATAAATGGTAGTAGTTTGTTGTTACCTTTGAACATGGCACTTGTCTAGATATCATTTTAGTCAATTGGGTATTCAGCTGATCTTTGTGATGATATACTTTCATGAGTCATGTCACTCCTTTGAGTCTTTCAAAAGAATGCATTGTCCACTGTCGCATCGTGAGTTTTTCTCGTTCAGTAATTCTTCTAATTCTTTTGTCGTTTCGCCCGATGTTCAAAGGGGAGTTGAAGAATTTTACCTCTGCAGTCAAAACAGTTTTTGTGTCAGTAACTATGAGTCATTCTTATGGTTACTACATTCCCATCATTCCAGAACTATGTTCATAGTTTCGTGTCGTCAATGTGGGACTCATCATGGCCATCCTTCGACAAGACTATTCCCGTTGACATCAGCTCATCATCCGGGAACTAGTCTTACAAACAAAAACTTAGTACCTTGAGATCTGTATGCCTTAATGATAGATTCTCTCACTCTTGACATAGGTTCACATCATTGACCTTTGATTGAAAGAATTGATTGGGTGTTCGACATCAAGACATCTATTCACACTCAGTAGATTGTACTAGGGTACCTCGAAAATAATTGACATCAATGGTGATCTCCCTCACTCTTGTTAACGGTTCACATCATTGACCGATAATCAAGTGGTTTCTACCATGTTCAACTTCAGATCATTGTAATCACATGGATAGAATCGTACTTTGTGGAAGATGAGACGAAGACCCTTGGTATTTGTTTAAAGCACTCAATGCTTTTCCCCAGGTTGCGATGGAGTTTTGTATCTCTAGCATGGATCCACATTTGTATGGTCGTGGCTATGCTCAAACTTTCGTCTATATGAAATAGATCTACGTTGTATGTCTGGTAGCTATGTCCAAGTTTGAGTCCTCTATCACATGGATCTATGATGTATTATAGTAGCCATGCTTGTTTATTCCTCCCATGGATATGCCTTGTATTGGTCTACAGCCATGAGTTGGTTACTTGTGTCTATGAGTCAAAAATATTGATCTACTATAGATGCCTACTTGACTACATGCTCCGATCGAGATGACATTTTCACCTTGAAGTGACAACTTGTTCTCTCAAAGCTCTCGTTTATCATATCCCTCTAAGACTCATGCTTTGGGGGGCATCCTGTTATACCCAAATCCTGTCACCACCACGTGATAAGACCCTTGACTTACGTATTTTCCCTTAATCCCAACATCTGGAGTGGAAACCCATGTTGTTTGTCAATCTTACATAAAAATACTCAGCATCGCGCTTTTCGCGTTAACCATGAGCGGTACGTTTCTCGCACTGCCTATATCTTGTTTTCCATAAGCAGTGCCACCGGATATGGCATTTGTTCCATAAGTGTTTCTAACCTAAACTGCTCTATCATAAGAGGAGAAAAGAGATACCCTGGGTAAAATGCAAAAAAAGAGAAGTTTCTTGAGGCTTCTAGATCATGAGCCTCATGTCCTCCCTTATCCCTATCATAGTGGTTCAGTTGAGCTCGAGATCCCCCATCATAGGATCTTAGAGGCCACCTCACCCACAAATATCTCAACCATCTCTATCCATTAAGCCTTATAAATACAAGCTCATGTCCATGGTTGAGGGGGAGAACTATAGAGGTATTGTTATGCTGTTGGATTGACCACTTGGCCCAAGCCATTTGAGAGCATAGAGAGCAAATTTGGAGCTTATGGGGATGAAGGTGTTGGTTTCATAGAGATGCATGTCGACACTAAGGCTTAATTGGTTGTAAAATTCTCCATTCATCTTAATTCAAAGTTGATTTTCATCCCACATTACTGTTGTTTTTATTTTGCGTGTAAATGTTGTTGGATTCCTTAGTCATAGGCATGGATAAATACATTATGTTCCGGTATCTTTGATGTGTTTACATGTTTAATCTGATTGCAGGTACACAGATTCACTATCGAAGCAGCATTCTAGGTGTCTACGACATCCAGGGAGGGCCTTTATCCTTTGTCATTCACTCATTTGTTCTGGATTTGAACCATTCAGACCAGAGGAACAGCTTCTGTCCACAGAAGGTGAAATATTCCTGCTTACAATATAGGGGAGATGTTTTGAATACTAATATACTCTAATTTATGAAATACTTCATCATCATATTAACATTATCCTAGATCCTCACTAGAAGTTATATTTAGTATAGTATTAAAATGTATGTAATCTCAAGCTTTGAAACAATTTAATGTTTTCATTTAGGATAGTATTGCAAGGTTTTAAATACGAGTTTTAAAATTATCAGACTATGAAAATATAATTTAAACTTAAATTGAAATATAATTTAAATTTAAACTATATTTAAATTTTTAATTTTTTTAATTTTAACATATTAAAATTTAAGAATTAAATTAAAATTAAAATATACTTCAATTTAAAATAAAATATAATTTAATATTTAGATTTAGATTTAAGTTTAAATATAATCTAAATTTTATATTTATATAAATAAACATATTATTCAAGTTTATATATAAGTTCTTTACAATGTATAATAAGAAGTACCTGTGTTACAGTGGTAAGAGTGTTGGGATAATGGGTGTGAGGTCCAAGGTTAGATCCTCCTAGATTACCTAATTTTTTAGAAAACATATGAAATTTTTAAAATGTACTGAATGTTATACTTGCATAGATTTCAGCGTATGGTGTTTTAGACATGCATAGATTTTAGTGTATGGTGATTTATCATTGCATAATTTTCAGTGTAGGTGTTTTTCCTTAGACACATTAATTTTAGTGTAGATTTCATTGATCATGATGAGGGAAATGGGAAGGGAATCATTTTGCAAATAAATGGAAATAGTTTGTCGTTACCTTTGAACATGGAACTTGTCTGCATATAATTTCAGTCAATTGGGTATTCAGCTCATGTCCGTGATGATCCACTTCCGTGAGTCATGTCACTCCTTTGAGTCTTTCAAAAGAATGAATTGTCCACTATCGCATCATGAGTTTGTCTCGTTCAGTCATGCCACCAAGTCTCTTGTCTTGTTGCTCGATGTTTAAAGGGGAGTTGAAGAAGTTTACCTCTGTAGTCAAAACAGTCTCTGTTTCAGTACTTTTGAGTCAGTCTTATGGTTACTACATTCACATCATACCAGAACTATGTTTAGAGTTTTGTGTCATCGATGTGGGACTCATCATGGCCCTCCTTTGATGAGACTATTCTTGTCGACATCAACTCATCATCCAGGAACTAGTCTTACAAACAAAAAATTAGTACTTTGAGATATGTATGCCTTAATGACAGATTCTCTCGCTCTTGACATAGGTTCACATTATTGACCTTTGATCAATAGAATCAACTGGGTTTTCGACATCAGGACATCTATTCACACTCAGTAGATTGTACTAGGGTACCTTGGGAATCATTGACATCAATGGTGATCTCCCTCGCACTTGTTAATGGTTCACAGCATTGACCAGTAATCAAGTGGTTTCTACCATGTTCGACCTTAGATCATTATAATCACATGGATAGAATCGTACTTAGTGGAAGATGAGACAAATACCCTTGGTATTTGTTTAAAGCGCTCATTGCTTTTCCCCAGGTTGCGATGGAGTTTTGTATATCTAGCATGGATCCACATTTGTATGGTCATGGTTATGCTCAAATTTATGTCTGTATGACATAGATATACATTGTATGTTTGGTAGCTATGTACAAGTGTAACGTCCCCGACCCTCCGACCGGCGAAGAGGATGGTACTAAACACCAATCAAACGGGCAGATAGCCCCATGAACATGAACATACATCAATGCTAAAATAAAAGATTAAACATAATACATACCAAGATGCATAATCCATCATACAAAGATGCATAGTTACTCAAGATTCAACATGTTCATCATAATTCATGAAACAATAGATATAATTGCAGAGATGAAACAGTCAGAAGTACTTATCTTTCAATGAAGAACTTGCCCCGCAACCAGCTACGTCACTGCAATGTTCCACCCAACCAATAGGCCAGTGTGCTCATCAATCTCTCAGCAACACTACCACCCTCAAGCTGGGCATGATTCCTCAAGGAATAAGGGTCAATGCAGGCTTACGCATAGCCAAGGTTTACCAATCAGCCAAACCCACACGGTAGGGTTTTACCAGGTCATCAAGGAGCTAGGATAGGATACATTCTGAGCTAGTGGCCTCAATGCCAGTCTTCTCATGCATACCCAACCTCTAATCCCACTCACAACAGTCCAAATACCAACCACTGCATACTACAGCAAAACAACCCATTCACAGCTCTGTGAAGAAGGAAAAGACAACCAGGTGACAATCCCACCCAACAGGTGAAACACAGTTCAGATCCATAAGACAACTCAGGGTTGTTCTTTGCCCTAGCATTGCCAAAACAACCCAACAGCAACCCAAAACCAAGGTACATCAACAACCACAAACTCACAATTAATGATGGAAACAATCCATAGTCTACAATGGATAAGAAACTGAACTCCCAACATGGACTGGGAAAAACTTAACTGATGAATGTGGAAGAAAACCCAGCGGGAAGACAATAGCCCCGAATGCACAATGAATCCACGGCATCATTACACAGTCTACAAATGGGAGAGAGAACGAGAACCTAGCATTGACAGAGGAAAACACAAATGCAGACCACAATAAACCACATACACAGCCACAATTGGTAAGGGGACATACACATACCACTGAAACCGGTATGGAACCCACATGCACACAGCCCTGAGTGTGAATGGCTCCTGCACCTGAAAATCCTGAGTGATAGCCATGATTTCTCCTAATCCCTATGTGAGGAAAACCAACACAGAATTCCTGTGCCTGAGAAGGGGAGAGAGAACAACTCTTTGTATGAGGGTGATCAGTAGATGAAGAATCCCCCCAAACGGTGCACATGAGGAAGCCAAACTGTCTCTGCATGAAAATGAGCAAGACCAAATCCTCCGGAGGGTGGAATCATGGGAGAGTGGAGTGAATGTTTTTTTTTTTGCCCCATGCGACGTGAAGAGGAGAGTCTGCTTGTGGAGTGGGCATGTGGGCAAGGACTGACAGTCCTGCCACACCCACCACTGCTCGGCAATAACTTCCCCCAACTAACAAACAACAGAAGTTTAAATGGGTGGTTGATACATGGAAAACTCCCTATGGCTCCCATGGCTTAGACAATCCCCCCCCTTAACCTTAGGAATCATGCCCTTTTCATTTTAACATTGCACCATCGTAGCTGGCTGTAGGTTTAGTTTAATTGATGTGCGTATTTACATGATGCCAAACTATAATGTGTCGGATAGCACGATATACCATCAGCAACTATCTTTATTTCTGAAACATACACAACCAAATCGATGGTGGGGCTTTTGCCTTTAGCTCCTCACCACGAATAATTACATTATATACATCATGTACCTATAATGCAAACGAGGTCAAAACCGGGGTGTTACTACAAGTTTGAGTCCTCTATCACATGGATCTACACTGTATTCTAGTAGCAATGCTTGTTTATTCCTCCCATGGATCTACCTTGTATTGGTCTGTATCCATGAGTTGGTTACTTGTGTCTATGAGTCAAAAATATTGATGTACTACAAATGCCTACTTGACTACATGCTCCGATCGAGCTGACATTTTCACCTCAAAGTGACAACTTGTTCTCTCAAAGCTCTTGTTTATCGTATCCCTCTAAAAATCATGCTTTGGGGGGCATTGTGTTATACCCAAATCCTATCACCACCATGTGATAATACCCTTGACTTACATATTTTCCCTTAATCCCAGCATCTGGAGTGGAAATCCATGTTGTTTGTCAATCTTACATAAAAATACTCAGCACCGCGCTTTTCCCGTTAACCATGAACGGTACCTTGCTCGCACCACCTATATCTTGTTTTCCATAAGCGATGCCACCGCATATGGCCTTTGGTCCATAAGTGTTTCTAACCTAAACCTTCATGTCATAAGAGGAGAAAAGCGATACCCTAGGTAAAATGTGAAAAAGAGAATTTTCTCGAGGCTTCTAGATCATGAGCCTCATGTCCTCCCTTGTCCCTATCATAGTGGTTCAGTTGAGCTTGAGATCCCCCATCATAGGATCTTAAAGGCCACCTCACCCACAAATATCTCAACCATCCATATCCATTGGGCCTTATAAATACAAGCTCATGTCCATGTTTGAGGGGGGAAACTATAGAGGTATTGTTATGCTCTTGGATTGACCACTGTGTCCAAGCCATTTGAGAGCATAGAGAGCAAAGTTGTAACTTATGGAGATGCATGTCGACACTAAGGCTTAATTGGTTGTAAACTTCTCAATTCATCTTAATGCAAAGCTGATTTTCGTCCCACATTACTGTTGTTTTGATTTCACATGTAAATGTTGTTGGATTCCTTAGTGACTAGCATGGATAAATAGATTATGTTCCAGTAACTTTGATGTGTTTGCATGTTTGATCTGATTGCAAGTACACAAGTTCACTACTGAAGCAACATTTCAGTTGTCTACGACATCCTGGGAGGGTTTTCATTCTTTGTCGTTCACTCATTTGTTCTGGATCTGAACCATTCAGACTAGAGGAACAACTTCTGTCTGCGGAAGGTGAAATATTCCTACTTACAGTATAAGGGAGATGTTTTGAATACTAATATACTCTAATTAATGCAATACTTCAGAATTATATTAAAATTATCCTAAATCCTCACTTGAAGTTATATTTAGGATAGTATTAAAATGTATGTAATCTCAAGCTTTGAAACATTTTAATGTTTGAATTTAGGATAGTATTGCAAGGTTTTAAATACAGGTTTTTAAATTATCGGACTATGAAAATATAATTTAAACTTAAATTAAAATATAATTTAAATTTAAACTATATTTAAATTTTTAATTTTTTTAATTTTAACATATTAAAATTTAAGAATTAAATTAAATTTAAAATATACTTCAATTTAAAATAAAATATAATTTTATATTTAGATTTAGATTTAAATTTAAATATAATCTAAATTTTATATTTATATAAATAAACATGTTATTCAAGTTTATATATAAGTTCTTTACAATGTATAATAAGAACTACCTGTGGTATAGTGGTAAGGGTGTTGGGATAATGGGCGTGAGGTCCAAGGTTAGATCCTCCTAGATTACCTAATTTTTTAGAAAATATATGAAATTTTTAAAATGTATTGAATGTTATACTTGCATATATTTCAGTGTATGGTGTTTTAGACTTGCATAGATTTCAGTGTATGGTGATTTATCATTGCATAATTTTCAGTGTAGGTGTTATTTCTTAGATGCATTAATTTTAGTGTAGATTTCATGGATGCATAAATTTTAGTGTGGATTTCATATATGCATAAAGTTCAGTGTGGATTTCATAGATTCATAAATTTCATTGTATATGTTAATGCTCGAAATTTTTGATACAGAGTCTGAACTAGAAATGGAAGATGTGCATGCAGAAGATGCTATGAGACAAACAAGAGGAGAAAAAAAAATAGAGGACGTCGAACGTCGAAAACATATGAAGGAAGAAAATCTAACCAAATGACAACAAAATAACAAGAAGAAGTCTTGAAACGAAAAGCAGAACAACAAAAAGAATATCAAAAAATAAAGTTGGATGAAATGACAGCAGAAGAACAAGACGAACGAAGAAAACGAAACACATATCGACAAAAAGAATATCAAAAAATAAAATTAGACGTATTGACAGCAGAAGAACAAGAAGAACAAAGAAAGCAAAATGTTCAACGACAAAGAGCATATTGGGAGAGAAAGCTCAAGCAATCGACAGAACAAAGAAATCAATTTGTAGAACAACAAAGAAATCAAAATGTAGAACAACAAAGAAAATATCCAACCAATATACACGTAGAACAAACTACGGGAGATGCTTAACGTATAACGGTCAGAGAGAAACGTGTTGATGACATCATCCAATTTAAAGTAGTTCCAATTACTAATATGGTCTGAGGTAAGGATATTATTAAAATTGATGATAATATATTGGTACCATCTAAATAAATGTGTACTAGACATCGAAAATTTCATGAACGAATTGATTAATTAGCAGAATTTCAAACGTGTCATGTCTTCCAGGAGTTGTATGCTGGAATACAAGTACATAATTCAAGTACATGTCCAACGTGAATGTGATCAATAAGAGAGGGATCTAATTATAGATTCTCAGCAATGGACTAATGCAAGAATCACCAATGGTGCTCTTGGAGTTATACAACAAATTGGCAGCAGCACCATCATTGTGGGCTATTGAATCTCAACCTGTTTGAAATCCAATTGCCCACAATATTGTCTAGCATTAAATAGAAATATCATACGTTGTGGAACATTAAATATCATCGTGTTTAAGATCCAATAGTCTTCAATTCTACAGTGCGGATAGGCTATGTAATTTTCACTTCTTTAGCTAGCATCAGAAAGAAAATGTAGGGTCCAACTGTTGTGTTGTGATTTTTCCATATTTATCTATTTCATTGGCCAAATATGGTAAACGTCAAGTTTCATTAAAATTGTCAATAAAATCACAAAAGAATAGTATCCAATTTATTATAACTATTTTATTGATCAAATATGGTAAATATCAAGTTGCATAAATAAAATATCATAAAGAAGCAAATGTGTACTTGTAGTCATTTTAACTATTTCATTAGCCAAAATATGATAAATGTAAAATTTCCTAATTTATAAAAGTGTCATTATTGTGTATCATTGATAAAATGCGTTAAATATAGAGGTGCAAAAACTGTATTATAAAGAAATAACTAGGAAATGAGTTTTTGTTCTTTATATTTTTTTTGAAAATATAATTCATTGGATTAATGTTTTTGTAAATATGTTTTCAGTTACAAATAAGAATAGATATGTATCTTGGCATATGGAAGGTCATAGGTAGAATCCCCTTTGGTATAAAATATTTATATGTTTTTAATAAATAATCAATGTGGGAGGTATCCATGCCTATCTAAAGTTGGTTGTGCCCATTCTTATCTTCTCACTTTTGATATGTCATCCCTACATTCTTCCAAGATGGACATGATGTGTATCATTGTCGACCTCGGAAAAAGACAAAGGTTAAACTTGAGAGACAGGTAAAGCACCTGAATCTTGTCACCTTATTGTTGCACAAAGTAATACTGGACTAAATGAAGTTACATTCAACACTTTAGGGCACTCACATGATGTTGAGAGACCTTTTAGATGCAATTGTAGCTTTTCAAAACCTACAATTGATTTGAGAAAACAAAACATGTTCACATTCCTTAGCACTAGGTTTGGATGGGCCTGAGCCTTATGGGTCAATTAACATGTGCACGTGATTTGTAGTTACAAAACACGTTCACAATTTATAGTTACAAAACCAAGGATCATTTTGTAGTTACAAAACACATGCATGATCTCTAATTAAAAATCGTGCACAATATTTGTAGAATATGTTATAAACAATAAAAATGAGACATTCCTCCCTCCTTATCTCTTTCTATCTCCTCCTTTTCGTTCTATATCCCTCCCTCCCTCCTCGCATTTCCACCACTCTCTTTATCTCTCTTATTCTTTCAATCCCTCTTCGTCCCTTTCTTTATCCCTCCCTAACTCTCTCTCTCTCTCTCTCTCTCTCTCTCTCTCTCTCTCTCTCTCTCTCTCTCTCTTCGGATCATTAAATTCATGTTGCATNAAAAACATACCTCTATTTGCTCAAATAGGTTTTTTGTTAATTGATCTAGCTCTATCCTGAGAGTACTCATAAACAACATTCTCCAATTTGTTGGTAATCAAATTTGTATACTTGCACTCCATGTTTATTTTCCATACCTTGGATCTAACACCTTTGTTTGTTCTCAGGCCGGCCCACAGTTCCAATGGATATGACCACACCACTTCAACTTAACTTGTTCCTTTCAATGCTGATGAAACTCCAATTTTTTGTCACCACCCACGAGTAGAAATGGCATAGATCCAAATACTACGCTCTATCAAGCGTTGAGAGGGATCAAATATCTCGAGGTGCAAACCTCTCCTTGAATAGCTCATTTCTTGCAATACCTTAGAAGGGGTTTTCACCTCGAGAGATTTGATCCCTCTCGGCGTTTGATAGAGCCTAATATTTGGATCTAGGCTGGTTTTTTAATATTTACATGAAAAGAAGAAAAATAAATTAATGTAATACATGCATCACAGCTATGATCTCATTATAAGTCTCTTCTTAAATCAATGTAATTACCCTCTAACTTTTAATATAATATTTATTCATTTTTAATCTACCATTTTAATTTTTTTTTTAATTTCTTTTATAATAATTATTTCTCTAAATTTGTATAACTATTTATAGATTTCTTGTTCATAGAGGAAGGTACTTCCATTCCCTTCCAAGAAAATCATGTCACTTTTACTTGAAAACATAGTGAGTCGTAAAAACAAATCATGCCATCCTTACTTGACAAGTCCTAAACCAAGCTCTTGAATCTCAATAGTATTATATAGAAAAACAAAGTAAGATTTAAATGTTAAATAATAGCATGGGAAGTCACTTGGGAATGATTACCAACATATCGATTACTACATTGCAAAGTCCAATTAATGTTGTTAACTATTGCCTTCTAAGTAAGGTGTTTGCATTAATCTTGTAATTATAACTATGAATTTATAAAACAAAGTTTATTAGTCAAGTCCAATTAATGTTGTTGACTATTACCTTGTAAGTAAGGTGCTTTCTTTAATATTGTAACTGTAACTATGACTTTATACAAGAAAATTTGTCAATCATCTTTCTAAGTAAAGATCATGAAGCAAATTCTTAAACGTGGTCAATGTTTATAGTGTTGAACCTATGTTGATGATCTTCATTCTAAAACAATTTTGTACATATATAGTAGTGTTCTCAAATATTAGCATAGTAGACTATTATGGTTGTTCAATGTTCACATATACAGAAGTGAATGATCCGTAGGGGTGTAATGTCCCCATTCTTAGAAAACAAAGTCAAGGGACACCGAGGATTCTTCCCTTTCTATTGGCTCTCACTTTGGTTGCATCCCGTGAGGGATTCTTTGGATTTTGGTAATGTGTTGTTATATATTACTCAAAATTTCCCATGAATGCTTTATTTTTCATCCTTGCTTTTGTGATTTGGAAAATCTATTAGGAGTGGCCCTTGCACTTCTACAATTTATCAAGACTGTTGTACTTTGTAATCCCATTGTACTATTGTAAGTTGGTTTTTGAACAATATTATAGCACACTATTACAATATTTATCCTCCACTGCATCACTTAGAAAATTTTCATGTCTTCTCTCTCTCGCTAATTTTCACTTCTTTAGCTAGCATCATAAATCAAATATAGGTTTCGATCACAATAATTGAGTCTAATTGTTGTGTTGCGATGTTCCAATATTTATCTATTTCATTGGCCAAATATGGTAAACGTCAAGTTTCATTAAAAGTGTCAAAAAATCACAAAAGAAAAAGTATGCAATTTATTATAACTATTTTATTGATCAAATATGGTAAATGTCGAGTTGTATAAAGAGTTTATCATAAAGAAGAAAATATGTACATGTAGTCATTTTAACTATTTCATTAGGAAAAATATGATAAATGTAAAATTACATAATGTATAAAAGTGCCGTTAATGTACATCATTGATCAAATTCATTAAATGTAGAGATGCAAAAACTGTATTAGAAATAAATAAATGTGTAATGAGTTGTTTCTCTTTATATTTTTATTAAAAATATAATTTGTCATATTAAGGTTTTTGTAATTATGTTTTCAGTTACAAATCATGATAGATATGTATTTTGGCATATAAAAGTTCATACGTAGCATCGTCTTTGGTATAAAATATTTATATGTTTTTATTAAATAATCAATGTGGGAGGTATTCATGTCTATCTGAACTTGGTTGTGCCTATTCTTATCTTCTCACTTTTGATATGTCAGCTCCACATTCTTCCAACATGGACATGATGTGTATCATTGTCAACCTCAAAAAAAGACAACGGTTAAACTTGAGAGATTGGTAAAGCACCTGAATATTATCACTTTATTTTTGTACAATGTAATACTGGACTAAATGAATTTACATTCAACACTTTAGGGAACTCGGATGATGTTAAGGGACCTTTTAGATCCAATTGTATTTTTTCAAAACCCACAATTCATTTGGGAAAACAAAACATGTTCACATACCTTAGCACTAGGTTTGGAGGGGCCCAAGCCCTATGTGTCAATTAACATGCGCACATGATTTGTAGTTACAAAACATGTTCGCAATTTATAGTTACAAAACCAATGAGCATTTTGTAGTTACAAAACACATGCACGATATCTAATTACAAAAGTGCGGGATATTTGTACAATATGTTATAAACAACAAAAATTAGACCTTCCTCCCTTATTATTTCTTTCTCTCTCCACCTTTTCCCTTTATATCCATCCCTCCCTCCTTGCATTTCCACCACTTTCTTTGTCTCCCTTAGTATTATGCTCGCTCTCCCTCCCTTTCTCTATCCCCCCTCCCCCCCCCCCTCTCTCTCTCTCTCTCTCTCTCTCTCTCTCTCTCTCTCTCTCTCTCTCTCTCTCTCTCTCTCTCTCTGTCTCTCTCTCTTCAGATCATTAAATTCATGTCACATTTAAATGACCTAAAAAACCCAATAGAATCCAAAAACATACCTCTCTTTGCTCAAATAGGTCATTTATTAATTGATCTGGCACTATTCTGAGAGTACTCAAAAGCAACATCCTCCAATTTGTTGGAAATCAAATTTGTATACTTGCACTCCATGTTTAATTTCCATAACTTGTATCTAGCACCTTTATTGCTTCTCATGCTAGCCCATAATTACAATCGATATGACCACACCAATTCAACTTAACCCGTTCCTTTCAATGGTGATCAAACTCCCATTTTATGTCACCGCCCATGACTAGAACCATCCTAGATCCAATTCCTACACTCTATCAAGTACCGAGAGGGATCTAAAATCTCGAGGTGAAAACCTCTCCTCGAATAGCTCCTTGCATGCAATACCTGAGAAGAGGTTTTCACCTCGGGAAATTTGATCCCTCTCGACACTTGATAGAGCCTAGTATTTGGATCTACGCTGGGTTTTTAACATTTACATAAAAAGAATAAAAAGACATTAATGTAATATGTGCATCACAGCTATGATCTCATTATAGGTCTCTTCTCAAATCAATGTAATTACCCTGTAACTTTTAATATAATATTTATTCGTTTTTAATCTACTATTTCAATTTTTTTTTTTTTATTCTTTTATAATAAGTATTTCTCTAAATTTGTATAACTATTTATAGATTTCTTGTTCATAGAGGAAGGTACTTCGATTCCCTTCCAAGAAAATCATGTCACTTTTACTTGAAAACATAGTGAGTCGTAAAAAAAATCATGCCATGTTTACTTGACAAGTCCTAAACCAAGCTCTTGGCTCTCAATAGTATTATATAGAAAAATAAAGTAAGATTTAAATTTTAAAGAATAGAATGGGAAGTCACTTAGGAATTATTAACAACATATCTTTTACTACTTTGCAAAGTCCAATTAATGTTGTTAACTATTGCCTTCTAAGTAAGGTGTTTGCATTAATCTTGTAATTATAACTATGAATTTATAAAACAAAGTTTGTTAGTCAAGTCCAATTAATGTTGTTGACTATTACCTTGTAAGTAAGTTGGTTTCTTTAATATTGTAACTGTAACTATGCTTTTATACAAGAAAATTTGTTAATCGGCTTTCTAAGTAAAGATCATGAAGCAAATTTTTAAACTTGGTCAATGTTTATAGTGTTGAACGTAGGTTGATGATCTTCATTCTAAAACAATTTTGTGCATATATAGTAGTGTTCTCAAATATTAGCATAGTGGACTATTATGGTTGCTCAATGTTCACATATAAATAAGTGAATGATTCGTAGGGGTGTAATGTCCCCATTCTTAGACAACAAAGTCAAGGGGCACTGAGGACTCTTCCCTTTCTCTTCGCTCTCACTTTGGTTGCATCCCGTGAGGGATTCTTTTGATCTTGGTAATGTGTTGGTATATATTTCTCAAAATTTCCCATGAATGCTTTATTTTTCATCCTTGCTTTTGGGATTTGGATAATATATTAGAGTTTATTATCTTTTATATAGGAGTGGCCCTTGCACTTCTACAATTTATCAACACTGTTGTACTTTGTAATCCCATTGTACTATTGTATGTTGGCTTTTCGACAATATTATAGGACACTAGCATCAGAAATCAAATGTAGGTTCCGATCACAATAATTGAGTCTAATTGTTGTGTTACAATGTTCCAATATTTATCTATTTCACTGGCCAAATATGGTAAATGTCAAGTTTCATTAAAAGTGTCAAAAAATCACAAAAGAAAAAGGTATGCAATTTATTATAACTATTTTATTGAGCAAATATGCTAAATCTTCAGTTGTATAAATAGTTTATCATAAAGAAGAAAATATGTACATGTAGTGAGTTTAACTATTTCATTACGAAAAATATGATAAATGTAAAATTACATAATGTATAAAAGTGTCGTTATTGTACATCATTGATAAAATGAGTTAAATGTAGAGCTGCAAAAACTATATTAGAAATAAATAAATGTGTAATGAGTTTTTGTTCTTTATATTTTTGTTGAAAATATAATTTGTTAGGTTAAGGTTTTTGTAATTATGTTTTCAGTTACAAATCATAATAGAAACGTATTTTGGCATATGAAAGTTCATAGGTACCATCCTCTTTGGTATAAACTATTTATATGTTTTTATTAAATAATAAATGTGGGAGGTATTCACGCCTATTTGAACTTGGTTGTGCCTATTCTTATCTTCTCACTTTTGATATGTCAACTCTACATTCTTCCAAGATGGACATGATGTGTATCATTTTCGACCTCAAAAAAAGACAAAGGTTAAACTTGAGAGATTGGTAAAGCACCCGAATCTTGTGACTTTATTTTTGCACAATGTAATACTAGAATAAATGAAGTTACATTCAACACTTCAGGGCACTCGCATTATGTTAAGGGACCTTTTAGATGCAATTGTAGTTTTTCAAAACCCACAATTGATTTGAGAAAACAAAACATGTTCACATACCTTAGCACTAGGTTTGGAGGGGCCCAAGCCCCTTGGGTCAATTAACATGCGCACATGACTTATAGTTACAAAACACGTTCACAATTTATAGTTACAAAACCAATCAGCATTTTGTAGTTACAAAACACATGCATGATATCTAATTACAAAAGTGCAGGATATTTGTACAATATGTTATAAACAACAAAAATTAGATCTTCCTCGCTCATTATTTCTTTCTCTCTCCTCCTTTTCCCTCTATATCCCTCCCTCCCTCCTCACATTTCCACCACTCTCTTTGTCTCCCTTAGTATTTCGATCACTCTCCCTCCCTTTCTCTATTCCCCCCTCCCTCTCTCTCTCTCTCTATCTCTCTATCTCTCTCTCTCTCTCTCTCTCTCTCTCTCTCTCTCTCTCTTTGGATCATTAAATTCATGTCACATTTAAATGGCCTAAAAAACCCAATAGAAGCCAAAACCATACCTCTCTTTGCTCAAATAGGTCATTTATTAATTGATCTGGCACTATTCTAAGAGTACTCAAAAGCAACATCCTCCAATTTGTTGGAAATCAAATTTCTATACTTGCAATCCATGTCTAATTTCCATACCTTGGATCTAACACCATTGTTGCTTGTCATGCCATCCCATAATTACAATGGATATGACCACACCAATTCAAATTAACCCGTTCCTTTCAATGGTGATCAAACTCCAATTTTCTATCACCACCCATGACTAGAACCATCCTATATCCAAATCCTATGCTCTATCAATCACCGAGACGGATGAAAAATCTCGAGGTGAAAACCTCTCCTCAAATAGCTCCTTGCATGCAATACCTGAGAAGATGTTTTCACCTCAGGACATTCCATCCCTCTCGGTGATTGATAGAGCCTAGTATTTGGATCTAGGCTGGTTTTTTAACATTTACATAAAAATAAGAAAAAGACATTAATGTAATATGCGCATCACAGCTATGATCTCATTATAGGTCTCTTCTCAAATCAATGAAATTACCCTAACTTTTAATATGATATTTATTCATTTTTAATCTACTATGTTAATTTTTTTATAAATTTTTTTATAATAATTTTTTCTCTAAATTTGTATAACTATTTATAGATTTCTTGTTCATAGAGGAAGGTGCTTCCATTCCCTTCCAAGAAAATCATGTCACTTTTACTTGAAAACATAGCGAGTCGTAAAAAAAATCATGCCATCTTTACTTGACAAGTCCTAAACCAAGCTCTTGACTCTCAATAGTATTATATAGAAAAATAAAGTAAGATTTAAATGTTAAATAATAGCATGGGAAGTCACTTGGGAATGATTACCAACATATCTATTACTACATTGCAAAGTCCAATTAATGTTGTTAACTATTGCCTTTTAAGTAAGGTGTTTGCATTAATCTTGTTATTATAACTATGAATTTATAAAACAAAGTTTGTTAGTCAAGTCCAATTAATGTTGTATACTATTACCTTGTATTTAAGGTGCTTTCTTTAATACTATAACTGTAAGTATGAATTTATACAAGAAAATTTGTTAATCGGCTTTCTAAGTAAAGATCATGAAGCAAATTTTTAAACTTTGTCAATGTTTATAGTGTTGAACCTGGGTTGATGATCTTCATTCTAAAACAATTTTGTACATATATAGTAGTGTTCTCAAATACCAGCATAGTGGACTATTATGGTTGTTCAATGTTCACATATACAGAAGTGAATGATCCGTAGGGGTGTAATGTCCCCATTCTTAGACAACAAATTCAAGGGACACCGAGGATTCTTCCCTTTCTCTTGGCTCTCACTTTGGTTGCATCCCGTGAGGGATTCTTTGGATTTTGGTAATGTGTTGTTATATATTACTCAAAATTTCCCACGAATGCTTTATTTTTCATCCCTGCTTTTGCGATTTGGATAATATATTAGAGTTTATTATCTTTAATATAGGAGTGGCCCTTGCACTTCAACAATTTATCAAGACTGTTGTACTTTGTAATCCCATTGTACTATTGGAAGTTGGTTTTTGGAGAATATTATAAGACACTATTACAAGATTTATCCTCCACTGCATCACTAAGAAAGTTTTCATGTCTTGTCTCTCTCCCTAATTTTCACTTCTTTAGCTAGCATCATAAATCAAATGTAGGTTCCGATCACAATAATTGAGTCTAGTTGTTGTGTTGCGATGTCCCAATATTTATCTATTTCAGTGGCCAAATATGGTAAACGTCAAGTTTCATTAAAAGTGTAAAAAAATCACAAAAGAAAAATTATGCAATTTATTATAACTATTTTATTGATCAAATATGGTAACTGTTCAGTTGTATAAAGAGTTTATCATATAGAAGAAAATATGTACATGTAGTATTTTTAACTATTTCATTAGGAAAAATATGATAAATGTAAAATTACATAATGTATAAAAGTGTCGTTATTGTACATCATTGATAAAATGCGTTAAATTTAGAGCTACAAAAACTGTATTAGAAATAAATAAATGTGTAATGAGTTTTAGGCATCCTCTTTGGTATAAAATATTTATATGTTTTTATTAGATAATCAATGTGGGAGGTATTCATGCCTATCTAAACTTGGTTATGCCTATTCTTATCTTCTCACTTTTGATATGTCAGCTCTACATTCTTTCAAGATGGGCATGATGTGTATCATTGTCGACCTCAAAAAAAGACAAAGGTTAAACTTGAGAGATTGGTAAAGCACCTGAATCTTGTCACTTTATTTTTGCACAATGTAATACTGGACTAAATGAAGTTACATTCAACACTTCAGGGTACTCACATGATGTTAAGGGACCTTTTAGATGCAATTTTAGTTTTTCAAAACCCACAATTGATTTGAGAAAACAAAATATGTTCACATACCTTGGCACTAGGTTTGGAGGGGCATGAGCCCTATGGGTCAATTAACATGTGCACATGATTTGTAGTTACAAAACATGTTCATAATTTATAGTTACATAACCAATGAGCATTTTGAAGTTACAAAAAACATGCACGATATTTAAGTACAAAAGTGTAGGATATTTGTACAATATGTTATAAACAATAAAAATTAGACCTTCCTCCCTCATTATTTATTTCTCTCTCCTCCTTTTCCCTCTCTATCCCTCCCTCCCTCCTTGCATTTCCACCACCCTCTTTGTCTCCCTTAGTATTTTTCTCGCTCTACCTCTCTTTCTCTATCCCCCCTCCCCCCCCCCACCCTCTCTCTCTCTCTCTCTTTAGATCATTAAATTCATGTCACATTTAAATGACCTAAAAAACCCAATAGAATCCAAAACCATACCTCTCTTTGCTCAAATAGGTCGTTTATTAATTGATCTGGCACTATTCTGAGACTACTCAAAAGCAACATCCTCCAATTTGTTGGAAATAAAATTTGTATACTTGCACTCCATCTTTAATTTCCATACCTTGGATCTAACACCTTTGTTGCTTCTCATGCCATCCCATAATTACAATGGCTATGACCACACCAATTCAACTTAACACGTTCCTTTCAATGGTGATCAAACTCCAATTTTTTGTCACTGCCCATGACTAGAACCATCCTAGATCCAAATACCATGCTCTATCAAGCATCGAGAGGGATCAAAAATCTCGAGGTGAAAACCTCTCCTCGAATAGCTCCTTGCATGCAATACCTAAGAAGAGGTTTTCACCTCGAGAAATTTGATCCCTCTCGATGCTTGATAGAGCCTAGGATTTGGATCTAGGATGGATTTTTAACATTTACATTAAAAGGAAAAAAATACATTAATGTAATATGCTCATCACAACTATTATCTCATCATGTCTCTCTTCTCAAATCAATGTAATTACCCTCTAACTTTTAATATAATATTTATTCATTTTTAATCTACACTTTTTTTTTCTCTTTTATAATAATTATTTCTCTAAATTTGTATAGCTATTTATATATTTCTTGTTCATAGAGGAAGGTACTTCCATTCTTCCCTTCCAAGAAAATCATGTCACTTTTACTTGAAAACATAGTGTGTCCTAAAAAAATCATGCCACTTTTACTTGACAAGTCATAAACCAAGCTCTTGAATCGCAATGATATTATAATATAGAAAAATAAAGTAAGATTTAAATTTTAAATAATAGCATGGGAAGTCACTTAAGAATGATTGCCAACCTCTCTATTAATACATTGCAAATTCCAATTAATGTTGTTGACTACTGCCTTCTAAGTAAGGTGTTTCCTTTAAGGCTTGTAATTATAACTATGACTTCATAAAAGAAAGTTTGTTAGTCAGCTTCTCAAGTTAAGATCATGAAGCAAAGCTTTAAACTTGGTCAATGTTCATAGTGTTGAACCTAGGTTAATGATCTTCATTCTAAAACACGTTTTGTACATATATAGTAGTGTTCTCAAATATTAGCAATTGGACTATTATGTTTGTGCAATGTTCCCATATACAGAAGTGGATGATCCATAGGGGTGTAATGTTCCCTCATTCTTAAACAACAAAGTCAAGGGACACCGAGGATTCTTCCCTTTCTCTTGGCTCCCACTTTGGTTGCATCCCTCGAGAGATTATTTGTATTTTGGTAATGTGTTGTTATATATTAATCAAAATTTCCCATGAATGCTTTAGTTTTTCTCCTTGATTTTAGGATTTGGATAATATATTAGAGTATATTATCTTTTATATAAGAGTGGCCCTTGCACTTCTACAATTTACCAAGACTATTGTACTTTGTTTAATCCCATTGTACTATTGTAAGTTAGTTTCTAGACAATATTATAGGACACTATTACAGGATTTGTTGTCCACTGCATCACTTAGAAAGTTGTCATGTCTTCCTCTACACTATGGTGGTTGTACAATTTTATTGTTGATGTTCTACCTATGCACACAACGACAAAAAAGAAAAAGGAAATGCAATGTGACTCGAACACTCCTTTTCATTACCTTCTCAAATATTTTTGCTCATTTCGCCCTCCCTCGAATGAGAAGTCATTTCATTGCTCCTTTCCATCCTATGATCAGTTCCACTTGACTATGAGGTAGATGAAGACTACGTAGCTCCCAATTGGTGAGATAATTGACCAACATTGTTGCTCCCTCATATGTAGAATTTTTTCAAAAGATAGGTCATGTCAAAGGTCACACAACAGTCAAACAAGTCTCATCATTTTTTACTTTCTCATCTTTTCATGATCCAAGACGCCTTCCACACCTTATGTTTTTACTTTCTTCTTTGTAAATTGTGTTCTAGATTTCATTTTTCGCCTTACATGTGCAACACCAATTCAAGGTCAGAGGAACATGATTGAAAAGAGAATGTGGAAAGACATCCATTGCATAGCTATTTATTTATGATGATTATAAGTGATTATAAAGAGATTCATGTTCATGCATTGTGAGCTATCTTAACCATGGAACAATTTTATGTAGTTGGAAGGAAAATTATTTTGTAGCTAAAGTGGAAAATTTAAAATGTAGTAACTCTTAGATGCACATAGTGTGAACCTTGTTGTTCATCGATCTAATGTTTATTTAATGTATTATCATATTGTAATACACACATATTGGGATTATTGAGCACCTTGTTGCAAGCCAATCAATCAGAGCAAATGTTAGTTGTGGCTGCTAGAACATGTTGCATATTATTAATTTGTTGTTTTCAAATAAAAAATGATGAAATTTATTTAAATGGATAAAGATTTAATATTTATCATTTCCAAGAGAACAATTATGGGTCTGTAACACTTTTGTTGTTATGCCTATTTTATATGGGTAGAGTTGTTGAATAGGTTCATATTTGTTAGACTCATATTGAGAATGTGTGTGTGTGTGGTGTTTCACACATTTTAAAGTGACATCCAAATCTTAGGATACTTGACCTCGTGACATTCTGAGTCCTCTAAAATTCAAAGAACTATCCTAGAAAAGTTCCCATTCAAATGGGATAAAACCCTCATAATTGTGAATTGTAGTAGAGGAGGGCATGTCGTTGGATCTTCCAGTTGTCTTGTTCTATTTGTCATGGATTTTGCATTTGAGAATACATTTATTCTATATCCATTTGAAACTCACTTGCCTTTTTTAATTGGTTGTATCATGTGGGTCATTATCCAAGCATAGAGAGAGAGAGAGAGAGAGAGAGAGAGAGAGAGAGAGAGAGAGAGAGAGAGAGAGAGAGAGATTAGTTTGGTGATTATTTGTAGGACTATCCAATTTTCCATCAACATCTCCAATAGAAATTGAGAACTCTGAAAATTACAAGATTTTAATGAACCTAATTTAGTTTCCCTCAACTCAATTACTTAGTTTAACCATTTTAATATCTAGGTAGATTCTAGATCATGAATTTGGAAATTGTGGGAGCATAATCGAACTTCTCCTCCACCAATGCCTTATTCTTGAGTTTCCTCACTTTTATAACAACTTATATTGTCTGTCGTTTAGTACTTGTTTCATATCTACATAGATAATGTTGTAGTTGGAATGGATTGGCATTGAACTTCATTTGGGTAGGAAAGGTGAACAAGTTAATTGTTTTCTCTTGCCATTTCATAAAAGGTGGATATTGGATTATTTAGAGTATGAATAGATTTTATGGGGTTGCACTAGGGTTTATAATATTGATATAACATAGGTGATCATTATCCTTTCATTTTGAGGTGGTTTTGATAGGTCATATGATCCATATGGTATAAAACTATTGGTTAACCTTTGTGTGCCTTATATTTGTTAAAGGGTCATTAGACATGTATCTTACAATAAGAAGCTACAAGAAGGTCACAAACTTGACCCACATCTAAAAGAGAAATTTTCCAATGGTCGACTAATGGTTGTAATTGCTTCATGCCTTGGCCAATGTGGATGTGTTTATGGGGATGTTTGTTCACTTGTATTAAGTATTAGATCATTTGGACAAGGAATTTCATATGTTTTCTTTGTACTAAAAATGGGTTGGTCTAGCTACTACTGCTTGGTTTCTTTAACTTTTTAAGGATGTTAATGAACCTATGTTTCGAATGATTGGCATTGGCCCCAATTAACTTCAAAATAAAATTATAGTTCGGACCGAGGATACTCTTTTATGGTAACTGATGAACGTCCTATGTTCTTTTGTTAGTCCTTCATTAATGGAAAATGAGAGATTAGTGACCACGAGACCAAAAAATTTGGTCACCACAGTTTTTTTAAAGGGATAAATGACCAAAATTGATAATTCTAAGTGAGTTAACTAAAAACGACCAAGATAAATGACCACTTTTGGTCACGAGATAAAAACCAACTAAAAATGACCAAGATAAATGACCAAATTTGATCACGGACTATCTAGACTACAAATGACCAGATTACAATTGGTCATTTATTTGGTCATTTTTAGTTATGCCACTCCGGCAAGGGAAAAAAATTACAAATTTGACAATGAATTTGTACATTTTACTAAATTCTAACACTACATATGGATTTAGAGACCCAATTTCTAACACTGCAGATGGAATCAGAGACCCAGTGTTAGAATTTAGTAAATTGTAGACCCCTCATGTGTCATAGCTAAGCTATTGACACTAATTTAGCTATTATAATCAAGAAAGATTTATACACTAGTGTCATAGCTCAAAAATTAACACCAAATTAGTTTTATTGATCATGACGACGTCCTAGCTAAACACCAAATTGATGTATAATATCCTTCATATATATGCAGGTTTCTTTTAATGTTGTATATATGCAGGTTTCTTTATGACGCTCTAGTAGATTTACAACATTCTAGTTGAGTGGGTTTACTCATTAGGGAGACTACCCAACACCATGAAATATTACACCCTCATTCATTGATCTACTTTATTAAACCTTACCATCCAATCACTTAAATGCTTGATAAGCCTTATTCATGGACTAGGCTCTAGAGCACCTCGCTACTCTAGATGAATAATCATATTAAAAATAAATCCTTAAAAATTCAATAATTTTACATTTTTTCTCATCATAATTATGATATAAAATTAATTTATTTATTTTTCAACATTTTTATTAATAAAAATTAATTTTATTTTTTAATGAAAAAATTCAATATTTAATTTTTGGAATTGTGAGTGAATTAAAGTTTTTTAGTTTTCTTTATAAGATCAATGGGTAGATTAAATATTTTTTATTTATTTTTCTTCACATCAATAGACAAAACCTAAAATTAGTGTCAAAAATTAGTGTCAATGGGGATAAAGGGAACCTCTACACCCTAATTGTACAATAGTGTTTTTAAATAGCCCCCTTTTAAACTTTCGTTAGGTCTTTGAACATGTTTTCACAACTTCATAGGATTGTACAATTGTACCATGGGAGGTATAGCCATATTAGTCCTAGTAAACACGATGGGTTTCTTTCTTTTGTTTTTAATATCCCAATGAAAAGGCAAAGACAGTTAATCATACATTTACTTCAAACCATGAAACCTTGGCATTGCTAAAAATATATGTACATTAAGTCTACACAAAGACGGTGAGATACCAGGAAACACAATTTGGAATAGATCAATGAGAGGAGAAGAGAAGGATGATTGGTAGACCGGTTGCTCGCACGGTTCCAGGTGAAAGTGCATTACTGCTTAATCTCAACTGCCACATACTGGTAAAACCCTTTAACTCATCATCGGATTCTTCATTTGGAGATGTAGTAGGCTTTGATTATGTTGGTCTTGATTATGAATTAGCCTGTTGATATTCCAAGCTCAAATCTCCTCCTGCAAAACCCTGAATTATTAAGTTCAACAAACCCCAAATTAGTGATAAAAAGGAAAATAATGAGACTACATAGATAACGATAGAAAGACAGAGAGTGATCTGAATAAGGGTTTGAATTTGGTGGGGTACCGAGAGAAAAAAAAGAGATTGGCATGAAATCTAGGGTTTTACTTGATGAAGAAGAGGAGAAAATTTAATGACAAGAAGTTTCTATGAAATTGGTTGCATTGAAAACACCTTATAATGCCGAAAATATTGTAATTAATGAGGTGTCCCAAGCATGACAAAGACAACTTTATTACCGAGCTTCATTGGTGAAAAATGTTCAAGAAGGATTGAAGAATATTTGTGCACATGTGTTGAGGTTTGGAAAAGAATTCTCGTGTAGACACATTATTCTTCAACCTGTATCAGTATTTCTGTCATGGCAGCGTTTTCTTTTTCTGTAGAGGCTGTGGTATTGAGCATAGAAATATTTTTTTCTTGTAGGGTAAAGTACAAGCAGTGGAGGCCGAGTTCCTCTTCCTAGGAAAAAATTGAATGTAATAATTTCTAGTAAATCATTATAATATTCACAATCATGTTGACATTGTCAAATTGCTTCATGTTCTTGAAAATGATCAAAATATTTTTTCAGTCTACCACAGATACAAATACCTAGGTGGTTGAAAGTTTTAAATATCTACCCTAATATTGTATAGTATTTACAGCGACACCCACATAGGGTTTCGACATATTTCTCGATATTTTATAGTTGTAGACATAAGAATTTATACTAATTAATAGATTTTGTGCAGGAAATATGTTTTCAAAGAATGTGAGTGGTGTCAAAGTTACCAAGAGGGTATTTCTGGAAAAATCACTATAAGCTCTCTGTAAATCTCATTGGTCAGAGGTATGTTCATGATATCAAGAATTATGATATATGCAATTTAATTTTTTGTTTTGTTTGGGGAGGAGTGGTAGAGGCGACAGAGGATAATCTACTTCAAGAAATACAAATATAATTGTTGCTACACAAAAAGTCTTACTAGATAAGATAATAGATTATATATTTTATTGAATTTCAATGATAAATGATAACTCAGGGATAGATGGATGATATGGTCAATGCATGGTTAGTATCTTGGGAAACATTTGGCTAGTATAAAAATATAAAAAACAAACATGTTTATGAAAACAAATAAACTATCTCTGACAATGGGTGATGGCATAACACAAATTCATTTTACAACACCTTCAGAAAAGGACGTGTCTGGTACTTCATCCTCCACTCAGACTGAAGATACCCATTTTCTAAGTAGTGCAACTGATATGCCCCAAACTGGACCAATGGATTCATCATAACAACTTTTCAGTCTAGATGATAGTCTTTCTTTGGAATTCAGAATGTTGAACATTTGGGGTCATCATCATGTGTAGAAAATGAGGAATCATCCCAAAGCTGTGACTTGGAAAAATTTGTGGTGGTCTCAGCTATTGATAAAATCAAACCCTCAGTGACATGCATTGTCGGTGCCTATTGTTGATATCATTTCATCCTATGTTTCCATTTCTACTCCAACACTAGGATAAAAAACCTCTGGCCATGAAAATTTTAAAGGTGATTCTGTTAAGGCATCAAGTCCAATGACAGCTGAGCCTTTGAAAAATAAAAATAAAAAGAAGAATGAATGAATGAATGAAAGGAACATGCTACATTGAAATATTATGACTCAAAGGAAGCTTAAGTCTCTTCCTTTGAGTTGACTAGAATGATAAGCAAGAAGAGTTTAAAATTACCTAAAGAAATTGATTATGTTTCTACTGTGAGGATTTCTTATGTCCTGTTGGTAATTCCTTATCTGCTGATGAAAGGTCATCAACTTGGAATTAGTATTTGTGAAAGCTTTTACTAATCTTGAACTTACAAATACTTGTTTAACTACCTCCCTACATTTGTCAATTTTGCTGCGTAGTAATGGTTAAATGTGTCTTTTTGTCGTAGAATGTGATCCATATGGTCCTACTTGACATTGTATTCATGTTCTTGCAGTGACATTATGGCCATACTTGAGTTCAAATTACTACTCCTACATTTTCAATATAACCTTATTTGATTTTGGTTTCTTGGTCTTGAAGTGGTGTTCACTGCACCTAATCAAATGGTGGCTTGTGCAAAAAAAACCCAACCTTACTGTTGCCCTCCTCTATATAGACTATGACACTCATTGAATTCTATCCTTTGATCAATACGACTCTCCAATCTTGATGGAAACTTGAGGCCCTTTACTCTACACTCTAATAAATTCCCCTGACTAAGGAACCTTTATATGAAGTCTTCAAATTTCTACTAAGAAGAAACTAAATATATACAAACATTCTTTTGGCACCATTAAGGATGGATTTTAGAGAAAGAATGTACTCAGTTTGGAAGTTTTGGGAAAATATAGCTTGACCTTTGGCTTTAAACTAGATGATTTTGCATTTTTTAATAGGTAAATAAGAAAGTACAACACAATTTTCCTAAATTATGACCTGTCATAACATTCTATCATTACCCATATCTTAGTTATCACTTGCCTTCTAAATAAGAAATACAATGTGAGAAGTTCAAAGAGTCATAATACTTAGGAAACAACCTCATATAACATATTTTTATTGGGGTAGGATAATAATGTCTTTATACTAAGCTTCACGAGTCATAATTGATGGCTTTTTATTTTTTGAGCTTTAGTAGTTTGTAGATTATGGATTTTTAGATAAAGACAACGAGAATTAGGTTGGTGGAGGATTTGAATATGAACTTTGATTGGAACATCATAACATCATAAATATAGGAGGGCATGGGAAGACCAATTTTAAGGATATGTGATGTGGAAAGTGGTTGATTAAGGTGTATTTTGAGCTTTAGTAGTTTATAGTTTATGGATTGCTTAATTAAAGACATAATGATAATTAGGTTGGTAGGGGATTTGAATATGAACTTTGAT
>LPNX010791370.1:221920-254420 GCA_001517045.1 Pseudotsuga menziesii
TGGACTTATTAAATATAGAGTTTTATTTGGACTTCATAGAGATAGAGGCATGGGTATATAGATTACAAGGATATGTAATGTGGTAGGTGGTTGACTAAGGTAATAATGTTTGTATATACTTTAACACTGAATTTCTTTCTATGAAATTTTAACATAATTGCATATCTAAATTGAATGTAGCCGTAGAATGATAATAATCTTGAATCTCCACATTTAGTAGATATACTAAAAATAAAATTAAAACATTAACCATCACAAAAGGCACATAAAAATTTACGCTACTGAAAACATTTAGGAAAAAGTTGAAAAACACCAACAGAATAATTTTCCTTAATATGAGATGACTAAATTTACATAAGCATATTTGATGAGAAGAATTTTGCAATGGCCACAAGGGAACACATACGAAGACAATATGAAGATGAAAAATATTGAAGAGATAGGTTAAGGGTTTCCTGGTTGATGTAAGCCCTTCAACTAATGACGCCAGCCCTGGTTTAGTCTGCTAGTGGTCTGTCTAGTTTTATGCTACATGTAGCAACCATGATCCATACCTCCTAGGGATTTGGTGACTCCAGAAAGACCACTGGGACCTGTGTATTCCTGCGACAACACTTATATAAGTCCTCTAGGATCCTTTCGCACTGCGGCTACCTTCCTTGAGCCCTATTATACGTCAAAAATCTATTGCAACCTTCCTTAAACTCTGCGAGAGCCTTGAAAGCTCTTAAAACCTTTGTGACTATCCACTGTACACAAGATGAAGCCTTGTAAGGGATTAAGATTGTTTGTCACTGTCGCGATGGAGGAGAAAAGAGGCCCTAATCCTGTAACACATGCCCTAATCTTGTGACAAGTGAAAACCCTGTAGCAAGAAATGAAAACCCTGATAGGGTTTGTGACAACTGCACACAAACTATAGAAGCCCCGGTAGGGCTTGTAACATCCCTTGTAATCTCCAACATGGCCCCATAGAGCTTGACTCGCTTGTCCACAAACCATCATGTTATGTTTGATGAAGTGACAATAATATATGTCTAGCATCTGCATTCGGCTTCGAGGGAATCATGGATTGAGTGAGTTGTAATATTTCTATGAAAGTATTTGAATAGGGATAAAAGTACATAATGATGGGAAAGTTAAATCATTCTTGAAAGGAAGTCAAGTGGTGCATAGTATGATGGGATCTTATCTATTTTTGTGTTGTACATGATTTGGTTTGGAGATTAACATTTAGGGAGAATAATGGAGTAAAGTTAGGGAATTGTAAGATGGATATGTATATATGTCCAAATGCAAGGTAAAGTGAATGGGAACATGACGATGATGGGAGAATAGTTACTGGACTTGGTTTGGTCAACTTCGAATTGCATATCTACCTTCTTTTCAATGATTGAAATACCATTTTATTTGATGAGGATCTCAGCCAACGGGTATTTTTATATGATTATGAAATTATAGTTGGAGAGAACCGAAAAAGATTGCTATATTTTTGAGAATATGTTGGGAGAGCAAGAATGCTAGACTTCTTACGTGTTCTAGGAGAAAGTAAGTTTCAAATGATATATCTGATACTTTTTTCATGATTTGATTTATTTGGAATTTTCCTTTAATTTCGTATCACTGATATTGTTGACATGGCTTAGGTGAGAGAGTAAGTTTCACATCTTGACACATTTTTCATGATTTGGTGTATTTGGAAGTTTCCCTTCTATTCCCCACATAAGTTGTACCTTTATTCAATGTGGAAAAAACATGTCATGTGACTTTATTATCAAAGGTTGCATGTATTGGCTTTAATTTAGGAGTGGATATTGTGTTAGTGTCCTTAAGTGAAGGGATTAACATGTTTCCCCATCCTTGAATTTTTTTTCCTATAGATCCTCTATCCTTTTCCATGTCTTTTATTTTTATATTTCCTATAGTTTGTTGTTGATGTTTGTATTCTTCCTTCCCTGCATTGCACACAAGAGTTTCGGGAACCGGATCAAAACCTTCAGAGGGAGACTCTGTATGAATGAAGGCCATATGAAAGAAGTGTGTCGAAAAATAATTATTTAACAGACTGAAAAGATACTCCCATCTGTTCCAAAATAAAATTCAGATAGCTTTCAAAAAACTGAATGAAAAAAGAAAAAGCATGGATGGTCAGGGGGTAGTTGATTATTCTAGTTGACCCATAGACTACAACCAACAAAAAAGAACCATGTGAAGGATATAGAATAATGAATTTTTTTAATCCTTGTTACCTACAATGTTGAGAAGAATTTTTGTATTGAATGTAATCACAATACCCTGAGACGTAGCAGAATACAGGTTCAACCATACTACATCTCATTTCAATAATGTAATACAAATAATTTATTTCAGTTATATAGAAAATAATAATTTAAAAAATGTGCTAAAATGAATGGATTTCCAATCCATTACCCCCATACACTATATAATCTAGTGGAAATGATGCAATACTGAAATATGAAAACTGTTAAGTATGTTGAATTCTAAATGGGATCTAAGACTCTACATTTTGCATATGAAGTCCAATGAGGTTGGAACCACTCTCAATCATCCTGAAACAATTAATGGTAATGTTAAAAAATTAATTTAAGAACTTAACATTGTCATTTAAGTATGCACCCATGTCACCTGTTTTTAAAACATTGCTTCAGCATTTTGGAAGTCTTTCCATTAAAAAATCAAATATTTTTGGGATTAGTGGGTCACAAAATCCTTGAAAGTTTCAGGATCTGTCTGAAATTTTGTGATTTATTTATTTATTTTTATTTTACATAAGATCCATTTCCTCCACCAGAGTATATGTTTCCATGATAGATCTTATGTGGATCTAGATCAGAGGATCCTACACACCTGGTGGTGGATCTGGTAACACATCACTAAGGAGAGATTACTAAGTAGGATGAGAAAATATTAACTATCAGATGGAAACTTAGATATGGTGGGTAGGTGATAGAGGGTTCTATGTAGTAGATATCTCTCTTGATAACTATAAGGTGGAAACTTAGATATGGTGGGTAGGTGACAAAGTGTTCTATACAGTAGATATCTCTCTTAAAACCTTTCCTATGGAAATCAATGGTGCTAAATAAAGTCAAGTTCAAATCAGCTATATGAACTTTATTTGCATGATTATCCCAAAGGAATTTACTAATATGAGGCTATACTATAGATGAACTAAAAAATATGTACTGTTGTATGAATAAGAAATGAAAACCAACCTACAATAGCTTAATAGATGCAATGTTTTTAGAATAGGGGTGCCAACTAAAATACTTGTTGGTAACCCCAAGGGTCTCAATGGGAATTGATCCCATTACCTTTGTGAATGTTTCCATAAGATAATATACCAATACAGAGCTAACCCTTGTTGTTTATTGAAGTTTGATAGATCTGAGTGTATGGTGTTTTTTAATACTAGTATGGTGGCAGTAATAAGAGCTAACATGTATGGTGTTTTTTTTTAAGTTTGACATATATGAGCGTATGGTGTTTTTTATTAAGAGCTAACATGTACTTGTGTGGTGTTTCAGTAAGCGAAGAATACTTCTCTCAAGTTTTCCTTGTTCTATTTTCATTTACTATTTTTTTTTATGATCCCACTGAATCATAGCTTTTTTTTATCTCAGTAAACCACTTTTCTGACCTTTTAAGTTCAGTGTTATTGTCCTTTTTATCCAAATTTGCATGGTTCAAAGATGGAGGAACATATACACTGATATCTTTGTTTGATCACAATATTCCACCAGGAGTATTGTTTTTCATGGTCAAGATATTCCCCACTATTTTTTTCCAAAGGAAAATCTTATGGGAAAACATAAGGGATGCTTCCCCACATTTCTGGATAGCATCCTGATTCCCTAGTAAACCTTTGGTGTAGACTCGTGTGCCTCACACAGAGGGGTTTGAGTGGGGTACCTACTGGTACGTAACTAAATAAATGCCCAACAATGTCAGTGACAACACAGTGAGTTAACCCTTTAGGTTAGGATATCTCCAACTGTTACAAAATATAGTTAGGGAATTAGGTTTTTCTCAAGCAACTCATGGAGGAAACCCTTCCTTTCCTAGCCATTGATGATAAAATTTATGAAGTGGTGGTTTTTTGATGGGGGTTAAGATTTCTATTCCCTAGCCACTAGTTTTATTTCACATGTAATTAGATGTTTCACATAAGAGAAATTGAAGTACCTATTTCTTTATCTACTTGGTAAAGCATTATAGGTTGGGTTCGAACAAATCTAGAGGTATTTTGTACCTAGGTTCCACTCTTTTCCTTGTTTCCTGAGAAACAAAAGTATTAATTAGTGTCTTTGATTAGGATTAGATCATGAGGATCCTATCTTAGAAACTGCTTTGTCCAGTCTCGATTTGGCCAAAGGGACTTTAATTGGGTAGTCATTTTCAGGATTAGCACCCAATGGCATATTCCAGTGCCTCTGATATACATGTGATGATGGATATCAGATTTATGATAATACTAAAATTGATGATCTTGACAGTTAGCGGTTTTTCTACTCTCATTTTGTCACAGATGCACAATGCTGAGATTGAACCAATTTGATTACATATTGAGATCTGAAGTGGTGTTATTTTGTGTGTGTTGTTCATTTTCTTTTTCTGTACTAGCCGTGAGAAATGTGAAACGTTTACCTGTTTGTAGTCTTTCTTGTTTCAAAGTGTTCGAGGGTTACTAACATAGTAGCTATTTCAAATGGAGGAATTTTTTTGAGGAGAAATTATTTTGAACATGAAACTTGCTTACTACCGAGCACTTGAGGAACCAGCTCTTTGGTTTTCTCCAGAGCTTGTATGGGGAATCAGAGGTGCAGGTAAGAGTTGTCCTTTAGAATGTTTTGATGGGTCCTTCCATATCTTTTCCCACATATTGACCATTTTTTCTTGTTTGCATGTCCAAATTATTACATTTCAGATCTCACAGTTTCTCCAATGCATCATGCAGTTTTGGGTTTATTCCATCCTTCTCGTTGAATATCCATGAGATTTCCTAGATTTATTCACCAACGTATTGATAAGAAGCCAAAATATGGTAGTACACCAATGGATACATTAGATTTATTTAACCATCAGACATGCAAGATGGATTTTGCTATTGACGATCAGAATCCATAGTTTTGTAAACTTGTATTAATCAATTGGTTGAATTTTGTTGCAAAGGAAAACATATGTCAGTCCATTTATGTCTGATATGAATTGGATAAATTAGAAGAGAAACATGAGGTGAGTTATGTGCTAAATTATTGGTGTTTTACAGCATTTTAAGGTGCATAGAGTTTGTTGTCTGGACTCCAACTTACAAATGTATATTTTTGTTATGGACAATGTTCCTTCGGTGTGCACAAGACAAGATTTATGTTAAGACAGACAAAACAGGTACATCTTTTGAAACTGATTTCCATTTGATTTGTAGGAAGAACCCTACTATGCACTAATGACAAGACTCGTCTGACACTCAATATTGGATATTGACAGATTTGGAAATTTTGATGCATTTTATGGAATTCAAGCGAAATTTGTCAATCCTAGCAGATAGGCTCCCAGTAGTGAATAATTTGTATTTATGCTCTATTCATGTACATCTAATCCTCACATTCCATGCAAACATATCATCATATAAGAAAACATGCTAAGAGTAAATGAGGCTTAGATAGATCACAACATGTAGAGGATCAGACATTGTCTCTAGATAGGTACATCCAAGGCACATGGACCATCTGAAACATGCTGAAGGACCTCTGACCAATGATCCATAGTGAAGCCACATATCTCATTTCCAGAATTGATCAAAATCACCCCTTGCTAGAAAAGAGGTAACAACCTTCGTTGGGAGAATTGTATGAAAATATGGCCATTGTGATTGAGAATATGATCGGTGTAATAGAAAAGAAGAATACAAGTAATATAGTCATAGAAATTTTTTTATTGATCAGGTAAGGGAAGTTACTATTGATTGCTGGGATAAGTTCAAGACCCCATCACATATTTTGGCACATGCAATGAATTTGTAATGAGGACTGTATTATTTCCAATAATGGGTAAAGGAGTGACCCATACATAGAGAAGGGTGTGTGTACATGAGTTAAGAAATCCATTACAAAGATATTTACAATTCCCAACAGAATGGAAATTCTTTACAGTCAATTTGCAGAGTTTGCTTCTAAATTAGAGGATATTACAAATTTCCTAGCCATTGATGATAAAATTTATGCAGTGGTGGATTGTTGATGGGGGTTTAGAGTTCTAGTCCCTAGCCACTTGTTTTTTTTCACATGTAATTAGATGTTTCACATAAGATAAATTGAAGTACCTATTGCGTTATCTACTTGGTAAAGCATTATAGGTTGGGTTCGAACAAATCTAGAGGTCTTTTGTACCTAGGTTCCAATCTTTTCCTTATTTCCTTAGAAATAAAAGTATTAATTAGTGTCTTTGATTAGGATTAGATCATGAGGATCCTATCTTAGAAACTGCTTTGTCCAGTCTCGATTTGGCCAAAGGGACTTTAATTGGGGTAGTCATTTTCAGGCTTGGCACCCAATGGCATCTTCCAGTTCCTTTGATATACATGTGATGATGGATATCAGATTTATGATAATACCGAAATTGATGATCTTGACACTTAGTGGTTTTTCTACTCTCATTTTGTCACAGATGCACAATGCTGAGATTGAACCAATTTGATTACATATTGAGATTTGAAATTGTATTTTTTTGTGTGTGTTGTTCATTTTCTTTTTCTGTACTAGCTATGAGAAATGTGAAAAGTTTACTTGTTTGTAGTCTTTCTTTGCATCAAAGTGTTCAAGGGTTACTAACACAGTCAGATGGAGGAATTTGTTTGAGGAGAAAGGATTTTGAACATGAAACCTACTTACTACCGGACACTTGAGGAACCAGCTCTTTGGTTTTCTCCAGAGCTTGTATGGGAAATCAGAGGTACATGTAAGAGTTGTCCTTGAGAATGTTTTGATGGTTCCTTCCATATCTTTTCCCACATATTGACCAATTTTTCTTGTATGCATGTACAAATTATTACATTTCATATCTCATAGTTTCTCCAGTGCATCATGTAGTTTTGGGTTTATTCCATCCTTCTCATGGAATATCCATGAGATCTCCTAGATTTATTCACTAACGTATTGATAAGATTCCAGAAGATGGTAGCACACCAACGGATACAGTAGATTTATTTAACCATCAGACACGCAAGATGGATTTTGCTATTGACAATCAGAATTCATAGTTTTGTAAACTTGTATTAATCAATTGGTTGAATTTTGTTGCAAAGGAAAACATATGTCAGTCCATTTATGTTTGATATGAATTGGATAAATTAGAGGAGAAACATGAGGTGAGCTATGTGCTAAATTATTGGTGTTTTACAGCATTTTAAGGTGCATTGAGTTTGTTGTCTCGACTCGAATTTGCAAATGGATATTTTTGTTATGGACAATGTTCCTTCGGTGTGCACAGGAGAAGATTTATGTTAAGACAGAAAAAAAAGGTACATCTTTTGAAACTGATTTCCATTTGATTTGTAGGAAGAACCCTACTATGCACTAATGACAAGACTCGTTGGACCCTCAATATTGGATATTGACAGATCTGGAAATTTTGATGCATTTTATGGAATTCAAGCAAAATTTGTCAGTCCTAGTGGATAGGCTCCTAGTAGCGAAGAATTTGTATTTATGCTATATTCATGTACATCTAATCCTCACATTCCATGCAAACATATCATCATATAGGAAAACATGCTAAGAGTAAATGAGGGTTAGATAGATCACAACACGTAGAGGATCAGACATTGTCTCTAGCTAGGTACATCCAAGGCACATGGACCATCTGAAGCATGTTGAAGGAACTCTAACCAATGATCCATAGTGAAGCCATAGATCTCATTTCCAGAACTGATCAAAATCACCCCTTGCTTGAAAAGAGGTAACAACCTTCGTTGGGAGAATTGTATGAAAATATGGCCATTGTGATTGAGAATATGATCCGTGTAATAGAAAAGAAGAATACGAGTAATATAGTCATAGAATTTTTTTTATTGATCAGGTAAGGGAAATTACTATTTATTGCTGGGATAAGTTCAAGACCCCATCACATATTTTGGCACATGCAGTGAATTTGTAATGAGGACTATATTATTTCCAACAATGAGTAAAGGAGTGACCCATACATAGAGAAGGATGTGTGTACAGGAGTTATGAAATCCATTACAAAGATATTTACAATTCCCAACATAATGGAAATTATTTACAGTCAATTTGCAGAGCTTGCTTCTAAATTAGAGGATATTACAAATTTCCTAGCCATTGATGATAAAATTTATGCAATGGTGGATTGTTGATGCGGGTTTAGAGTTCTAGTCCCTAGCCACTAGTTTTATTTCACATGTAATTAGATGTTTCATAGAAGAGAAATTGAAGTACCTATTTCTTTATCTACTTGGTAAAGCATTATAGGTTGGGCTCGAACAAATCTAGAGGTCTTTTGTACCTAGGTTCCAATCTTTTCCTTGTTTCCTGAGAAAGAAAAGTGTTAATTAGTGTCTTTTATTAGGATTAGATCATGAGGATCCTATCTTAGAAACTGTTTTGTCCAGTCTCGATTTAGCCAAAGGGACTTTAATTGGGGTAGTCATTTTCAGGCTTGTCACCCAATGGCATCTTCTAGTTCCTCTGATATACATGTGATGATGGATATCAGATTTATGATAATACGGAAATTGATGATCTTGAGACTTAGTGGTTTTTCTACTCTCATTTTGTCACAGATGCACAATGCCGACATTGAACCAATTTGATTACATATTGAGATCTGAAATGGTGTTTTCTTGTGTGTGTTGTTCATTTTCTTTTTCTATACTAGCCATGAGAAATGTGAAAAGTTTACTTGTTTGTAGTCTTTATTTGCTTCAAAGTGTTCGAGGGTTACTAACACAGTAGATATTTCAGATGGAGGAATTTTTTTGAGGAGAAAGGATTTTGAACATGAAGCCTACATACTACCGGACACTTGAGGAACCAGCTCTTTGGTTTTCTCCAGAGCTTGTATGGAAAATCAGAGGTGCAGGTAAGAGTTGACCTTGAGAATGTTGCGTCCTTCCATATCTTTTCCCACATATTGACCATTTTTTCTTGTTTGCATGTACAAATTATTACATGTGAGATCTCACAGTTTCTCCAGTGCATCATGCAGTTTTGGGTTTATTCCATCCTTCTCGTGGAATATCCATGAGATTTCCTACATTTATTCACCAACGTATTGATAGGAAGCCAGAAGATGGTAGCACACCAACGACTACAGTAGATTTATTTAACCATAAGACACGCAAGATGGATTTTTTGATTGACGATCAGAATCCATAGTTTTGTAAACTTGTATTAATCAATTGGTTGAATTTTGTTGCAAAGGAAAACATATGTCGGTCCGTTTATGTCAGATATGAATTGGCTAAATTAGAAGAGAAACAGGAGGTGATTTATATGCTAAATTATTGGTGTTTTGCAGCATTTTAAGGTGCATTGAGTTTGTTGTCTGGACTCCAATTCGCAAATGGATATTTTTGTTATGGACAATGTTCCTTCGGTGTGCACAGGACAAGATTTATGTTAAGACAGACAAAACAGGTACATCTTTTGAAACTGATTCCCATTTCATTTGTATGAAGATCCCTACTATGCACTAATGACAAGACTCGTATGACACTCAATATTGGATATTGACAGATCTGGAATTTGTATTTATGCTATATTCATGTACATCTAATCCTCACATTCCATGCAAACATATCATCATATCAGAAAACATGCTAAGAGTAAATGAGGGTTAGATAGATCACAACACGTAGAGGATCAGACATTGGCTCTAGCTAGGTACATCCAAGGCACATGGACCATCTGAAACATGCTAAAGGACCTCTGACCAATGATCCATAGTGAAGCCACATATCTCATTTCCAGAACTGATCAAAATCACCCCTTGTTGGAAAGTAGGTAACAACCTTTGTTGGGAGAATTGTATGAAAATATGGCCATTGTGATTGAGAATATGATCGGTGTAATAGAAAAGAAGAATACAAGTAATATAGTCATAGAAAAATTTTTATTGGTTAGGTAAGGGCATCTAATCTTGATTGCTGGGATAATTTCAACACCCCATCACATAATTTGGCACATGCAGTGCATTTCTAATGAGGACTATATTATTGCCAACAATGGGTAAAGGAGTGACCCATACATAGAGAAGGATGTGTGTATAGGAGTTAAGAAATCCATTACAAATATATTTACAATTCCCAACAGAATGGAAATTTTTTACAGTCAATTTGCAGAGTTTACTTCTAAATTAGAGGATATTACAAATTTCCTAGCCATTAATGATAAAATTTATGCAGTTGTGGATTGTTGATGGGGGTTTATAGTTCTAGTCCCTAGCCACTAGTTTTATTTCACATGTAATTAGATGTTTCACAGAAGAGAAATTGAAGTACCTATTGCTTTATCTACTTGGTAAAGCATTATAGGTTGGGTTCGAACAAATCTAGAGGTATTTTGTACCTAGGTTCCAATCTTTTCCTTGTTTCCTGAGAAACAAAAGTATTAATTAGTGTCTTTGATTAGGATTAGATCATGAGGATCCTATCTTAGAAACTACTTTGTCCTGTCCCAATTTGGCCAAAGGGACTTTAATTGGGGTAGTCATTTTCAGGCTTCGCACCCAATGGCATCTTCCAGTGCCTCTGATATACATGTGATGATGGATATCAGATTTATGATAATCCCGAAATTGATGATCTTGACACTTAGTGGTTTTTCTACTATCATTTTGTCATAGATGCACAATGCTGAGATTGAACCAATTTGATTACATATTGAGATCTAAAATGGTGTTTTTTTGTGTGTGTTGTTCATTTTATTTTTCTGTACTAGCCGTGAGAAATGTGAAACGTTTACCTGTTTGTAGTCTTTATTTGCTTCAAAGTGTTCGAGGGTTACTAACACAGTAGCTATTTCAGATGGAGGAATTTTTTTGAGGAGAAAGGATTTTGAACATGAAACCTGCTCACTACCAGACACTTGACGAACCAGCTGTTTGGTTTTCTCCAGAGCTTTTATGGGAAATCAGAGGTGCAGGTAAGAGTTGTCCTCGAGAATGTTTTGATGGGTCCTTCCATATATTTTCCCACATATTGACCAATTTTTCTTGTTTGCGTGTACAAATTATTACATTTCAGATCTCACAGTTTCTCCAGTGCATCATGCAATTTTGGGTTTATTCCATCCTTCTTGTGGAATATCCATGATATTTCCTAGATTTATTCACCAACGTATTGATAAGAAGCTAGAAGATGGTAGCACACCAATGGATACATTAGATTTATTTAACCATTAGACATGCAAGATTGATTTTGCTATTGACGATTAGAATCCATAGTTTTGTAAACTTGTATTAATCAATTGGTTGAATTTTGTTGCAAAGGAAAACATATGTTACTCCGTTTATGTCTAATATGAATTGGCTAAATTAGAAGAGAAACAAGAGGTGAGTTATGTGCTAAATTATTGGTGTTTTACAGCATTTTAAGGTGCATTGAGTTTGTTGTCTGGACTCCAATTTGCAAATGGAAATTTTTGTGATGGACAATGTTCCTTTGGTGTGCACAGGACAAGATTTATGTTAAGACAGACAAAATAGGTACATCTTTTGAAACTGATTTCCATTTGATTGGTAGGAAGATCCCTACTATGCACTAATGACAAGACTCATCTGACACTCAATATTGGATATTGATAGATCTAGAAATTTTGATGCATTTTATGGAATTCAAGCGAAATTTGCCAGTCCTAGAGGATAGGCTCCCAGTAGTGAACAATTTGTATTTATGCTATATTCATGTACATCTAATCCTCACATTCCATGCAAACATATCATCATATAAGAAAACATGCTAAGAGTGAATGAGGGTTAGATACATCACAACACGTAGAGGATCAGACATTGTCTCTAGCTAGCTACATCTAAGGCACATGGGCCATCTGAAACATGCTGAAGGACCTCTGACCAATGATCCATAGTGAAGCCACAGATCTCATTTCCAGAACTGATCAAAATCACCCCCTGTTGGAAAAGAGGTAACAACCTTCGTTGGGAGAATTGTATGAAAATATGGCCATTGTGATTGAGAATATGATTGGTGTAATAGAAAAGAAGAATACAAGTAATATAGTCATAGAAATTTTTTTATTGATCAGGTAAGGGCAATTACTATTGATTGTTGGGATACGTTCAACACCCCATCACATATTTTGGCACATGTAGTGAATTTGTAATGAGGACTATATTATTGCCAACAATGGGTAAAGGAGTGACCCATACATAGAGAAGGATGTGTGTACAGGAGTTAAGAAATCCATTACCAATATATTTACAATTCCCAATAGAATGGAAATTCTTTAGAGTCAATTTGCAGAGTTTGCTTCTAAATTAGAGGATATTACAAATTTCCTAGCCATTGATGATAAAATTTATGCAGTGGTGGATTGTTGATGGGGGTTTAGAGTTATAGTCCCTAGCCACTAGTTTTTTTTTGACATGTAATTAGATGTTTCATGGAAGAGAAATTGAAGTACCTATTGCTTTATCTACTTGGTAAAGCATTATAGGTTGGGTTCGAACAAATATAGAGGTCTTTTGTACCTAGGTTCCAATCTTTTCCTTGTTTCCTGAGAAAGAAAAGTATTAATTAGTGTCTTTGATTAGGATTAAATCATGAGGATCCTATCTTAGAAATTGCTTTGTCCAGTCTCAATTTGGCAAAAGGGATATTAATTGAGGTAGTCATTTTCAGGCTTAGCACCTAATGGCATCTTCCAGTGCCTCTGATATACATGTGATGATGGATATCAGATTTATGATAATACCGAAATTGATGATCTTGACACTTAGTGGTTTCTCTACTTTCATTTTGTCACAGATGCACAATGCTGAGATTGAACCAATTTGATTACATATTGAGATCTGAAATGGTGTTTTTTTGTGTGTGTTGTTCATTTTCTTTTTCTGTACTAGCTGTGAGAAATGTGAAAAGTTTACTTGTTTGTAGTCTTTCTTTGCTTCAAAGTATTCGAGGGTTACTAACACAGTAGCTATTTCAAATGGAGGAATTTTTTTGAGGAGAAAGGATTTTGAACATGAAACCTTATTACTATTGGACACTCGAGGAACTAGCTCTTTGGTTTTCTCCAGATCTTCTATTGGAAATCAGAGGTGCAGGTAAGAGTTGTCCTTGAGAATGTTTTGATGGGTCCTTCCATATATTTCCCCACATATTGACCATTTTTTCTTGTTTGCATGTACAAATTATTACATTTCAGATCTCATAGTTTCTCTAGTGTATCATGTAGTTTTGGGTTTATTCCATCCTTCTCGTGGAATATCCATGAGATTTCCTATATTTATTCTCCAATGTATTGATAAGAAGCCAGAAGATGGTAGCACACCAACAGATACAATAGATTTATTTAACCATCAGACACGCAAGATGCATTTTGCTATTGACGATCAGAATCCATAGTTTTGTAAACTTGTATTAATCAATTGGTTGAATTTTGTTGCAAAGGAAAACATATGTCAGTTCGTTTATGTCTGATATGAATTGGCTAAATTAGAAGAGAAACATGAGGTGAGTTATGTTCTAAATTATTGGTGTTTTACAGCATTTTAAGGTGCATTGAGTTTGTTGTCTGGACTCCAATTTTCAAATGGATATTTTTTTTATGGACAATGTTCCTTCGGTGTGCACATGACAAGATTTATGTTAAGATAGAAAAAACAGGTACATCTTTTGATACTGATTTCCATTTGATTTGTAGGAAGAGCCCTACTATGCACTAATGACAAGACTCATCTCACACTCAATATTGGATATTGACAGATCTCGAAATTTTGATGCATTTTATGAATTTCAAGGGAAATTTGGAAGTCCTAGCAAATAGGCTCCCAGTAGTGAAGAATTTGTATTTATGCTATATTCATGTACATCTAATCCTCAAAAAGAAGTATATTTCATTGCAAGCCTTCTCATGGTTTTGTACTTCGAATAAAAGAGTAAGGGATGGTGCCTTCAAGCTTTCCTCTAGTTTGACCTTGAAAGATACCCTTCTTGGCCAATTTACAAGGGCTGCTTCTTGTAATCCTTTAGCATTTATAGAAAGAAATATTTAGAAAGACAAAGCTACAGGATTTTGTTTATGAAAGGTGTTTTCGACTTTATATTCTCATTGAATCCATGTTGGAGTTTATCATACTCTTTATTATGATATGTCTTAATTTTCATCTAATTATGGTTCTACAAAAATGACATACTTCAAACTCAATGCAGTGAATCCAGTCCTGATAGTTTCCAAAATATTTGAATTAAAAGAGTCAACATTTTGTCTAAAATAATGTGAAATGGTGCAAGGGCTGCAATTCTGATAATCATAAGCAACATTTATTTTTGACTTTCAATATTGATTCTAAGCAGAGCATATCAAATCATATATATAACCTGGAAAAATGCCTTATGGAATACCCATGTTGGTTATCGATTTTTTGTACCAAGTACCTGTAGGCTTATCTTTTTAATTGAAACAGTAAATCTCCAATCACATGCTTTTAACACAATAAGACATTTTTATATGCATCAAGGTCTCAGAATCTCTTTGAAGACAAATTTATCATTGGTAGGCCTATACAGATTTATGCAATTGAACAAATTTAAGAGTGACCAAAAAATAATTTACTTGTTTGTAGTCTTTCTTTGCTTCAAAGTGTCCGAGGGTTACTAACACAGTAGCTATTTCAAATGGAGGAATTTTTTTCAGGAGAAAGGATTTTGAACAACAAACCTGCTTACTACCGGACACTAGAGGAACCAGATCTTTGGTTTTCTCCAGAGCTTGTATGGGAAATCAAAGGTACATGTTATAGTGTTCCTTGAGAATGTTTTGATGGGTCCTTCCATATATTTTCCCACATATTGACCACTTTTTCTTGTTTGCATGTACAAATTATTCCATTTCAGATCTCACAGTTTCTCTGGTGCATCAGGAAGTTTTGGGTTTAGTCCATCCTTCTCGTGGAATATCCATGAGATTTCCTAGATTTATTCGTCAGTGTATTGAAAAGAAGCCAGAAGATGGTAGCACACCAACAGATATAGTAGATTTATTTAACCATCAGACATGCAAGATGGATTTTTCTATTGACGATCAGAATCCATAGTTTTGTAAACTTGTATTAATCAATTGGTTGAATTTTGTTGCTAAGGAAAACATATTTCAATGCCTTTAATTATGTCTGATATGAATTGGCTAAATTAGAAGAGAAACATGAGGCGTGTTATGTGCTAAATTATTGGTGTTTTAAATAATTTTAAGGTGCATTGAGTTTGCTTTCTGAACTCCAATTTGTAAATTGAGATTTTTGTTATGATTAATGTTCCTTTGGTGTGTACATGACAAGATTTATGTTAAGACGGAAAAAAGAGGTACATATTTTGAAACTGATTTCCATTTGATTTGTAGGCAGAGCACTACTATGCACTAATGACAAGACTCGTCTGACACTCAATTTTGGATATAGACAGATCCAGGAATTTTGATGCATTTTATGGAATTCAAGAAAAATTTGGCAGTCCTAGCAAATAGGCTCCCGGTAGTGAAGAATTTGTATTTATGCTATATTCATGTACAGCTGATCCTCACAAAGAAGTATATTTCATTGCAAGCCTTCCCATGGTTTTTTACTTCGAATAAAAGACTAAAGGATGGTGCTCTCAAGATTTCCTCTAGTTTGACCCTGAAAGATGCCCTTCTTGGCCAATTTACAAGGGCTACTTCTTGTAATTCTTTAGCATTTATAGAAAGATGTATTTAGAAAGACAAAGCTATGGTATTTTGTTTATTAAAGGCATTTTCCACTTTATACTCTCATTGTATCTATGTTGGAGTTGATCATACTCTTTATTATGCTATGTGTTAATTTTCATCTGATTATGGTTCTACAGGAATGACATACTTCAAACTCAAGGCACTGAATCTAGTCTTGGCAATTTGAAAAATCTTTGAATTAAAAGAGTCGACATTTTGTCTTGAATAATGTGAATGGTGCAGGGGCTGCAATTCTGATAATCATAAGCAACATTTATTTTTAGCTTTCAATATTGGTTCTAAGCAAAGCATATCAAATCAAATATATAACCTAGAAAAATGCCTTGCGCAATACCCATGTTGCTTATCAATTTTTTGTATCAAGTACCTATAAGCTAATCTTTCTAATTGAAACGGTAAATCTCCAATCACATGATTTTAACACAATAAGCCATTTTTATATGCATCAGGGTCTCAGGATCTCTTTGAAGACAAATTTATCAGTGGCAAGCCAATATAGATTTATGGAAGTGAACAAATTTGAGAGTGACACAAACATAGTTTACTTGTTTGTAGTCTTTCTTTGCTTCAAAGTGTTCGAGGGTTACTAAGACAGTAGTAGCTATTTCAGATGGAAGAATTTTTTTCAGGAGAAAGGATTTTGAACAACAAACTTGCTTACTACCGGACACTTGAGGAACCAGATCTTTGGTTTTCTCCAAAGCTTGTATGGGAAATCAGAGGTGTAGGTAAGAGTTATCCTTGAGAATTTTTTGATGGGTCCTTCCATATCTTTTCCCACATATTGACCACTTTTTCTTGTTTGCATGTACAAATTATTCCATTTCAGATCTCACAGTTTCTCTGGTGCATCAGGAAGTTCTGGGTTTAGTCCATCCTTCTCGTGGAATATCCATGAGATTTCCTAGATTTATTAGTCAGTGTATTGAAAAGAAGCCAGAAGATGGTAGCACACCAACAGATATAGCAGATTTATTTCGCCATCAAACACGCAAGATGGATTTTTCTATTGACGATCATAATCCATAGTTTTGTAAACTTGTATTAATCAATTGGTTGAATTTTGTTGCAAAGGAAAACATATTTCAGTCCCTTTATGTTTGATATGAAGTGGCTAAATTGGAAGAGAAACAGGAGGCGAGTTATGTGCTAACTTATTGGTGTTTTATAGCATTTTAAGGTGCATTAAGTTTGTTGTCTAGACTCTAATTTGCAAATGGAGATTTTTGTTATGAATAATGTTCCTCCAATGTGTACAGGACAAGATTTATGTTAAGAAAGACAAAAAAAGTACATATTTTGAAACTAATTTCCATTTTCTGTGTAGGAAGAACCCTACTGTGCACTAATGATAAGACTCATCAGCCACTAAATATTGGATATTGACGGATCCAGAAATTTTGATGCATTTTATGGAATTGAAGTGAAATTTGGCAGTCCTAGCAGATAGGCTCCCAGTAGTATTTATGTTATATTCATGTACAACTAATCCTCACAAATAAGTATATTTCATTGCAAGCCTTCCCATGGTTTTGTACTTCGAACGAAAGACTAAGGGATGGTGCCCTCAAGCTTTCCTCTAGTTTGACCCTGAAATATGCCCTTCTTGGCCAATTTACAAGGGCTCCTTATTGTAATCCTTTAGCATTTATAGAAAGATATATTTAGAAAGACAAAGCTACGGGATTTTGTTTATGAAAGGCATTTTCCACTTTATATTCTCATTGTATCCATGTTGGAGTTTATCATACTCTATATTATGTTGTGTTAATTTTCATCTGATTATGGTTCTATAGGAATGACATACTTCAAACCCAATGCACTGATTCCAATCTTGACAATTTCCAAAATCTTTGAATTAAAAGAGTACATTTTGTCATGAATAATGTCAAATGGTGCAGGGACTGCAATTCTGGTAATCATAAGCAGCAATTTATTTTGGCTTTCAAGATTGATTCTAAGCATAGCATATCAAATCAAATATATAACCTGGAAAAATGCCTTGCGCAATACCCATATTGGTTATTTATTTTTTGTATCAAGTACCTGTATGTTCATCTTTTTAATCAAAGCAGTAAATCTCCAATCACATGGTTTTAACACAATAAGCCATTTTTATATGCTTCAGGGTCTCAGAATCTCTTTGAAGACAAATTTATCAGTGGTAGGCCAATATATATTTATGGAATTGAACAAATTTGAGAGTGACACAAACATCTAACTAATGGCAAGGTGGTTTAGATCATTTATTACATGTTGTAGGTTCCATACATGTTATCTCAAAAGCATGTTGCAGGTCCATAGTCAAAATAGTTTTCATGGAAACAAATTTTTCCACATGCAGTGAAAAAAGAAGAGAGAAAAACATATGTAGGATGCCAACAACGCATCTAGCTAGTTTCACCAGAAACAGACATACACTCGAATTTATGTCTAGTTAGTGAGGTCTAGTAATCCAAACACCTACATTGACAATTTGAATTATTTGATATTTATAATTAGGAATTACGTAGGGCACCATTAAAACTACTAAAATATAATAATTACACATAAAACGACTAAAAATGACTAAATTAGTGACCAATAAATGAGATTAATGACCAAAATTCGTATATAAAATGACCAAAAATTAAGAGATACGAGACCAAACAATGAGATATAAATGACCAAAACAATGACCAAAATTCACATATCAATGACCAAAAAACAGTTTTGGTGGCTAATTTACGGTCTTTTATTACGCGACCAAATTTGGCCATATTCTAGTTTGTCATGTGCTCATTAATTTGGTCATAAATGTGGTCATATATTTGGTCATTGATTCAAATATATGACCAAATTAATGACCAAATATATGACTAAATTAAGGACCAACTCACAAGCTATAAATGACCAAAATAAAAATGACCAATTTTGGTCACGTAATAAATGACCGTAAATTAGCCACCAGCAATCACCAAACCAAAAGTGGTCATTGATATGCGGATTTTGGTCATTTTTTTGGTCACTAATATCTTATTTTCCACTAGTGATTCCTTGAATTATAGCAATTACAAATTTCTTAGATGATTGTAATTTTTATTTTTATTTTATCTTAAAATGGAATTTCATGCTTAAGAACCATTTTGTGTTATGCCTCAATATATTTGTGCAAGTTAAGTTAATGTTTTTAGGGAATCTATCGAATATGGCTTGCATTTAAGACTTTATAAAAGTCAATATTTTGTTTATAAATTACTAATTTACATTTATGTTTGACTATTTTCACAAGTGAAATTTTTTGATAGGATTCTAGGTACAAAACAGATCTATACCTATTCTTAGTGACAACTAATTGCGAATTTTGTTTCAAAAAATCTAAAAATTAATATTACTTCTAAAAACTACTATACATTTGTATATATTAAATTAGTTTAGTGTCTTATATGTTTTGATTTGTTGGAAATGAACATTGTTGAATGATCCTTTTTATGATCTAAATCTCTTTAATCTAGGCTTGTTTTGTTTCTTGAAGAGTGTGTTCATAGTTTAGCATCATAGACGATCATAGATCCCTTCTCGTTTTATTGTACATTTTGGGGCAATTACTAGTTACGCAAAAGGTGTTATTGAAGGGGCATGTTCCTCTGCAGGTTGTTCGTCTATAGAAGGCCTATGAGGAGCTTCCCGATGTCCACATACTAGGTCCACATCCCAATGAAAATGGGTGTAAGACAAAGAAACATGAAATTTTCGACCAACTGCAGGAGAGAGAAGGGGTGTAAGACGAAGACATAAGAAATTTTGGGCTACTCATGCGAGGTACCGTTGTGTAATAAATTATGTTGATTCCTCTACTACCCACAATTCTGATTTATAATTACACTATGATTTATTATGCTCAATCCCAATTTATTATGCCTGTTGTGCTCTCTACAGTGCAAATATATTCACAATCACTGAACCTTCCTCCTCCCTGTGCTCTGAATTTCATTTTCCACTACTTGCAAGCTAGTTTCAAGTTCGAATCACCACAACGCTGAAGCATTTATTTATTTGAATCGTTACATTACAAGCTTCAATTTTTGTGGAGTTTGAGTTTGAGCTTCTTGCAACCCCAGTCACAATCATTCTATTATTGTTGTATGTATCTAGATTTCTTCATTGTGGTTTAAAGTTGCTTCGAAGGCACGAAAAATCAAGATACAAAGGAAGGAAGCAAGGGCATGTAGTTAAAAAACCTTTTTCCTTATACGATAATTCTCAACAAGCACCATTCTATTTTCCCCACAGTAATTTCCATCCAACGCATGAGTCGATGGGTGAAGAGCTCTCAATGAAATCTCTTAGCCAACTTTGTTAGGTTCTCATGAAATATTTATCTCGTTTCAACCGTCTACCTCCAGATTTTTCATGGGACACTTAGTGGTCATGCATATCGTCTAAAACACAACTGTGTAGATCCGCCACTTCCACCAGACACTTGGTTTTCACATTTGAAAACCCAAACTCCATGAGCCAGGCATTGCAATGGTAAACACATGGAATCTAATGCAGCATAGACTTATCTATATGCCAATAAATTTCAAACCAACAAAAGGAAACTTGAACGGACAAATCACCATGTAAGCCTCACAAAATCCAATGGTTAAAAAACATGGTGCCCGTGGAGACAATAATGAAACTAATAATTATTTGTATGTTTGAGTGATTTGGAACCTCGCTGGATGTTTGAGTTGCAGCCAATAGTTCATAGATGTAGCTACTCAAAATCAATAATTGAAACACCGGAAAGGGGACTTTCATTATTAAACTCCCTCAATTGGACTTCTATCAAACTTTAGAGATTTATGAAAATTACATTACATCCTCAGAGAGAATTCAAATTTTTAAATGTGCTCATGGGTTGTCCGTCTGATGGGGTAATGGTTAATCAGGTGTCTGACGATGTTGCCGCACTAAACTTGAACATAAATGTCGACACAGACACTTGCTCCTATATCTGTTGAATATTAACACTTACAATTAGTTTGTAAGTAAACAAATATGTTACGGTTGTGATAAATTATAGTTATAAAACCGTTATTCAATGTATTGTAATGAAATAAATAAGTGCTAGCTTCAGTATGAAAGTTGCACCCTCCAATTAATAAAACTGCTTGTTTAGTTTTTCCTATTTATTTATAATCTTGGTGCCCATGATTTCTTAACATGGTATGAGAGCTTGGATAGCCCTGAATCTCTCACAAGAGTGGCTGGAAGATGAGCTTTTTATTATCATGGTCACTATATTAGAATAGCATCAATGTATAGATTTTTATCAATAATATTTGTGAAAATATCTGTCTGCAAGGATTGAAGTTGTTGCCCATAATATTTACTATTTGAATCTGTATATCAAGCAGTTTGAAATATATGTATCAACGCAGCAATCTGTAGATGGTAACCGAGGAGAAAAGAAACAGAACTTCATTCAATGCTTGGTGTAACTACCGATGAAAATGAGAAACGAAATTTCATCATCCTCGCGGAATTTCATCATTCAAAACATAGTGTGGAAATCTCTTTCCTGACTTGGCCGGAAATCTTATCAGAAATTTGAGACAGTACTTCTTTATCGTTGTTGAGATGGGAAAATCTTTGTTTTCACATCACAAAGGGAATTTGCTATCTATCATTATGTAGTATCTATCAAATTAAAAGCTAGAACTATCAAAATGAAAGCTGAAAATTTCATCGATATATCGATATATCATTATGCATGCTCGAGTTGTTGCTGTGAAAAATTCTTTTGATACGTTTGTCAAATTAATTTGTGACATTTGAGTTCTATTTACAAAATATAGTCTGCATATAATTTTTCTCAATATGCAATATATATGTAAAGAAAGATTGTTGTTTTAATTGATGATAACAACAAAGTCAAGACAACTTACTATTCTGAGCAGTCAGTTAATACAGTGTAACTCAATATGGATTGTTGTCGAAGTAATTTGGGAGTTGTGGTCTAGGGAATGATCCCTCACAAGTTGCTGAGGTTATGCGACATGTGGATTGTCGAGTAATTTGACTTCGGGAGATATGTGATTCCGAAGTTCGGGGAGGTGGAATCCGTGAACTCGAGAATTCTACTTGAACTAGTGATGAGACAGCATGATGGAGTACCTACAAAAATCTGAATATGTATAGTAATCCATTTCAGAAGTTCTTTATTTTATGTTATTATGTCAATCAAGTTTTTCAAATTGTAGTGTTAAGAGGGTGTGAAGTTTTTTAAATTGTAGCGTTAAGAGGGTGGGTTGAAGATTAACAATTACAATTAGTTTGTAAGTAAACGGTTATGATAAATTATAGTTATACAACCGTTATTCAATGTATTGTAATGAAATAATTAAGTGCTAGTTTCAGTATGAAATTTGCACCCTTCAATTAATAAAATTACTTGTCTTGTTTTTCCTATTTCTTTATAATCTTGGTGCCCATGATTTCTTAACAATATCGACTTCACTTGAAGATTCTTGATGGATAGAAAGGCATATTTAAAAAGTATCACTTTATACATGGACAAAATATCCTTGTATAGAATAAGGATAAGAGAAGTATCCATCTTCAAGATTCTTGATTGATGGATATATTTACAAAAACTTCATCGTATGGGATATATAAAAACAGATCCTTGTATGGGATATGTACAAACGATATTTGTATGAGATATATGTACAAGCGATCCTTGTATTCAACAAGGATAAGAGAAGTATCCATTTACATTGAATTTGTGATAGATCGATATATTAAACTAGTGATGTAATAGAAGAAGCCAAATCACCAACTCAGTCTGCTCATCTGGATCTTGGAGACTTTTCAATACCTGTTACCCTTCCCATTTTAACTCAGCCCTGGAGGAATTATGGTCTTTCTTGATTTGTCCCAGTTCACTCTTGTCCACACATATAACAAACACAACACTGAGTGATATTTCCAAAGGTCTTAACGTTGCCATCAGAACTAGATGGCCTTTGAAATTGTTTATACCAGAGCAAATGCACTGCAAAAATGGAAATGGTGGAGATAAATAGACATATCACAGCGAATCCACGAGGTAAACCAAGATCCATCCATCGAAGGATGGGAAGGTTGCAGTGCATGGAACGCACATTGAATTACAACGACGAAATATAATATTTAGATTGTAGGAAGTTGAGTGGATAGTGTCAATTAAGCTGTAAATGTAAGCTCCTATGTTTCTTTGAGCTATTTGTTTTCAATAGAAGAGAAAGGGCGTAGATTTCAAATTTTAAAAAAAAATCCTCAGTAAAAAGAGGCAGGGCTGCAACTTCTAGTAGATTTCAAAAATATTTAAAAAAGCCTCAATAGAAAATTAAGGGTTTCTCTGTGTCGTACATTTAAAATTTACTTAGGAAAACCTCGATAAGAAGAAGCGTGACTGCATCCTTTCTTATGCTTTTAAGGTAGATCACTCTATACCAAACAATGCTATGCCATGTCTTTTCAAATATATTTATCACTGTTATTTTTTCGCAGAAGTGTTGTTTTGGGGGAATTGGGATTTGGTGTGCACGGTACAACAGTCCAGAGGCATGGTGTAATGTTTTGGAGACAACAATCAAATTATACTTTGCGCAGGGATGCATAACACCTTTGGACTTCGAGTTGTGTATATCTACAAGCACCTTATCGGCACCTTTGCCTACTTACCCAACGTATGCAAGTAACCACTTAACTAGAAACTGCTTAGAATATTACCCGAACAATATCTGATATTTACACAAAATTGGCCATGTCTATTGTATTTAAAAGTAGAGTGTTTACCTTTTAAGCATATTTCCCATGCTTTCTGACCAAATTTTGAATTATGAAAAGAATTGTTCATGGCTATTTCATTTATAAGCACAGAGTCCTCGTTAAATTTCAATTATATTTCCATTGAATTGGATATTTATATGACTAGATGGAAATGAAAAAACATTGCATTAGTTTGTTGATTAGATTCTGTAATTTAATGAAATTTGTCCAAGTCTTTTGGCTTTATATTCAAGAGATTATGCAAAACTATTGTCAATTTACATTGTTGAATGAAAGAGAATTTTCATTTATGGATAGAACAACAGATATTTACCAGGAGATTATGAAAAAATAGATGCCACTAAATCTAAATCCCTGCAAACAGTACAACGGGCTCCATCTCCTCTCACCTGTCTTTTCTATCTCGTCTCACCTTGCTGTCTCTCATGTTTCGCAATAGTCATTACCTGTATCGTCCCGGTTGAAATGGTTTTCGTTAGAATCCATCTTTCGGTATGAATTCATTGTGCATATTGCACCAGTGATCAAACCAATCTTCAAAGCATAAATTACATAACTATTATCTCAGAAAACAACTGTTACATTGGTAACAACGGATCAATTCAAAGCCAAAGGATTCGAGATTGATCCAGTGAAAAATTACTAGACTTTAAAGACCCAATTTAAGTCTAGTCCATGAACTAATATCTCTAAAAAACTAATATGAACTGCATTGAAAAATAAAAAACAAAAGAGAAATTAGAATGAAAAATAAGGAAGTCACTAAATGGGATTCGATCGGTGAGACTAACGCAGTGCAGATCCAGAGAATCCAGGAAGGTACACATCCAGAGCAGAGCCAAAGAATCCAAGAAGGTACACATCTAAAAAATTTGCAGCAAAAACAATGTGGATTTAGTTTCGAATCCGCGTCAAGAGGGTATTATTTAGTTTTCCTTTCATTAATTTTAAATAAATTATGTTTCATTCCAAATCACAGGTACATAAGTATGCATTCCACTACAAACGAACTTCTTTATATCTTAATGTTAATTTTTTATTTTTTATTTATGAAATTATTTTTTTATTTTTTTATATATGTTTTTACATGTTACATGTTAATGTTAATTTATTATTTTTAGGCCTATAGGCTTATATATGTTAGAATTTTGGGTGGACTACCATCTATGTTTTTTCATTTACCGACTAGAATGAGACAAGTGTACTGTCTAGATTGATTATATGAGCGTAGTCCAAAATTAATAATTAATAATTTCAAAAAATAAAAAATAATTTAATTAACATGTGATAAGTAGAGTAAGTGATAGTTGTAAAAAATAAAATTCATCTTCAACTATTCTATTATTAGAAACAACTGCTAGCTTAACTCCATCGATTATTAGATACAACTATTACCTTAACACAAATGTTTCTAGAACTATTAGGTTAACTTCAACTCTAATCAAAGTTATATTGGATAACTATTAGCTTAACTATTATATGCAACTTTTATGTTAACTCCAATGATTATACAACTATTAGCTTAACTACAACTCTAATTACTTACGATTTAGTCCAAGTGCATTTGGCATCTAGGAGTCTAGCTAATGTGGAGTCATGTAAGAGTCGAACTCCAAATAAAATAGTTCAAACTCTTAATGAATTCCTTTGAACTCATGTGATAATTGCACTTAGTGGCATGGTATTGTGCAAATCATGTGACACTCGAACTCCACCTACCAATTGGGATTCCACTTAATGTGCATAAGGCTTAGTCGAACTCCATTTGGAAGCTAGAAGTCACTATAACTCATAGCTCTTTTATTAACTACAATATATTTATATTAGCTTAACTATTAGATACAACTATTAGCTTAACTTCAACTCTAATCACTTACGTCTTAGTCCAACTACATTTGGAATCTAGGATTCTAGCTAATGTGCAATCATGTAAGAGTCGAACTCCTAATAAAATAGTTCAAAATCCTAATAAATTCCTCTGAACTCATGTGATAACTACACTTAGTAGCATGGTATTGTGCAACTCATGTGACACTCAAACTCCACCTACCAACTGAGAGTTTAGTTAATATGCATAAGGCTTGAGTCACGATAACTTAGAGCTCTTTTATTAACCACAATAGATTTATATTAACTTTTAAATTAACTATTATTCCATCTAACTCCTTATAAACAATTATAAAAAATAAAAAAGAGCTCATGTGATAACTGAACTTAATGGCATGGTAATGTGTAGTCCATGTGACAGTTGAACTCCATCTAGCAGCTCAAAGGTCGAGTGAATTAGTTAAACTGCATTTTACAGTTGGGAGTTGAAGTAAAGTGCACTTCATGTGATAGTATAATTCCTAATAAAATATTTTGAAATCCTAATAAATTCCTCTTAACTCATGTGATAACTGCACTTAGTGGCATGGTAATGTGCAACTGATGTGACACTCGAACTCCACCTACCAATTGGGAGTCGAGTTAATGTGCATAAGACTTACGCGAACTTCATTTGGAAGCTAGAAGTGAGGATAACTTGAAGTTCTTTTATTAACTACAATATATTCATATTAACTTTTAAATTAACTATTAAATACAACTATTAGCTTAACTCCAACATGATGATACAACTATCAGCTTAACTTCAACCATGAGCTTAACAATCACTACTTAAATGGTTTTTTTATGTTAGATTAACTATTAGATACAAGTAATTGACACATTCTTTAGGAAAAAAATTTATAACTATTAGGTTAAGTCCAATAATGATACAACTTTAACTTCACTTCAATTCCAATCACAAATTTTAATTGAATTACAATGGTTGATATATTAACTTTTAAATTAACTTTTAGATACAATTATTAGTTTAAATCCAATGATTCTATAACTATTAGCTTAACTTTAACTTTAATCCCAATTATATTGGATACTATTAGATTAACTATTAGGTTAACTCCAACCATGATGCAACTATTAAATTAACTTCACTCGTGATATATTCCTCTCGGCTTATTCCAAACATATTAGTCTTATTAATATGGTTGTTGCTAGTTTATTTATCAAATTACTTTTTTATTTTAAAGTATATATATAACTTATTTTTTTATTAGAATAAAACAAATAATAATTTACCAACTTATTATTATAGATTTTGTAAATTTATATTTTGTTGATTTTATTAATAAAATATGTTAATTTTTTTATTCATTAATTAATGAATTTATAATTTATTTCCTTAAAAGGCTAACTCTTTTATTTACCAAATTAATTTAATAAGATTAATTATTATATTTATTTGAAAAAAATAAATTGTTATAATTGAAAGTGATTATATAAAAAATGAGGAGGAGCTATTTGGATAGATTGGTTTCGATTCCTACTCTCTCATCATCAATTTTTTTATTTTAAAAGATGGAATTAACAACTTTAGAGCTAATTTCTTAAAATGAACCAAACACTAAAAATAAAGTAATTTAATTATTTAACTTTTTTATTAGACCAAGTTTTCCTACAACATTTGTTTGTAAAACTGACATATCTTACATTTATACTCAATAAGCACTTATTTATGGCATTGTAAAAATGACATACCTTACATTTATGCTCAATGCATAAATTGTAAATCCCAAGATAGCATTACAAAATGTTTCTATTTAATGCTTATTAGTATTTGCATTAGAGTTTTATTTAGATTTGATTGACTATTATGCCTATCATAAATTCACTAGACTTAATTTTATCACATAAACTTATATTATCTACACACAACTTTTGTCATTTTTACAACATATGGAAATTCTCTTAGATATTTTATTTTCCCTACTGGTATTATTATTATATCCTTATTATTATTATATCAAGAAAACTACCAGGAAAAATGACCACGTCAATCATTGAAAGTCATTGTCTTAAATGCAAAATATGATTAATAGCAGAATGCTCCATACTCCTCAACAGTTTTTAATGGGCCATAAATAAATAACATGATATGCATTTAATAACCCATGACATGTTGCATATTGATAGCTATTTTTAATAGCTCCGCTTGTTCGGAGTGGACGCCCCAGATTTCTACCTCCTCCCTACCCATAAGGCCCTAGTAAACCTTAATGGCCATCATTGCCATTTAACGCCAATAGCGGAGCAGTAAAACCTGAAGAATCATAACCGGAAAACCCTAATCGCCATCATAGCTAGTAAACCCTAAACGTCATCATCGCGAGTAAATGCAACTCTATTTCCAAAGGAATGCACTCGTGACTCAGGATTCCAAAATATGGCAATCCAAGTGGAGAAAGGACGATTTCATGTCAAAGGTAGCGAAACACTTCATTGATCCAGCCAATACAGTTTTTCAGTTTTTGAACACGATATTCTTCACGAACATCCTATGGATGACTTCCCCTAGTTTCCTCTGTTCATTAATCTCAATGAAAAGTACCTCGAGGCTCCATTACATTTTGAATATCCACATAATTAATATGAAATACAAGTTTCTGCAACGACCCCTATGTTTCATGGGTATTACGTGTCCAACTTTGCAAAAGGAATGTGAATGGAGCTGCATTACGCCGTAGATGATAACGATTAAGAAAAAAAAAAAACAATTGAAGTTTTGATATTCATTAAGACTCTCTTCACGATATATATTCATTTTTGAAGCGCAGCCACCGACTAATTTCAACTGGCGTTGGCAAGATTGATAATGCATAAGGGCAAATGGAACGTAGCAGGTGCACCCAGCTCATGGTACAGAACCCTGCGCAGAGAAAATAAACGGTAATAACGTAGAGTTCGGCGTACAGCACGGTCAATTACAGAGGGCCGTTCATAGGACGATTTGTATTTATGTTTTGCAATTTTTCAGTTAAATATGGTTGAAATTGTAGTGTTATATTGTTGAGATGGTATATACTCTAGGGTTAGAGCAACATTGATTTTGCAAATTGCTATTTTAGTAATTTCATGATTTCAACCATCTTAGTCAGTGCTGGAATTTCACCGTCAAAATGACCGTCATGGATCATTTTGATTGTTAAATAAGGTTAAAAATTTTAAGAGAATATTTTTTCTGAAAGCTAAATTTATTAGTTAAACTTATTTTTGGAAAGCAAAGGCAACAAAATAATTAAAACTCCATCATAAATTACTACTAGTAAATTAGTAATATCAATACTTTTATCTTATTATTATATAAATTTATACTTTCTAAATTCCAATCATACTTTTACTAAAAAGAAAAATATTTAGTATTATTTCCATCATCTACACTTTTCTATTTTGTAGGTTTTCTCTATTTTTTTCCTGAAAGCAAAAAACTTCATTTAACAATCATTTTTCTATTTTTTTTTGCTATTATAATTAGCATCTACATAGTACAAATTTTAGTGCTCGATGCTCAACTAAATGATTTGAAAGCTGGAAGTGAAACTTGGAAGGCTCGAGCTCGAGCCTAGAAGCCCTTGGAGTTGGAGAGTGGACACTAGAGTCTCTAATCTGGACACAAAGTCTTGGAAAGCATTATCAAGATTCAAAGGTACTGCTTGTAGAATTTTTTTGGTTTAGATTTAAACACTTGTTTACAAATCTATTGATTTGTTTAAAATCTATTATGGTTTTTTTTATATTTTCTGTAATGTATATATATTTAAACTCTATACTCAGAGTCTATAATGCATGGTTGAGAATCTAAATACATAGAATAACAACATACCTAAATATAATATTTTTATACAATTGAGGTGAGAGATTCAATGTGTCTTGGATAATTTTAGCACTATTATCTCTAAATCAATTTTTTTACGAACTTCGGAGTGCAAAGGGAAAATAACATAATATATCCAAGACAAGGAGAAGGTTGTGAAGGCTATGAAATTGATCCAGTGTCATGTGTGAACTTGGTCATTTACTTCTGCAAATATTTTAGGGTAAGGTTGCTTGTGCCAGACTCCTTCAGAGCTTGCTAGAAGCTTAATCTATTCCAAGTTTGTGTTGTCCTCATTTTTAGATTGTATGAGTTATGGAGTCTTTCCCTGCTTCTCGGTCGAAAGGGGTTTAGTGGTTCGTTTAAATAATTGTTGGTTTGTATGTAATCATTCTTGTGACAACAATGTGTGATAGTTGGGCATAGAGAGGCTATCTCTTATTTCTTATAGTTCGACATGAAGAGACTATCTCCTATTTTTATTTTTTATTTTGGCGTTTAAGACCTATTCCTGAAGGGTAAAATTTTAAACAAAATATTTCATGACGGGCAATATAAAATATCAAAAGGTTAAAAAAAATGACGAGAAGAAAAAAAAACCAAATTCCAGCAGTGATCACAGTCATAGGTTCAATTTTAAAACTAATCATATCCCAGAAATTAAGATTAAAAACTCTCAATAGGTTTGAGTTAGAATAAGAGATGAAGCTAGGATTGCTCCAATCAAAATTACAATTTAAATATTAAAATAGGGTATATTTGCCGGGCCGGAAAACCAGTAAACTAGGAAACTGCACGCGCAGGAGAGCCGGTGTCGAGGGTATTGGAAGATGAGCAAAGTACTCACAGTACCTGCTGATCCAACAATGGCGTCCAGAGCAGAAAACGGCGAAGAGCCAAGCAGATAAGCTGTAAGAAGAAGACCCCAAGACCGGAGTAAAAACTGTAATAAGAGTTTGAGAATTGTGATGAACATCTCGCCGACGACTAACAGCGATTGTTCGAACGGGAGCACCGAAGGATATGCTTTACAGAGGCAGCAGAAAGTACAGTGATTCGAGACAGTAAAAAGCAACGTGCTCGGTCAATTCTCATGGTCTGGATTTAGTTTCTTATGGGTTATTTGAGGACATAATTGTTTAGACAAAAATGTTGTGATATTGTTTTAAATTAATATCTTTAAAAATTATTGTGTTATAAAAATAATATAGAAAGGATATTGTGGTTCGTTGGTGAAGGTTACATTTTATTTCATTTTATTTTATTTCACAGTTATATTGGATAAGGGTTGGTGCAAGTTAATGTTGGTTATTTATGACACGTTCGTTGCAATGTATTTTTGGAAAAACAGAAATATGAACGTCAAAAATCAATATTAGAGTTACCTACACAGCTTTTTGGAATATGGCATAAGAATATGAAACCTGGACAATCAGATTACCTTCTGGAATATATAACTTTTATTTATGAAAAGTAAGTATAAATCCCAAAAAATGAGGTTCTTCTAAGGTTGGTATGTTATTTTTTTTCAAAAAAATAATGATTATGTTTGGGTTGGTCCACTCGTTTGGTATGCAAATGGTGGAATTTTGTGAAAAAAATTATATATAGTTGTAGATAGCAGGTGTGTCTAGTGCAACGTTATTTTTCCTTATTTATTTTTTTAAATTAAGAAAGTGAGTGACTCCCTAAAATGACAAGATAAGCGTTGGTCCACGACATTTTGGTCTTAACATAGTCAATCAATGACATTATTTTTAGAATGTAGGAGTTTGTGTCTTCTTGTGCGGGTTCTTTTTCATTTTCTAAATAGACGAGCCAATCAAAAGTTATAGCCGAAGTAAATAGCCTACATTTTGTGTTAGATTGACGTTAGTCTATTTAAAATTAAATAAAAAATAGGAAAAAAATAGATTTAAATAAAATTTACATATTCAGAATCTATAGACAGAGTTACACAAGGGTGTGAATTTTCATTAGCAATAGACAAGCGTGGAATATGGAAAATCATGCACGAAATAGGATAAGTGGTACAAAACATGTTTTATGTCATAAGACAGTCCAAACCCCTTGATTTGGCAACTCGAACCTAAAACCAAAGTAACCAAGTCATCCACCACGTAGGTTGGAAAAAAGGTTCCCGCCAAAATTCTAAATTTAAATCATGCGTGCACGTAGTTTAAAACATAACATGCACACACTAGAAGTGCGCTCGCGCTTCTAAGTGCGTACGCATTAAAAATGCGTGCGCACATTTGTTAAGTTAAAACTTTGTTTTGATTTTATTTTCAAGAATTTGCAATGGAATGATGAGGAGGAGGAGGAAGATGATGACAATGATGATGATGAAGATGATGACTATGATGATGATAATGACGAGAATGATGAGGGTGATGATGATAATGATGTTGAGGATGATGATGATGATGATCACAATGACTATGACTATGATGGTGATGATTAGGATGATGAGGATGATGATGTTGATGATGACGATGATGATCATGATCATGATGACCATGACGATGATGATAAACAATGATGATGATGATGATGATGATGACTATGATGACGATGACGATGACGATGACGATGATGATCACGAATAGTATGACTATGATGACGATGACTATGATGATGAGGATGCTGATGACTATGATGGTGATGATAATGATGATGATGATGATAATGATGATGAGGATGATGACTATGATGATGAGGATGAGGAGGAGGAGGAGGAGGATGACTATGATGATGATGATGATGATGGCGATAACCATGAAAAATGATGGTGATGATGACGATGATGGCGATAACCATGAACAATGATGGTGATGATGACGATGAGGATGACGACAATGATGATGATGAGGATGATGACTATGATGAGGACGATGAGGATGAGGATGACGACGATGATGATGATGATGATTCCCACGATGGTGATTATGATGATGAGAATGATGATGATGATGGCGATGATGAGGAACAATGATGATGATGATGATAAGTTTAGATGAAA
>LPNX010791370.1:256920-283320 GCA_001517045.1 Pseudotsuga menziesii
TGACAATGATGATGATGAGGATGATGACTATGATGATGATGATGAGGATGACTATGATGATGATGATTATGATGAAATTTGAACCTAAGCTTAGTGCAAAAAGTTAAGCATGAGCTTAGTGCAGTAGCTCAGCCTCCCTTTAGAATGCTTTTTTGGAACTTTTTATTATATGATGGAAAATATTTCTCATCTTGAATTACTTATCCCTCGAGTTCCTCATGGGATAATTTGTCTCGGTTCATCTTGAGCTCTCTTTAATTTTGTCTGATGTCCTAGGGGGTAAGATGTTGATTAGTTGAAATAGCACTTTGAATTAGTGAAAGGTACTGTCAAAATAGAAGTATTTCCAACCAAGCATTTAGCATTATGACAGTCCTATATTTCACTCTTTCTCTTGTCAATACAAAGGTACAATATTTTTAGTAAACATCAGTGATAAACAATTTTACAATGTCAAGTTTCCAAGACAATGGGACTCTTAAACCAAATCAAATTTCCAATCAACTAAAATGTCTTATGACAGTCCAAGATGTAATTTCCAGTCAAGTAGGAATGATAACAAGTATATTCACTTGGATTTTGATGACACAATGACTTGTAAGCAATTCAAGGTCTTTTCTTGTATTTTGCAAAGTTATGGATGCTTATATACCATTGTCAATTTGTTTAAGTATGGTTGGGAATAATTGTTTAGATACAGTCCCTTTACGTTGTCTTTTTGGCACTTTAAATTGGGTTTTGAACAAATTTGAGATGAGGCGTTAGTGAGTGGGTAAGATAGGAAGGAAATGAAGTGACCTTAGGCTATGATAGGTGGGTAAGAAGGCTATTAGGGCTGCCCTAAATAGGATATTATAGTCAAGAAGTTAGGGTAGCTTAAAATGAGTTACTGGTGTTCTAGGGCTGTCCAAAATGGATATTACAGTTAGAGATATTATAGAGCATCTTTCACCCATAATTTTTTAATGTATGAGTTGTGGAAGATGAGGTATGTTTTACTTATTTCACTATTCTTTATAAAAGGAGTGCTCATGAAGCTCTAACACTAGCTTATCTGAAGTAATCCATGCTTAATCTTTGAGGTATTACATAGTGATTAGTCTATAAAGAATATGTGACATGTGACTAAAATCTTGGGCACGCTAATATACAAACAAAAAGGTACTTTATAAGAGGCCACAAGAGATGGTTAGGTAGGGTTGTCATTAGGGTTTCCCTCCTAGGTTTATGGTTTCATCATTGATTCTAAACTCAAGGTTATGCATTCTAACCCCAAAACACCATTTTGGTTAGGGTTTCTCCATTGATTATAAACCCTAGGTTATGCATGCTAACCTTTAAAATTCAGTTAGGCTTAGGATTTCCTCGTCGATTCTAAACCCTAAGTTATCCAAGATAACACTTAAATCATTCAAATTGCAACGAGTACAATAGATCGTTAAAATTACAAGTGCTAATCAATAGCATAATAAATATGTATGTATTCAATGAGGGTAAGCAATGTCAACTTCATCTTCAAATGATATGAATTGCCAAATTTATCAAAATCAATGTTTGCCAAGTAGATGTAACAAATGAAAGCCAACAACACACTAGTGGAAAATGAGAGATTAGTGACTAGGAGACCAAAAATTTTGGTCACCACAGTTTTTTTCAAGGGATAAATGACCAAAATTGATAAATTTAAGTGAGCTAACTAAAAAAGACCAAGATAAATGACCAAGTTTGGTCACAGGATATATAGACTGAAAATGACCACATAACAATTGGTCATTATTTGATTATTTTTAGTTGTGTCATTCTAACAATGGAAAATTACAGTTTTGAAAATGAATTTGTACAATTTACTAAATTCTAACACAACATATGGATTCAAAGGGGGTCTCTGAATCCATCTGCCGTGTTAGAATTTAGTAAATTCTACACCCCCTCATGTGTCACAACTTAGCTATTGAAACCAATTTAACTATCATGATAAAAAACGATTGATACACTACTAAACTAGGAGTGGTTTTGAAACAATTTTTTAAGACAATAATTTAATTAGGTCTCTATTCTACCTATTTTTTTCTTTTCCTTTTCATTTAATTATTTGTGTATGTTTTTGTCTCAAGAGGAAAGTTATGGCGGCAAGCTGAAGCAAATTAATTATGTGTGGGTGATAAATTTTTGGGTTTTAGTAAAACCTTACTTTTTCATTTCACTGAAAATCAGATGGGTTTTACGGAGCAGGTGATTGGAAATGGTTTAGGTTGATAAAATTCCAGATTCAAGGACTGTTTGCAATCAAGAATGAGACAACTAATTATTGTAACAAAGTCCATTTAGCAAGTGCTTCCTTTAATATATCAAACAATTGCCTTAGTAATCCCATCGACGAATATGTTTTCATCTCACTTGAGATAAAGGGTTAATGGGTATAAAGCATTCTACATGGAACCTCTTAATCCACAATTTGATGTTGTAACTCTAAGTTTCAGGATTGAAAATCCTTATGTTACTGATCCTGCAACTCATGAAGCTAAAGAGAAACAAGAGGATGTGCTAAATTATGAGGCAACCAAGGGATTCGAGCTACGAAGAATTATTAATTAATGGTGTTTTGTTCAATCTACAATTCCTTTTTATGGTTTTTTATATGGGGTTTATTAATTAAGGAATTTTGGATTGTGAGCAGGGAATCGGTCTTGCGAACCTTGGCAATGCATGCTTTATGAATTTCATTATGCAATGTCTCATGTATATGCAACCTCTGGTAGCCTACTTTCAAAGTTTGCAACTCTCACTTTGGAATATTCCACCAAGAATTCTGCAACTCCCAGTGCCTGAAATATTCCATCTACAAGTGCACACTTGTTTCCATTTACTTAAGGATAGAAAAATAAGGTATGACAAAAAAAACCAGTTAAACTTATGAACATGGTAAACATATGTTAAACTGTTAAAAAAACCCACATAATTAGTTAAACTTATGAACATGTATCTCTTGATAATGTGACATTTCTAAATTATATTATGAAAAAAATATATAATATAAGTAATATATTTATACCACATAGATACCATATATGAAGTATATTTTATGTTAAATATAAGTATATATTATATATAATATATCAATAATATAAAACCAAAAAACAACTATAATTATAACATGGCAATCATAATTATAAACAATTATAACATGACAAGCATCCATATACACAAAACCCATAGTCAAATATATACAAAACCACAAAACCAAGAACCGATGACTAGAGTTAAACTTATGAATATGTATCTCTTGATAATGTGACAAAGTCAAATATATACGAAACCACAAAACCAAGAACCCATGACCAGAGTAAATTTATGAATATGTATATCTTGATAATGTGACATTTCTGAATAATATTATGAAAAAAAAATATAAGTGATATATTTGTAACACATAGATACCATATACGATGTATATTTTATGTTAAATATAAGTATATAATATATAAATAATATAACTAATATAAAAAAAAAACCAATAAACAATTATAACATGACAAGCATCCATATAGACTAAACCCACAGTCAAATATATACAAAACCAAAAAACCAAGAAACCGTGACCAAAGCGACCATGAATCCATGATGAAATTTGATAGGAGGTATATTTTGCGCCAAATCTGCGGATTTGGTGGGAAGGGGACATTTCATGGGGTTTTAAGAGGAAATTAGGGAGGAGACTCAAAGACATAATGACAAACAAAGCCAGAACGACTATGAAGCCCACTGAAACCCGGAAGGAGGTATATTTGGTTCCAAACCTTTGGATTTGGCCGGAAGGGGACGTCCTATTTGGAAATTGGGAGAAGGGGTTTGAGAATTGGGTTTTGATAGGGGTTCTAGGTAAATTATTTGGAATTTAAGAGAGGGGATTAAGAATTTGGTAACTGAAGTTTCCATGGAGATAAGAAGAAGAATTGTAAAGGCGAACAAGGAATATGGAGTTAATACTCGTCAAATAATATGGCGTCGAAATTCCCTTCAACAACTGCTATATAATTGCAGGTAAGTATCAGTATCAATCTTTTTCCTTTGGTCACTCTACAAGCGATAGTGTTTTTAATTCTAGGTTTCAATGCACTCTGCAATCTCTATGGAATTTTCCCATTTCGTATTTTCCCCATTTTGTATACTTTTTCCTATTTTTAATATGTTAGGGTTTTATATTAATATTTTGTAAGAGTCCAAGAAGAAATTCCTTGGACACATATCTGTGTACCTCTACATTTCCTCTTTTTAGAACCTTGAATTGTCTTCAAATTAGGGGCAGGATAAAATTAGGGAATGGAGTACCACAAATGATTTCCTTGGCCTCAAACCCTTTACGATGGAACCAGAAGTAGAGGGGCAAGCACAAAGGTGACCAACACAACATGCAGTAGTTTCATACGCAGCAGTATTCCTTCCAGCAGTTTTATAGCCAGAGCCAGGTGTGGATCCACTCGTTAGATATCCTCCAGTAGCATTACTTAAAATTCCATACAGTAGAGTAGTAATGGGAAACAGAGTCATAGTAAATGTTCCAGCAACAATAAGAGCCAACTTATCCACTGCCACTAGATGCATTCAAATGTGCAATAAGGTTGCAGTGATTTCATTAAAAAAAAATTGGGGTTTTAATGGCAATGACAGTCTTACCAATCACTTGTTACTTTGCATCTATTTATGGGATTCATGTCTTTCTCATCCATTCCTCAAAGATTCTTAAGATGAATATTTTTTGAATCTTGATGCAAAGGAAATGAATGAACAGAAAGGTATATGTCATATATATTAATCCAATATGTGAGTGAAGACAACATGAAATGGAGTTATTAATTCATTTAAACAAGAATATAAACTTATGTAACATTTACCTACAAATTTCATCAAAGTAGTAGCCACAACTTAATCCAAGATTATTAAACACAAAACGTGTAAAAACACTAGAACCATACCCACATAACCAAGCTTTCTTGGCCCTTAGGATTGCTGCTATTGATTGTTTTTCTTCCAGTTATTAGTTCTAGAAGAACTACTCCAAAGGAATATACGCATGTCTTCTCATTAACCTTGCCATACATCAAATATTCTGGAGCCAAATAACTGAGAGATAATAGAAGCTACTTTTATGAAATGTTCTAGTCATTGGTTCATATAAATGACATTTTTTCCAAAAGAAAGATCTGACGGTAAGAAAGAAATGGATCTTTACCCAAATGTACCTACAACATCACTAGATGTGATGTATGCGGATGTCGTTGAATCCCATTTGGCCAGCCCAAAATATGAAAACTATTTACAGAGCATCCAAAGTTAATGATCCATCCAAAGAGGAGGCTCCAAACTGCTGATCTAGAAAATCATATTATAGCATCTCTGGTTTGATTTCTGGAAAAGGCTTTAGTGGTTTGATAGTTTTGAAATTCCTCCTTCTCATTGGTGACCTGATATCCAGCAAGGGGAAGGTGTAATAAGGCAGAACATCCTATGGAGGGGAGGAAATCAGTCCCCCACAGCCAGTTGTGATGGAACACATTTGAATAAAACAAAGATAAGTTCTTTATCCATTTATTTATTATAAAATCTGATATGCTTGCCTCTATCTTTTCCACTTCGGCTACTGTAGAAAGATGTTAAGACTGTCATCTATAGTGGACCAAACTTCTAATCTAATATGCATGACAGGGTTGTATATGGAACGTACAGTATTTGGAGAAGAGGTTATTTGAATGAATCATGGTTGCACTCTTCTTTTTCCCTGTACCCTATATTTTAGAACTGAATTAAAAATGGTTGCAATGTTTTTGGAACTTAAACTAGCTGCACTTGTAATTAACAGTATTTTGACTTAGTCCCGTGCCATTAATCTGGTAACACAAACTGGTGAGAGACTTAAAATACATCTCACAACTAGTTAATGATGAGTAACTACCTGAAAATATGTAGGTTGTGTGCAAGGAGTGATGACTTCAAACCTTTCCCATTTAATAGAACATATACATTCAATAACATGCATCACTAAACTTTCATTATGAATAGCTTTATACTTGTTGTCCAAGTGCACTGGAGAGAGTTACCTATTGCAATTCTTATTTAGTCACAAATATGAAATTAGTGCTCATTATTGTGAGTCAGAGGAGGGACATGCATCAATGAGCATTAAATGGAAATGATTTGTTATCTATTTTTATGTGTTTGCAACATGCAAGGGATATTTGTAGAAGATACTAGAGGGGTAACTTGAATTTTACTGAACAAAGAACTTTAGAGCCAACTGATAGCTGAATTGTGGAGGGGTGAAAGAGTAACCTTGAGAGATACTAGACACCATTAGAGGGAATTCAAGCCACCATTTAATATCTTAGATATTTGCTGACCTACTTTGTTGTTTATAAAGTTATAAAATATCATTCCAGAGGTGACATATTGCTGGAAAATAACGTGTAGCAGGAAGCTGCTTGGGCACACCTTGACCATACTGAAGAACACAGAGGGAAGGGTATGCTTGAGGGATCATGTACCAAAGAACCAATGGCTTCTTTTGTTGAGTGGAGAAAGGTGGAGTGTACCAGGGGCTGGCATACTTGAAAGAATAAGTAAAATTCCCAGCAGTGACATCTTATGCATCTTGTTTGATTTCTGGGAAAGGATTTAGTGGTTTGATAGTTTTGACATTCCTTGTCCTCATTGGTGACCTAATATCCGGCAAGGGGAAGGTGTACAAAGGTAGAACAACCTATGGCACGGAGGAAATCAGTCCCCCGCAGCTAGCTGTGATGGAACACATTTGAATAAAACAAAGATAGGTTATTTATCCATTTATTTATTATAAAATATGATATGATTGTCTCTATCATTTCCACTTCGGCTGCTGTATAATTATGTTAATACTGTCATCTGTAGTGGACCAAACTTGTAATATAATATGCACAACAGGGTTGTATATGGAATGTATAGTATTTGGAGAAGAGGTTATTTGAATGAATCATGGTTGCACTCTACTTTTTTCTTGTACCCTATACTTTAGAACTTAATTCAAAGTGGTTGCAATGTTTTTGGAACTTAAACTGGCTGCACTTGTAATTAACAGTATTTTTACTTAGTCTTGTGCCATTAATCTGGTAACACAAACCGGTGAGAGACTTAAAATACTTCTCAAAACTGGTTAATGAAGAGTAACTTCCTGAAAATCTGTAAATCTATAGGTTGTGTGCAAGGAGTGATGACTTCAAACCTTTCCCATTTAATAGTACATCTACAGTCAATAACATGCATCACTGAACTTTCATTATGAATAGCTTCATACTTGTTGTTCAAGTGCACTGGACAGAGTTACCTGTTACAATTCTTATGTAGTCACAAATATGAAATTAGTGCTCATTATTGGGAGTCAGAGGAGGGACATGCATTAATGAGCATTAAAAAGAAATGATTTGTTATCTATTTTTATGTGTTTGCAACATGCAAGGGATATTTGTAGAAGATACTAGGGGGGTAACTTGAATTTTATTGAACAAAGAAATTCAGAGCCAACTGATAGCTGAACTGTGGAGGGGTGAAAGAGTAACCTTGAGAGGTACTAGACACCATGAAAGGGAATTCAGGCCACCATTTAAGATCTTAGAGATTTCTGACCTACTTTGTTGTTTATAAAGTTATAAAATATCATTCCAGAGGTGACATATTGTTGGAAAACAACCTGTAGCAAGCAGCTGCTTGGGCACACCTTCACCATACTGAAGAACACTAAGGGAAGGGTATGCTTGAGGGATCGTGTAACAAAGAACAAATGGATTCTTGTGTCGAGTGGAGAAAGTTGGAGTGTACCAGGGGCTGGCATAGTTGAAAAAATAAGTAAAATTCCTAGCAGTGACATCTTGTTTGATTTCTGGCAAAGGATTTAGTGGTTTGATAGTTTTGACATTCCTTATTCTCATTGGCGAACTGATATGCAGCAAGGGGAAGGTGTAATAAGGCATAAAAATCTATGGCAAGGAGGAAATCGGTCCCCCACAGCCAGCTGTGTTGGAACACATTTGAATAAAACACAGATAAGTTCTCTATCCATTTATTTATTATAAAATCTGATATGATTGCCTCTATCTTTTCCACTTCGGCTGTTGTAGAAAGATGTTAAGACTGTCATCTGTAGTGGGCCAAACTTGTAATCTAATATGCATGACACATTTGTATATGGAATGTACAGTATTTGGAGAAGAGGTTATTTGAATGAATCATGGTTGCACTCTGTTTTTTTTTTGTACCCTATAATTTAGAACTGAATTCAAAGTGGTTGCAATGTTTTTGGAACTTAAACTGGCTACACTTGTAATTAACAGGATTTTGACTTAGTCCTGTGCCATTATTCTGGTAACACAAACTTGTGTGAGACTTAAAATACTTCTCACAACTGGTTAATAAGAGTAACTTCCTGAAAATATGTAGGTTGTGTGCAAGGAGTGATGAATTCAAACCTTTCCCATTTAATAGTACATCTACAGTCAATAACATGCATCACTGAGCTTTCATTATGAATAGCTTCATACTTCTTGTTCAAGTGCAGTGGACAGACTTACCTGTTTCAATTCTTATGTAGTCACAAATATGAAATTAGTGCTTATTATTGTGAGTCACAGGAGGGACACGCATAAATGAGCATTAAATGGAAATGATTTGTTATCTATTTTTATGTGTTTGCAACATGCAAGGGATATTTGTAGAAGATACTAGGGGGGTAACTTGAATGTTATTGAATAAAGAACTTTAGAGCCAAAATATTGAACTTTGAAAATATTTTTAGTGTGATTGTTGTGGTTTGTTTGCAAGATCTACTGTAGAAGTATACTATAGTATGGCTATTATTGCTGAAAATGTAATTGTTTTATGGTATGTGCCATAGTTACCACGTTCTTCCAGAACTGACTCAGGTTTGGCCACATCATCTAAACTATTCTTTTAAAAACATAAGACAAAAGATTCAAATTGATTTAAAAGCATAATTATCTACTATTTTAAAAGATACAAATTGATACAAATTGATTTATATGGTAACACAAACCGGTGAGATTCTTAAAGTACTTCTCACAATTGGTTAATGAAGAGTAACTTCCTGAAAATCTGTAGGTTGTGTGCAAGGAGCGATGACTTCAAACCTTTCCCTTTTAATAGTACATCTAAAGTCAATAACATGCATCACTGGACTTTCATTATGAATAGCTTCATACTTCTTGTTCAAGTACACTGGACAGATTTACTTTTTGCGATTCTTATGTAGTCACAAATATGAAATTAGTGCTCATTATTGTGAGCCAGAGGAGGGACAGGCATCAATGAGCATTAAATGGAAATGATTTGTTACCTATTTTTATGTGTTTGCAACATGCAAGGGATATTTGTAGAAGATACTAGGGGGGTAACTTGAATTTTACTGAATAGAGAATGTTAGAGCCAAAACATGGAACTCTGAAAATATTTTTAGTGTGATTGTTGTTGGTTTGCAAGGTTTACTGTAGGCGTATACTATAGTATGGTTGTTATTGCTAAAAATTTTAATTGTTTTATGGTATGTGCCATAGTTACCACGTTCAGACGAACCTGACTCGGGTTTGGACACATCATCTAAACTATTCCTTTAAAAACATAAGATAAAAGATACAAATTGATTTAAAAGCATAATTATCTACTATTTTATGTGTATGTTTATGTCTTTATTTGAGTTTCTAAGTATGTCTAATCTTAAATATAAATTTATGTTCCATATGTCGAAACCTTTCTAAATTTTTTCAATCCTCCACCCTCCCAAACCTACCAAGCATTTTGATCCTTGTACTATGATATTCACATGATGTTGTGGTAGTATACTTAATTGCAAGAAAATCTTATGACTGTAAGAACAACTGAGATTTGGTAGTATACATAATTGCATGAAAAGCTCATGACTTTAAGAACATATGAGAATAGAATGGAATGGAGTTTAGAAAGCCACTACCCAAATTCTAGATGAAAAACATGACCATAAGGAAACTAACAGTTCACTAGATTGATCTATTGCATGGGAGGGTAAACATCTGGTTCATTTATTTTTGGTATTTTTCTTTTAGATCTGCTTCATCTAATATTGAAGCAGAGCAATAAATTCTTCGTCCCCTCTATTGAAAACATCTTTTGCTTTAGATATACACAGAATATTATTAAACTATTTTCTTCTAATCATGGTGAGAGGCCTTCACTGCTCTAGTAGTAATTTGCTACTCAGAGTAGACAGGAAAGGATATTTTGGTATTCATTTAAGAAATAAAATATTCTTGTGCAGTATTTTCAAAGGATAGATTAATAGTTGTGGGTTGGTAGTATTGAGTAATTTAATCAAAGATTCTTACATTAAGTGGAATTATGTCTGTAGATATTTGATGGACACAATGGGGCAGAAACAGCCATATATTCCAAGGATAACTTGATCAGTCGTGCAATGGGTGCGATTCCTCTGGGTCTTGGCAGAGAAGAATATATGCAAGCATTGCCTCGAGCATTAGTAGAAATATTTGTTAAAACTGACAAGGAATTCCACAGGAAGGGTATGTTTTTACTTATACTTGTTTCAGAAGTTCCATGCATTTCAAAAAATTTCAATGAAATTCCTTTCGTTTACTAATGGAATCTAGTCTTTTTAAAACTTGTCAACTTAAAATGTGCTTATTAACATTTTTTAAGTTTGGATGTTTGTGATGAATAAAGCTGCAAAATATTCATTTAGTTCCTTTCTTTTAAGGTTCAGATGAATATTCTTCTGTTCATTCATGATCAAGTTGAAAGTATTTGACTTTTTGGGTTTTGTGATTTATCAAAGGAAACTTCTGGAACTATAGTTACTTTTGTTGTGGTTGATGGATGGATTGTTACGACTGCTTCTGTTGGAGATTCCAGATACATATTGGATTCTTAGGGTGGTGTGGTCTCATTACTCACTATTTATCATAAGATAGAAGAAAATGCTGAAGACTGAATCCATTTCTGTATATCCCATAGAAGCAATTCTTATAAATCATCAAAGTAAGCATGGATTGATGTTCTGGGTATTTTCATATTTATGGTCTATATACACTCATTTATTTTTTACATATATTGTATTATTTTTGGGCTCAAAGTAGACTTGGATGAGCTGATATATTCTCTGAGTCTCATTGTAGTCCAAGCTAAAATATTCCCTCTGCAACATTTCATCTTTTTTTAATATACGAGTTTTTTTGTTTACTGAAACTGATTGACTATTATATTCGACAGTAAACTCCGAAGACATAACCATCATTTCTTTGTCTCTTTTCTTTTGGAATTATTTCACTTTCAACTCCATTCTAATCAGAATATATTATCCTATAATGTTGGATTAGTTAGAGTTTTGGTACAGGAAGATGTTTTATTCTTTATCCTACTGATCATTGATTGGAATTATGTTATTGACCTTTTCCTTTTCTATTTTAGCAGTATTTTCTTGTTTCAAGACACCCAGTGAGGTCCCTACAACTACAGATTTTGGTGGATGTGTTCGCTGGCCTCCAGCCTCTTCTGTAAGTGGATATATTACTTGTATTTGGGTTTCTTGAATCTTGATACTTGTGTCTGTCCTTTGATAAACGAGCATTTGTTTTTGGATTTTCTTGTATGTTGATGCTAGTTTTTGCATAGCTTTGATTGTTTTGAACAAGTTCCTTTAATGTTCATTCACACATATAAAAGTTATGAAGTTTCCCTTTCCCTGACGATCCCGTAAAATTTCGTTCTTTCCGTATGGTTCAAATTATTAAAAATTGTAGTATCTCCCATAGGTTTCCATAGCATGTTCAGTACTTTGGATTTTTATTTACCTCCGACCCACTATCTGAAAATCGGAATGAATTCTGTTTTAGATTTCCTTTTGGACTTTCTAATTATTACCTTCAGGTTGTCCCAGCATGCCAATGCTGCTTATGCACTTGACTAGAAGGCATATGCCTTTTATTCCTTATGTGCTACAATTGTATCACATAGATGGACCAAGGAAACATAATTCTACATATTTTAGTATTCGATTAGGGTAGATGAGATCTGCAATTTTAGTGTAAGAACCTTGATTCCCGATTTTTGTCCAACATTTACTGGGTACAATATTCCCATCTTCTTGGATTTACAGAAAATAAGTTTGTTGAACTGAAAACTTTCCTGAGCTTTATATGCCCCATCTTACTCTATCTTCTTCATTCAAGAAGGGGATTCTTATCTTTTGGATAATTTTCCAAAGTCTCTTAATTCATGGTTTAGATTGTCCAGCCATGAGAATGTCAGCTTCCCTTTACTTTCTGTGTAGGCTAGGTAAGCTAAAGAAAATTCTGATGTCTCCATGTCTATTCTTATCCAATTGCTTATTTCAAATGCCTATTTGGATTGTGCCAGGTTTCCCCCTTTTTTCTAAAGGCTGAGTTTGTGCCCTTGAAGATTCCCAAAGCAAGACCATTTTGGCATTTTTTACTTCTCAAAACCTCTAATTTTGAGTTAGTTTCTTATCTTTTTGGATACCCATTCCAGGTGGTAGATCCTTTTGGGGAACGATTCAATTCTCACTAAAAATCTATTGTATATTTATTCTTTCAAATTTTATCCAATTAGGTGCCTTTTTCACTATAATATATCCAAATAATGTTGTCCTTCGAGAGCTATATTGAAATATTTCCATTTTCTGAGTTAGACCTCCTGAATATTTTGGATTGCAGATCACTTTCTGCCTTGGTTTGTAGCACTCGAAAAAAATTTCTTTGGATTTTCTCTAGTTCCCTTGAAAACAATTTATGGGGTTGCTAAGGCTGAAAAATATGTAGGCTAGTATAGCTTGCAGAACCATCTTGATAAGAGTGATCCTACCTTATAGGGACAGTTTTTTGAACATTGAATTGTCCTATCTAGCAGTGATATGTGTAGTGTTATCCTCCCATTTCAAAAGTTTTTCTAGACTGTGAGTTAAAGGCATTGCCAAATATTATATAGGGAGAGAGGCTCTTTCACAATTTAGTATTAGTAGAATACAACTGCTAGGAATTCATTTATACAGGGAGAGAGGCTCTTTAAATGAATTCCAAACAGTTGTTCCAACTTTAATGATTCTAACTCGATAAAAGATTGTACCATGAAAAAATACTAAGTGGGATGCTCTATCTCCTATCTCTAAGATTTCGGCTCCTTTCATTCCTAAGTTTCTTTTGACTGGTTTATCAATTAACTTATATTCAACTAGAATGATAAAGAAGTAAAGGGGCATGAGATCCCCATTGCAAAAACCTCTTTAAGGAGAGGAACTATTAGTTGGTACTCCATTTACCAGGAAAAAATAAGACGCTCAAGTAACACGCTTGGAACCATTCTCTCCAATCTTAACTGAACCCAAAGAGTTCTAGCCTTTTCTGCAGGAAGATCCAGTTCAATCAATCATATGTTTTGGACATAGTTTAATTAGCATTCCCAGCAGCTAGGAATTCAAAGAGCCTCTCTCCCTGTCTAAATGAATTCCCAACAATTGGGAATTTAAAGAGCCTCTCTCCCTGTATAAATGAATTCCCAGTATTTGTTCCATATTTAATGATTATAACTCGATAAAAGAATGTGCCATGAAAAAATAGTAAGTTGGATGTGTTATCTCCTGTCTCTGAGATTTTGGCTCCTTTCATTCATAACTTTCTTTTGACTGGTTTATCAATTAACTAATATTCAACTAGAATGATAAAGAGGTAAAGGGGCATGATCTCCCCATTGAAAAAACCTATTTAAGGAGAGGAACTATTAGTTTGTACTCCATTTACGAAGAAAAAATAAGATGCTGAAGTAAAACGCTTGGAACCATTCTCTCCAATCTTAACCAAACCCAAAGAGTTCTAGCCTTTTCTGCAGAGAGATCTAGTTCAATCAATCATATGTTTTGGGCATGTATAGTTTAATTAGCATACCCAGCAGTTGGGAATTCAAAGAGCCTCTCTCCCTGTATAAATGAATTCCCAACAACTGGGAATTTAAAGAGCCTCTCTCCCTGTATAAATGAATTCCCAGCAGGTGTTCCAGCTTTAATGATTCTGACTCGATAAAATATTGTACCATGAAAAAGTAGTAAGTTAAAATCTCTATCTCTTGCCTCTAAGATTTTCGCTCCTTTCATTCATAAGTTTCTTTTGAATGGTTTATCAATTAACTGATATTCAACTAGAATGATAAAGAGGTAAAGGGGCATGAGATCCCCATTGCAAAAACCTCTTTAAGGAGAGGAACTATTAGTTGGTACTCCATTTACCAGGAAAAAATAATATGCTCAAGTAACACACTTGGAACCATTCTCTCCAATCTTAACTGAACCCAGAGAGTTCTAGCCTTTTCTGCAGGAAGATCCAGTTCAATCAATCATATGTTTTGGACATGTATAGTTTAATTAGTATGCCTCTCTTTTTTTTCTGTTTAAAAGGAGGGGATGGTCTCTTGGGAAGTGATATTACCATCCAAGGTCTGCATCCCTGTGATCAAATTGTTCAGAATCTTGTTTAATCTATTTACTATAACCTTGTCTATTATTATGTAAGAAGTAATGTTCTTTTTCAGTTTTTAGATGGATTTAAGATTGACCCTGTTTTGGCTAAAAAAGGAAGAATTTTATTAATTCACAAACCCCATTTCTGGTGTTCCAACTGTACATAGCTTACATAATTTCCTTACATGTGGATCCAATGTTGCAGTTAATTGTTTTACACTTGGTAATCAGATGGAATTGAGCTCCTACTATTCTACTACTATTCTTTGTTGGTTTGATAGAACCACACTTCTGCTGCAACCAATGCCATTGTAACCAATATTTTGTAACTAACCAATGAAATTATTGCACCATTCAAATTCCATTGTAACCAATATTCTGGAACTAACCAATGAAATTATTGCACCATTCAAATTCATTTTTAGTGTCTGATTTTTTATCATTCTGAAATCTTGAATTAGTCTGATTTTTTATCATTCTGCAAATAAGTGAAATTGTTTTTGTGAAGCTAAGGGTTGTTCTGCTCCAGTGGTGTACACTGGAATCTAAAGATTCTCAAATGACTTAATTAAAATTTGAGATGAATTGAATTATGCAACCTTTGCCTTATTCTTGAAGTACCTGATCACCTAAATCATTAAGTTTGTTTTTACATATTGTAATGTAGTTCAACAAATTCTATTGACTTTTAACAGAGCTGATATCACATTGTGCACCTTTCATTTGCAACCCTGTGGATAATGTGTGATCTAATAATTCATGCTTAGTTTTTTATGGGGTTTATGGGTTTGCTTTTGTTGTGCAAGGTTCAAGCTTTAATTGTTTCACCTACAAGAGAACTGGCAGCTCAAACAGAGAAAGTGATTCTTGCGATAGGAGATTTCATAAATGTTCAAGCCCATGCATGTATTGGTGGCAAGAGTATTGGAGAGGACATTAGAAAATTGGAGTATGGCGTTCATGTGGTATCAGGAACACCAGGAAGAGTATGTGATATGATTAAACGTAGGACCTTAAGGACCATAGCTGTAAAACTACTTGTTCTTGTGAGTATGCATGTGTTTCATCAGATCCATTGGTTGAGTTATTTAACATTGATGGAGTATTCTTAGCCACTTATTATTGATTCATTATTTTGCTCTAACACCACTTAAAATAGGATGAATATTATGATATGTTGAGCAGCACGGGGGCTTCACTTGTTGACCAATATACTATCATGTTAGTTCATATTGTGGGTTTTAAAATTTTCAAAAATCGAACCAATATATTGCAGGTATTTGGGGGGATGAGGGGTTTAAAATGGGGCTGGGTAGGGTGGTTTATAAGGATTGAGCTATAAAAAGGGGTGGGGAGGAGGTTTTAAGTATTGGGAGGGGGTTTCAACAAAAAGAGTTTGGGTCAATATCTCTCAAAATTAAGGGTATTCTTTAATATCCCACGATCGCATGTGCTATGTGAGAGGTTCACTAAGTGAAGTCCCTGTGTTGAGCAGGGGATTCAAAGACCAGATATATGATGTTTATCGATGCCTTCCATCGGAGCTTCAAGCATGTTTCATATTATCAAATAACACTTGTGATTTAGTATTTGCAGACATTTTTTAAGAATTGATTTCCACCAATAGAATTGGTGTCTTCTTTTCCTATGAATATGCCAATTAAGGGTTTACCATCAAAGAAATTTTAAGTACCTGCTGGAGCAAATATGTATGTTTTTTTCTATGCTCAATGTTGGTCAGGAGTCATTTAGACCTGTTGTCTAGGGCAGACTGTTGTAGATAATATTTTAATCTGTTACATGTTTATAATTGGAGTATTGATGTGAATGTTATTGTAATTAATTGATAGGTAGTGCTGATATCAACAACTTTTCCACCTGGGATTTTGGAGATTACAAACAAATTCATGACCGATGTAAGAATCCTTGTCAAACATGATGAATTGAAGCTGGAGGTATGGTTGAGCCTAGGTCCCTATACTATCACTTCTTATGTTGAATTGTCAAATGTGCATTCTGTAATTTTTTTGTTTTCTTGCTAAATCAATCTTCCTAGTCTATCTTTTGTGTATTCCAGGGCATCAAACAATTTTTTGTGGCTATTGAAAGAGAGGAGTGGAAGTTTGACACCCTATGCGATCTATATGATAAACTTACCATCACTTGGGCTGTCATATTTTGCAATACCAAAAGAAAGGTAACATATAAAACATATGCTTTTGCTTGTGCAGTAATTATTTGTTCTTTGACGTTTGTTTCACTTTCAATCAATGTATTTAATTCTTCCTTCAAGAATCTAGTTTTCCAACTTGAATATTCTATCTATGCTATTATGTAATCTAGGTTTTGCACCCATAGGTTGATTGGTTGACAGAGAAGATGCGGAGTAACAATTTCACCGTGTCCTCTATGCATGGAGATATGCCACAAAAAGAATGTGATGCAATTATGGCAGAATTCTGTGCTAGCACAACCCTGTCTTAATCACAACAGATGTCTGGGCTTGCAGTCTTGATGTTCAACAGGAAATCTTTCTCTTGCCTTGGTCCCTTGCTTTTTTTTTCATTATTTTGAGGTTTATTGACATTTTATTTTTGTGTATAACATCAGGTTTCCTTGGTTATAAACTATGATCTTCCCAACGACTGTGAACTTTACATTCATAGAATTGGTCGCTCAGGTCATTTTGATTGAAAGGGTATTGCAAATGTTCAAGTTGTTTGATTTGTGTTGGAGAAGCTATCGGCTCTTCAACTGTCCCTACTACTAAATGTACTACTATATTCTTTTCTAAAACTAATTTTATATTTCTCCCAAGGTCTCGACAATTGTAGTTGCCAAGAGATAGATTGCATTAATAGCTCAGTAGCTATTGCACACTAACACCTTCTAGCAGAGACACCTGAAGTACAAGCATGCAGTTTAGTGTTATGACCCTATAGGCTATGGGGGGTATATATGGCATTGAATGTACTAGTATAGTTGAATGTAGAACCATTGAGTGTTAAATGTATATGCAATAAAGTTCTGCGTTACGGGATCCCACATGTGAAATGAGTGATTATATGTATATAATATTCGTAGAGGTCAATGTAGTATTTAGGAGGGAGGGGATGTTGGATTGGGATATATCAAGGTATTGGTGATATTTGGAGGAGGTTCTCGTAATATATTAGGATTTATTCATATTGCAACTTATCTCTTCAATCTATTTTGGATTTGTGCTCCATGCTCATTTATTGAGTAAATTGTGTGTACCCTAGTTTATTATGTTATTTTAAGGATTTGGTACACAACATTTAGGGCCTGCAATTGGATGCCATTCAATGCAGAGTAAGAAAATTAGTTTGTGGTGTAATCCAAGATTAAAAAAATCTGATTTGTTGTACTTCCATACAATGTATATTCACAATGCAAATAAGATCCTATGTAAATAAAGACATTGTTTTATTGATTAAAATACTAAAAGTTCCTCATTGTTGTCTATTTGAAGGAGTACTGATTTTGTTTTCTCTCTGATGCCCACAGGCTAGCACTTATGCTGAATCTAAGGGTAGTGAGTCTACACAAGATGGTCCTTCAATGCATATGCATAGCCTTGCAAAACCAAAGCATGTACGTGGTGAGACTCCATACTCTACTAATTCTCTGTCCTCTCTTTCACTAGCAGTGCGTCTAAGTTTTGCATACAAAGAAGGTTTTCAGTAGGATGATGCAGAATGTACTAAATTCAAATCAACCTCTCTCTTTCCGGGTAAGCCTAGGAGAGGCCCACAATCATTTTTGAAGTTTTACTCCACTAATAGTCCTAGGGGTATGCCTAAGATGTCTTTGTATAAAACTGTCACAATCCAACAACCAAATGTATGGCAGCATATTCATGTGCCAAGTATTCCTCAAGATTTCAGCTCTGTTAATTCAACACTTTGTCTACAATCATCTAGAAACATACAACATATTGTTTCTATGATAGTCAATAAAGTGTCATCTAACACTAGGAAACCCTTACAGTGTGAAGATCCATTGCAGGGAAGTGCATCTGGAGAGAAGTTTAAGATTCTGGCTTGAACCACAAGCCAGTTTTCTTAATCTGTGTCTAATGGCAGCCAATTGGAGGCCCTAAGAAGCTACATGCCTATCCTTTAGGACCCTCCAATGGTAGGTTTTAGTGGGAAACAAATAATCAATGATGAAGGAAATCTATCTCTTGGAAGCAAAAATTGTCAAGAATTAGGGAGAAAAAAAAAGTTTCCCAAATGATACAAGTAGCACATTCAACAGCACGGCCATCAGAAGAGATGAGAAAGGGATTTATGGAAGCTATGGATAGTGCATAAAATGATGGTCCCTATCATAAAAAGAAACAGCTTAAGTTGATTAAGCCACTGAATGGAAAAGCTAAAAATTTGAAGTTAATGAATGGCTTTGCAGGTTTACAAAGCATGAACAAAGTTGGAAAGCTTGGAAACTTTGAGTAGTCTTTAAGTCTGAAGTTGAATTCAAATGATGCAATAAATACATAAGTTAGTTTTGTTCATTATTTCGCAAGGTACAACACGCAAAGATATAGTCATTCAGACTCATGAAAATCCCCTCCATAGTCGGCCACTTAACTGAACTACAGTTGTAAGTAGAATTTCCAAAAAAATGCATTGTAAATTATTTGATATTCACAAATATGATAGTCTTAAGAGTTCATAATTTTGTAAAACATGTCATCTATGTTTTATTAGTCTATACAATCATTTGAGAAGTTGCATTAGTGTCCTTGAATGGTAAAAATAATGGTCAATGAAACTGAGTCAACTCAGTATGTGCTATGTGCATCTTTCAAGAAAATATATCTTTAAGCTATAACTAAAATAATAAAAAGAATAAATGTATAGAGAGGTAGAACACTACAACAAACCTTGTGATTAGCGTATTTTTTTCTTTATTTTTTGGACAAAATGGCGTAATTTTATGGATTGGTACTATTTTAGGTGTTTTCCTCAGAGCAACTCAAATGGATGAATTAGATGTTAGAATAACTGAGGTATTGGAAAATTCGGCAAAAAATATTCAATGCAAAGTTCGTTCATATATTGTTCGGAAAGAATTTCTTGTTTTGTGCAATGCTGCCATTGATCTTTAGGCCTTATGAAGAGGTATTTCATGTTCATGTATTTGTAGGTCTGTTGGCTCTAAATGTTTATGCATTTTTAGTACACCTGTTTGTTGGAATTGTTTATTTTTTCCATGTTAAATCTTGTGAAAGTACTATGTACATTTTTCAGCTATTTGTTTTCTCTTTTTAGCAAGCAACAAAAATTATTGCTTAACATGAGTTGTTTGTAGGTAACCTTACTCGTAAGCTTTATAAAAACATGAGGAGGGAGGCTATGCAGTGTGGATACAGAAGCACATGCACAAATAGAAAGCTTAGAAAGCTAAGAAGCACGTGTAGTGCGGATACAAAAGCATGTGTGCAGATAGAAAGCTCAGAAAGTGGGCCATTAAATATGAAGAGATTGTTGCTGAGGCTTTTCCATTTAGTATGAAGAGCTTGTTGTTGATGGTTTCAAGCTACTAAGTATGGTTTTGAAGCTGCCATAAGATCTAAGTATGGCTTAGCGACCAAGTACAAGTGGGATGGTCTAGCCATTGTAATATTTTGAAAAGTCATCGATATATTAGATGATTTTCATGTAAAATTATATGAAGATAGTTTTTGAGAAAACTCATATTTATTGTAATACTTGACATTTCATATTATATAATTTGTGCGGTTTAAAACTTATATAGTTGTACTTTATATTATTTATAAGTGTTGTAATTAACTAATTAATGTGGCATTGCATAATTCACATGTGTATTAGATGATGATAAATAATGTATGATTATTTTTAATTTAAACATAATATCATATTAAAAAATTATATTAATTAATAATGAACTTCATTAAAACTACTAAAATATAATAACCACACATAAAACGACTAAAAATGACTAAATTAGTGACCAAAAATTGAGAGATACGTGACCAAACAATGAGATATAAATGACCAAAAAAACAACCAAAATTCGCATATCAATGACCAAAAAGTAGTTTTGGTGGCTAATTTACGGTCTTTTATTACGCGGCCAAATTTGGTCATATTCTAGTTTGTCATGTGGTCATTAATTTGGTCATAAATGTGGTCATATATTTGGTCATTGATTCAAATATATGACCAGATTAATGACCAAATATATGACCAGATTAATGACCAACTGACAAGCTATAAATGACCAAAATAAAATGACCAATTTTGGTTGCGAAATAAAAGACCGTAAATTAGCCACCAACGATCACCAAACCAAAAGTGGCCATTGATATGCGGATTTTGGTCATTTTTTTGGTCACTAATCACCATGTAAGCCTCACAAAATCCAATGGTTATAAAACATGGTGTCCATGGAGACAATAATGAAACTAATAATTATTTGTATGTTTGAGTGATTTGGAACCTAGCTGGATGTTTGAGTTGCAGCCAATAGTTCATAGATGTAGCTACTCAAACACAATAATTGAAACACGAGAAAGGGGACTTTCATTATTAAACTGCCTCAATTGGACTTCTATTAAACTTTAGAGATTTATGAAAATTACATTACATCCTCGGAGAGAATTCAAATTTTTAAATGTGCTCATGGGTTCTCCGTCCGATGGGATAATGGTTAATCAGGTGTCTGACGATGTTTCCGCACTAAAATTGAACATAAATGTCAACACAGACACTTGCTCCTATATCTGTTGAAAATTAACACTTACAATTAGTTTGTAAGTAAACGGTTATGTTACGGTTGTGATAAATTATAGTTATACAACCATTATTCAATGTATTGTAATGAAATAAATAAGTGCTAGCTTCAGTATGAAAGTTGCACCCTCCAATTAATAAAACTACTTGTTTAGTTTTTCCTATTTCTTTATAATCTTGGTGCCCATGATTTCTTAACATGGTATCAGAGCTTGGACAGCCCTGAATCTCTCACAAGAGTGGCTGGAAGATGATTTTTTTACAATCATGGTCACTACATTAGAATAGCATCATTGTATAGATTTGTATCAATAATATTTGTGAAAATATCTATCTGCAAAGATTGAAGTTGTTGCCCATAATATTTATTATTTAAATCTGTATATCAAGCAGTTTGAAATCTATATATCAACACAGCAATCTGTAGATGGAAACCCAGGAGAAAAGAAACAGAACTTCATTCAATGCTTGGTGTAACTACCGATGAAAATGAGAAACGAAATTTCATCATCCTCGTGAAATTTCATCATTCAAAAAGCGGTGTGGAAATCTCTTTCCTGACTTGGCCGGAAATCTTATCAGAAATTTGAGACAGTACTTCTTTATCGTTGTTGAGATGGGAAAATATTTGTTTTTACATCACAAAGAGAATTTGCTATCTATCATTATGTAGTATCTATCAAATTAAAAGCTAGAACTGTCAAAATGAAATCTGAAAATTTCATCAATATATCATTATGCATGCTGGAGTTATTGCTGTGAAAAATTCTTTTGATACATTTGTCAAATTAATTTGTGACATTTGAGTTCTATTTACAAAATATAATATGCATATAATTTTGCTCAATATGCAATATATATGTAAATAAAGATTGTTGTTTTAATTCATGATAACAACAAAGTCAAGACTTGTCCAAGTAATTGGGGAGTTGTGGTCTAGGGAATGATCCCTTACTAGTTGCTAAGGTTACGCGACATGTGGATTGTCTAGTAATTTGACTTCGGGAGATCTGTGATTCTGGAGTTCGGGGAGGTGGAATCCGGGAACTCGAGAATTCTACCTTTACGAGGGTGATGAGACAGCATGATGGAGTACCTACAAAAATCTGAATATGTAGAGAAGAAAATAGTAATCCATTTCAGAGGTCCTTTATTTTATGTTCTTATGTCAATCAAGTTTTTTAAATTGTAGTGATAAGAGAGTGTGAATTTTTTTAAATTGTAATGTTAAGAGGGTGTGTTGAAGATTAACACTTACAATTAGTTTGTAAGTAAACGGTTATGTTAGGTTATGATAAATTATAGTTATACAACCATTATTCAATGTATTGTAATGAAATAAATAAGTGCTAGCTTCAGTATGAAAGTTGTACCCTTCAATTAATAAAATTACTTGTTTAGTTTTTCCTATTTCTTTATAATCTTGGTGCCCATGATTTCTTAACAATATCGACTTCACTTGAAGATTATTGATGGATAGAAAAGCATATTTAAAAACTATCACTTTATACATGGACAAAATATCCTTGTATAGAATAAGGATAAGAGAAGTATCCATCTTCAAGATTCTTGATTGATGGATATATTTACAAAAAATTCTTTGTATGGGATATGTAAAAACAGATCCTTGTATGGGATATGTACAAACGATATTTGTATGAGATATATGTACAAGCAATCCTTGTATTCAACAAGGATAAGAGAAGTATCCATTTACATTGAATTTGTGATAGATCGATATATTAAACTAGTGATGTAGTAGAAGAAGCCAAATCATCAACTCAGTCTACTCATCTGGATCTTGGAGACTTTTCAATACCTGTTACCCTTCCCATTTTAACTCAGCCCTAGAGGAATTATAGTCTTTCTTGATTTGTCCTATTTCACTCTTGTCCACACATATAACAAACACAACACTGAGTGATATTTCCAAAGGTATTAACGTTCCCATCAGAACTAGATGGCCTTTGAAATTGTTTATGTCAGAGCAAATGCACTTCAAAAATGGAAATGGTGGAGATAAATAGACATATCACAGCGAATCCACGAGGTAAACCAAGATCCATCCATCGAAGGAAGGGAAGGTTGCAGTGCATGGAACGCACATTGAATTACAACGACGAAATATAATATTTAGATTGTAGGAAGTTGAGTGCATAGTGTCAATTAAACTGTAAATGTAAGCTCCTATGTTTCTTTGAGCTTTTTGTTTTCAATAGAAGAGGAAGGACATAGATTCAAATTTTTTAAAAAAATCCTCAGTAAAAAGAGGCTGGGCTGCAACTTTTCGTAGATTTCAAAAATATTTAGAAAAGCCTCAATAGAAAATTAAGGGTTTCTCTGTGTCGTACATTTAAAATTTACTTAGGAAAACCTCGATAAGAAGAAGCCTGACTGCATCCTTTCTTATGCTTTTAAGGTAGATCACTCTATACCAAACAATTCTATGCCATGTCTTTTTAAATATATTTATCACTGTTATTTTTTCGCAGAAGTGTTGTTTTGGGGGAATTGGGATTTGGTGTGCACGGTACAACAGTCCAGAGGCATGGTGTAATGTTTTGGAGACAACAATCAAATTATGGTTTGTGTAGGGATGCATAACACCTTTGGACTTCGAGTTGTGTATATCTACAAGCACCTTATCGGCACCTTTGCCTACTTTGACCCAACGTATGCAAGTAACCACTTAACTAGAAACTGCTTAGAATATTACCTGAACAATATCTGATATTTACACAAAATTGGCCATAGCTATTTTATTTAAAATTAGAGTGTTTACCTTTTAAGCATATGTCCCATGCTTTCTGACCAAATTTTGAATTATGAAAAGAATTGTTCATGGCTATTTCATTGCGCCGAGAGCCTCATTCTACAGCCCGGTATGAGGTAGAAGTGTAATTTCGTGCTCAACGTGGAAGTGACACGTGGCACAATGTCGGCTCATGATAAATATATATTTAAAGCTCCCACAATGTTGGCTCATAATAAATATATATTTGAAGCTCACACAATGTCAGCTTAAAGATTAAACTAGGCTTAATATCAATACACAGCAAAGCGCGGCCATTGCTTCCTTGGCAGAAGAAATACGGTCTTTAGCGGGCTAGTGTTCCTAAGGATTAGCGAAGCTCTGAATCCTTGTAAACATGAAATCATTAAACCGCAATCCCACATTTTCCCTACCACGGAATGCACCATTTCTTAACCCTACAGATAATAATTTCATTTAGAATATTTAAAGCTCCTTGTAGCTCCATGGATCATAGAATTGTTGCTCTCTGCATTTCCTTTTATCCTGATGAATTGAAATAAATACCGAGTGATGCAGTTAAAGAATATATATTCTAGGGTTTGTCGAGGGAAGTAGACTGGGTCCACGTAGATGTGACTTTGAAATTGTATTCGCTTTCGTCATGTCCTGTATAGACAGTGCCTGGTCTCTTTTATCATGTCCAGGCCCGCCGAATAATTTTAACTATTATTGGGAAATATATTATTGGGATCCCATTTATTTCAAAGTAACCATAAGCTCTGTTCATGGTGTATTGGTAGCTTAACCAAATGTCGCTCTGCAACAAGAATATGGCAAAAAATAAAAGGAAAAAACATACAAAATTTAAAATGCTTGCGGTTCCTGGAGTTTCTTAATCGGTTGAATGTGCCAACATGGAAAAGCAACCTTATCTTTGCATTTAGCCAACAAAATATGGTATAACTATCCGTTGTCGTGGTGTTAAGACACCCTGGATTGCTTATTTTTAGAAAGGTGCGGTGTAGTCTTGGACTCTCTATTTGGATTTGGATACGAGTACAGTGAATATTTTGGGAAAAGGTTATTTTTTTAAGAGAAATAGAGTAGTATTTTATCAATGCATAGGTATATGTTTGAATTCTTAACGAATCAAACATATATATTAAAATCAAATTAGTAAAAACTAAAAAAATATTGCAGACAACTTCTTCAAACATGTACATCATTTTTCTCATAACACTTAACACATTATCTTATCTTCTATGGAGGAGGGAAGGATCTTAAGTTTTTATATATTCACGATATGAAACGCAGGATAATTCAAATAGCAAGTTAGTAGGCTCTTGCCTGCTAGCACCCTTAAAGAAATCCGATTTTACGTTTGTCAAGGGAATACTAGGGTTCTGAATAGTTGTGTTTGTTCCTAGAAAAATTGGTATGATGTTGAGTGACAATCGGCTTAGGCTTATGAAATTTCCATGATGTTGCAACTTAGGGTGTCTCTGTAATCTTTAACGAACTTAACTTAGCTTGGTGGCATCATTCTCTTACTGCAGGTCCCGGGATTTAGATATTGGCAGTGTTCCAACTATGGATAAAATCTTCACATTGAGGCCATTATACTATGCATTGCCAGACATATGCATGTAAACCATTGCTGCAAATACCTCCATGTAACTTCTTTTTTCACTATGTTGTTTGTTGATAGATACCTGAGGATTGCTGACCAAATGACACGGTGTCACAAAATAATTATCCAATCGAAACTGTCACCTAGGTAAAACGCTCAATTTTCATGTAATTCAAATCTGCTCATACTCATTTCAACATCCAGGCCTGTTCAATGTTATAATTTTCATATGTGAGTTCGTTGTAATTCTTATAAACATCCATTTTATTTTTCATTTATAAGGTCACCAAATCTCTGTATTATTCCAATATGAAATTGAAACAGCTGTTAAAACAGTTAATGTAAAAAACGAATACCATCCATAACATTTTCTAGAGATAAAACCCATGTTTTCTTCCTGGCAGTTGCATATTATTCTAAAAAGTAATCAAATCCATACAGATATCCGCAGTAATCTGACGATAAAATTTGTAGATCTAGCAAGCAAGTATTTAGGTTTATCAAGAAAAAACGGTAAAAACAATGTAAGAGATTGTTCTTCATCGCCCTATCTATGAATAAAATGATCACTCATAGATTAAGTGGAAAAACGGTTAGACGATGTTCAATATTTTTCTTGATTAAGGTATGTCATGAATATGCCTGAATTAACTGAATGAAACCATAAATGACCGCATTT
>LPNX010791370.1:293401-319397 GCA_001517045.1 Pseudotsuga menziesii
AGGTTCCCGCCAAAATTCTAAATTTAAATCATGCATGCGCATAGTTTAAAACATAACATGCACACACTAGAAGTGCGCTCGCGCTTCTAAGTACGTACGCATTAAAAATGCGTGCGCGCATCTGTTAAGTTAAAACTTTGTTTTTATTTTATTTTCAAGCATTTGCAATGGAATGATGATGATGAACAATGATGATGATGAGGATGATGACTATGATGATGATGATGATGAGGATGATGAGGGTGGTGATGATGATGATGATGAACAATGATGGTGATCATGATGATGATGATGAGGTTGATGATGATGATGATCACAATGACTATGACTATGATGGTGATGATTAGGATGATGATGAGGATGATTACGATGATGAGGATGATGATGTTGATGATCATGATCATGATCATGATCATAATGACCATGACGATGATGATGAACAATGATGATGATGATGATGATGACTATGATGACGATGACGATGACGATGACGATGATGATGATGATCACGAATAGTATGACTATGATGACGATGACTATGATGATGAGGATGATGATGATTGTGATGGTGATGATAATGATGATGATGAGGATGATGACTATGATGATGAGGATGAGGAGGAGGAGGAGGAGGATGACTATGATGATGATGACGATAATGACGATAACCATGAACAATGATGGTGATGATGATGATGAGGATGATGACAATGATGATGATGAGGATGAGGATGATGATGATGACGATGACGATGATGACCACGATGGTGATGATGATGATGAGGATGATGATGATGATGGCGATGATGAGGAACAATGATGATGATGATGATAGGTTTAGTTGAACATTTTTTTTTATATTGTTTTCAAGCATTTTCAATGGAATGATGATGATGACCATGACGATGATGATGAACAATGATGAGGAAGAGGAGGAGGATGATGACAATGATGATGATGATGAGGATGATGACTATGATGATGATGATGATGATGATGATGACGATGACGATGATAATGCACAATGATGGTGATGGGGATGATGAGGATGATGACAATGATGATGATGATGATGACTATGATGATGATGACGAGGATGACGGATGATAACGATGATGACGACGATGGTGAAGATGATGATGATGGTGAGGATGAGGATGATGATGATGAGGATGATGATGAGGAATAATGATGATCATGATGATGATGATGATAGGTTTTGTTGAAACTTTACTTTGATTCTATTTTCAAGCATTTTCAATGGAATTATGATGATGACCATGACAATGATGATGATGATGAGGAGGAGGATGATAATGATGATGATGAGGATGATGAATATGATGAGGATGATGAGGATGATGTTGATGATGCTGATGATGACGATGACAGTGATGATGAACAATGACGGTGATGATGATGATAAGGATGATGACAATGATGATGATGACTATGATGATGATGACGAAGATGATGATGATGATGATGACAATGACAATGATGATGAATAATGATGGTGGTGATGATGATGATGACGATGATGATGATGACCAATGATAATGATGATGATAGGCTTAGTTGAAAATTTGCTTTGATTTTATTTTCAAGCATTTGCAATGGAATGATGATGATGAGGAGGAGGAGGATGATAATGATGATGATGAGCATGATGACTATGATGATGATGATGATGAACAATGATGGTTACGGTGATGAGGATGATGATGATGATGATCATGATGAATATTACTATGATGACGATGATTATGATGATCACGACGATGAGGATGATGATGTTGATGACAACGATGAGGATGATGATGAAGATGATGATGACTATGATGATCAACAATGATGGTGATGATGATGATGATGATGATGATGATGACGATGACGACGATGATGATGATGATGAGAAGTATGATGACAATGATGATGATGAGGATGATGACTATGACGATGATGGTGATAATGATGAGGATGATGGTGATAATGATGATGATGATGGTGATCACAATGAAAATGATTATGATGATTACGGTGATGAGGATGATGATGTTGATGATGATGAGGATGATGATGATGATGACGATGATGAGGAACAATGATGATGATGATGGTGATGGTGATGATGATGATAAGGATGATGACAATTATGATGATGAGGATGATGACTGTGATGACGATGATGAGGATGAGGATCACGATGATGATGATGATGATGATGACAATGATGATTAACAATGATGGTGATGATGATGATGAGGATGATGATGACGACAATGATGAGGAACGATGATGATGATGATGATAGGTTTAGTTGAAACTTTGCTTTGATTTTATTTTCAAGCATTTGCAATGGAATGATGATGATGAACAATGATGATGAGGAGGAGGAGCAGTAGGATGACAATGATGATGATGAGGATGATGACTATGATGATGATGGTGATGATGATGATGAAGATGAAGATGATGATGACGACGACGATGACGACAATGATGATGATCATGAATAGTATGACTATGATGATGATGATGATTATGATGATGATTACGATGATGACTATGATGATGACTATGATGGTGATGATAATGATGATGATGACAATGATGACAATGATGACAATGATGATGATGAGGATGATGACTATGATGGTGAGGATGGGGATGAGGATGAGGAGGAGGAGAAGGAGGAGGAGGAGGATGCTGACTATGATGATGATGAGGAGGAGGAGGATGCTGACTATGATGATGAGGATGAGGAGGAGGAGGAGTAGGAGGAGGATGATGGTGAGGAGGAGGAGAAGGACGATGATGATTATGATGATGATGATGACGATGACGATGATGAGGAACAATGATGGTGATGATGAGGATGAGGATGATGACAATGATGATGATGAGGATGATGATGTGGATAACTATGATGACGATGATTATGATGAAATTTGTGCTTGAGCTTAGTGCAAAAAGTTAAGCATGAGCTTAGTGCAGTAGCTCAGCCTCCCTTTAGAATGCATTTTTGGAACTTTTTATGATATGATGGAAAATATGGCTCATCTTGAATTATTTATCCCTCGAGTTCGTCATGGGATAAGTTGTCTTGGTTCATCTTGTGCTCTCTTTAATTTTGTCTGATGTCCTAGGGGGTAAGCTGTTGATTAGTTGAAATGGCACTTTGAATTAGTGAAAGGTACTATCAAAACAAAAGTATTTCCAACCAAACATTTAGCATTATGACAGTCCTATATTTCACTCTTTAGCTTGTCAAGACAAAGGTACAATATTTTAAGTAAACATCAGTGATAAACAATTTTACAATGCCAAGTTTCCAAGCCAATGGGAATCTTAACCCAAATCAAATTTCCAATCAACTAAAATGTCTTATGACAGTCCAAGATGTAATTTCCAGTCAAGTAGGAATGATAACAAGTATATTCACTTGGATTTTGATGACACAATGACTTGCAAGCAATTCAAGGTCTTTTCTTATATTTTGCAAAGTTATGGATGTTTATATACCACTATCAATTTGTTTAAGTATGGTTGGGAATAATTGTTTAGATACAATCCCTTTACGTTGTCTTTCTGGCACTTTAAATTGGGTTATGAATAAATTTGAGATGAGGCGTTAGTGAGTGGGTAAGATAGGAAGGAAATGAAGTGACCTTAGGCTATGATAGGTGGGTAAGAAGGCTATTAGGGCTGCCCTAAAAAGGATATTACGGTCAAGAAGTTAGGGTAGCTTAGGATGAATTAGTGGTGTTCTAGGGATGTCCAAAATGGATATTACAGTCAGAGATATTATAGAGCATCTTTCACCCATAATTTTTTAATGTATGAGTTGTGGAAGATGAGATATGTTTTACTTATTTCACTATTCTTTATAAAAAGAGTGCTCATGAAGCTCTAACACTAGCTTATGTGAAGTAATCCATGCTTAATCTTTGAAGTATTACATAGTGATTAGTCTATAAAGAATATGCGACATGTGACTAAAATATTGGGCATGCTAATATACAAACAAAAAGGTACTTTATAAGAGGCCACAAAAGATGGTTAGGTAGGGTTGTCGTTAGGGTTTCCCTCCTAGGTTTAGGGTTTCATCATTGATTCTGAACCCTAGGTTATGCATTCTAACCCCAAAACACCATTTCAGTTAGGGTTTATCCATTGATTATAAACCCTAGGTTATGCATGCTAACCTTTAAAATTCAGTTAGGCTTAGGGTTTCATCGTCGATTCTAAACCCTAGGTTATCCAAGCTAACACTTAAATCATTCAAATTGCAATGAGTACAATAGATCATTAAAATTACAAGTGCTAATCAATAGCATAATAAATATGTATGTATTCAGTGAGAGTAAGCAATGTCAACTTCGTCTTCAAATGAGATGAATTGCCACATTTATCAAAATCAATGTTTGCCAAGTAGATGTAACAAATGAAAGCCAACAATAGTCATGTTCAATATGATTCTCAGCTCATCAATACTATGAAATTTACAGTTGATCAAATGGTAAGAGAAGATCATTCCAATATCAATTTCTATCTTGCAAAATGAGACAATAATTACTATGTAAATACCAAAGGAAAACAAGTGCTTTCTATTGCAAATTGGACGCTGAATAAGACTGTAGGTGTTAGTATGTTGGTTCAATATGAGTTCGTCTTTGTCAACAATAAGTATTACAAGTGCATCAACTGTAAACTACTACTGCATTTAACATAATGTATCCAAATCTGTAAGAAAACCCAAAGTAATATAAAAAAATGCAAAATGATATATTAATATAGACAAATTTCCAATCATATACAGTACTAGTAAAAAATGGAACATTGTTCCCAATGCCTATAAAATGGCAACTCGCGTCGTATACAAAATATGGCAACTCATTCCCTATACAAAATATGGAAACTCGTGCCAAAATGCCACATCATGGCTAGTGTACATAGGAGGGTCTCTCAATCCTCCCGCCCACCCTCGAAGCTCCCAAGTGCACCTCTAAAATCGATATTCCTCTTCTTCAAGCTATAAGAAGCTTGTTCTTCTGGTCACTTTGACCACCTCCCCTTCTGCTCTGAAACGACAACAATCAAATGTTAACTCCTACAGGAAATTATACAAGTATAAAACACAATTTAAAAATCAAAATTACGTTTTCAAATATTAAATAGCTCACCTTAGATGAGACCATAAGTGGTGAGAGGGATACCCTCCTCCGTGATCCAAGTCTCTCGAAAATGCCACCCTGCAACATTTAAATAGTAATATAACCCATACAGTTTACTGCCTATGTTAATTTTCGTTAATATTGCACGATATTTTCATAAACTAATCAATATCACTGTGAACACAATAGGTTGGTCCTTGGGTCTGGCAGGTGGAGCAATCGACTAGTCCTTAGGGGTGGCAGGTGGAGCAGTGGTCTGGACAACTTGCTCTGATGCTAGGGTGGATGGCATAGTGGAGGATGTAGGCACATTGACGTTGGATAAAAAACTAGGGGGCACAATGGGAAAGGGCATGGATTGGAGTGGGCGAAGTGGTGATGTATGACGATAAAACCAAACTGGGTATAGAATGGAATGGGCCACCCTGGAAGAGGAAACGAGGGTGGTGGTGGAATATGGGGGAGGGGGTTGAGGTATGAGATGGGGTGGAGGGATGGGTGAATGTGGATGGATGGTGTATCGTGGTCAGAGGGGGGAGGGTGGAAACATGGGAAATTACAAGGGAGGGAGTGGATGGGTGNATGCAGGGAAAGGGACATGTATTCCAAGGGCTAAACCTAGCATATATGGTGGGAAAAAGGAATTCAATGGAGAGATAGTGACATCGACGTGCCTATGTACTCAAAACTGCATACATATTCATGGCCTCGTATATTAGTACAAAAAAATATAACTATACAATTCTAAGCCATCAAAACTGAAATTAAATTTATAATTTATTACAAGATACCTGCTCACGAGGGGATCTACTGATCCCCGATGGGGATGGTTGGTCACTCACTCCTATGGACACCTGTTCATTTGGACAAAAATATTTAGATTCAATTACTGAATATTAACTACATTGGATGACAATATTAACTACTAACATTAAATTTAATTACTGAAAGAAAAATACCTGTGTGTATGGTGCTGCGATGTCCTCTGCATATGCCATGGCTCCATCTAGGTTGAAGGAACCAACGTCCTCCCACCCAGGTGTTGGAGACTCAGCACTGAATAGCTATACACATTAAAACAAATCAAGTCATCAACATCTGATTCTAAGTTAAATTTATTAGAAATTGTGAGATTGCATAACATATAATCAATACTTTAACATTAAATAAAACAATAACTAACTTGGTGTTCATGATATTACGCAGTGGGTGTTTGAAGAGAAGATGGCAAACTGTGTTTATTAGAAATTATTTCTCGACACCAACATAAACTAGCCACACGGTAAAAAAAGTTTGGATGTGTTTTTAAAACATCTAAACAACTCTTCATAACATATTAAATTCACTATGGAGGTGGAAGAAGATAATCAAATTCCTTTTTTAGACGTTCTTATAACAAAAAGAAATGGAGGAACCCTAGGTCATCAAGTTTATAGGAAGAAGACTCGTACTGATAGGTACCTACACAGAGACTCACATCATCTTCCTACACAAAAGACAGGGGTTTTAAACACTTTGGTAACTAGAGCCATCAGAATTTCGAAGAAAGACCACCTGAACCAGGAATTAGACCATTTATCCAAAGCCTTCTTAATGAATGGATACAATATAAATCGAATTAGGAAGGTCATCCAGAGAGCGCGTAACAAGTCACAAAACCAAATAAAAAATATTGACGAAACCAAAATCACTCTTCCTTACATAAAAGGAACAACAGATGTTGTAGCTAGGATCCTCCAAAAAAGAAACATTAGGGTAACTTTTTCTCCTCCAAACTTAGTAGGAATAATGCTTGATTCCTCCAAAGACCCAATAGAACCATTAAAACAAAAAGGTGTTTACAGTATTCCCTGCTCCTGTGAGATCCCCTATATTGGTGAAACAGGACGCTCTATTCAGGTGAGGCTCAAAGAACACTCTGCGGACATCATACATGATTGACATAAAAAATAAGCTCTATCCTAACATGCTCACCACTCATGCCACCACATACGAATTGAAGAGACAAAACTTATTACTTCAGACGATCATTACAAGAGGAGAAAAATTAGAAAGGCTATAGAAATAGAAAAATTTCCCTCAAACCTGAATAGGGATGACGACTTTAAACTGAATAAGTGTTGGCGCCCTATTATCCGCCAACTTTAAAAAAAAAACTATAACACACACTTAAAAATAAAAGACACTAAGATCCTTTGCCCTTAACTAATGGCAATTTAATAATATCAATTAACTATGTAAAAACTTGCAAATTACTTGATTAATATTTCTTAAAAAACAGGATAATTATAATTCTAAAACTAGCCTTGAATATTAATAATAACAAAAGCTAATTAATAAAAAAAAAATTAAATTTTTAAATTAAAAAATATTGTCTAAAATTAAAATTTCCTAAAAATTCTAATACCATCCTAAAACATTTCAAAAAAGCAAAATTTATTAACTTTAGGACTTTGATGTTCTTGAAAAATCTTTAAAAAAAAATTGGGTAAAGGATTTAAAAAAAAATGAATTATATCTTTAATAAATTAAATTAAAAACTATAATGCTCTTTGTAGAACTTTTTCTAAAAAAAATTTAAAACTTTAAAACTTTATAAAATAAAACTTATATATAAAAAACTTAATAAACCTTTTAAACTTTATACTAATAAATAAATTCAAAAAAAAAATGATAAATTGAAATTTGTAAATAAAAAATTTGTAATTGGATATTGTCGGCCAAAAAACTTTACAATTATGAAAAAAATTATATTAAAAACCAAAAACCCTTACCTGTTTTAACACAAGATATTTTCTGTTGATGATGAGCCCTACTTTGTGGTTCGAAACGTTGAGAAATAATTTCTAACAAATGCAGTTTCCCATATTCTCTTCAATAACTAACCTGGTGTAGGTAGCTCTCTGTGACATGCTCCGGCATGGGAACATGGCATGGATTCACACAATGAGAACAATGATGTGGCATTGGTCCCATCAAGCTGGATGGATCATCCTCGCTACCACCTCTAGCTACTCACCCTCGCCCACCACTAGTAGACTGTGCAAAAGTGTGTCTCTCGGGGTTTTCCTACTTGCTCTGCAAGGACATAGCCAGAAATGTGGTATGCCTAAGAAAGTGTCGTGTGGCACATCTCACGAACTCATGGGTCTCATCTAGCCCGTTACCTAACCCAAGGGGTTGAGGAAGCGATTTTGGCTCTCGCCTAGGTGTAGGAGGTCCTCTGAGTGGGTTTTGGTGGGCATGAGGTCGATCTTGGCCTGAGCCAAAACCAACACCTTAGAACTCGGTGATGTGGAAGTAGTTCACATGGAACCCTAACACAAAATCAGCCCATGGTTTCTTGAGAAAATACTGTGGGACCTTGACATATTTGCATGGAGGCTTTTCAATAACCATGAACTATCTCTTCCTCTAGTTTTCTCTCCATGGCTAGTAATTACACCAGTCCATGTAAACTCAGCTCTTCCTCACATATGGAGGCTATCCTGTTCTCGGATATGTAAATTTTTTCAGCAGTTGGGATTTTGTGATATTCAGGTTTTTTATATCCTCTTTGGACATACCAGTTCTATAATGTTCTCTCATTCAAGCCCTATATTCGCTCAAATTAGTTATCTCAATGTGGGCAATGTTTATTGACTCTATTGTGTTTTGTAGTGATGTGGTGAGGAAAACCCAAGAGCATTGTCTAGTGTTCTTCAGTTCATCACTCAAAATTCTTAATTGGTTTAAATCCCCGTGTAATTCATCTTCGAGGTTTTCTTCATTTAATTCAGGGTTTTCTTCATTTAATTCAAGGTTTGGGTCCTCTGACTCGTTTGTTTCATTCCTTTCTTGTGATGTTTCATTGGTATTTTTCATTATGTTAAGGTAATTTGTACCTGCAATATCAAAATTTTCCCATTTCAATTAATTTTCAAATTTTGTTAATTTTGTATTTTATTTGAAAAACAATAAAAAAAAACATCAAAAAAACAAAAAAAATGACATTCCTACTCCATATACCTCACTCCGACATCGTGGGTGTCGTTTTAGCCTGGTTGGACACTTCTGTTGAGCTCTTCGAGGGTCGTTTTCGCCTCCTTCGACCCTCGTGGGTGGGTTGTGAACAAAAAAAATCAATGTTTTTTTTTAACATAGGGGCGCGCACGCGTCCTTGTGTGCGATCACAGAAAACACACACGCGCGTACACATAATCATGCACGCACTTATACACGACCACGTCATTAGGGGCACTTATACATGACCACATCATTAGGGGCACTTATACATGACCATGTCATTAAGGGCGTGTGCGCGCTCCTATTGTCCATGCTGGCAATCCGACCTGGAGGTTCACCACTATCGTAGCAAGATCGTGTCCACGTTCTTTTTTTGTTCCGCTCGCACGCTCCCATTGCATCATATTTGGGTAGCAGGTTCTTGCGGGCGCCCATAACTATTAGCTAAACTTCAATGATTTTACAACTATTAGCTTAACTTCAACTCTAAGCACTTAAGTCTTAGTCCAACTGCATTTGGAATCTAGGATTCTAGCTAATGTGTAGGCATGTAAGAGTCGTACTCCTAATAAAATCATTCGAACTCCTCATAAGATCCTCCAAACTCCTAATAAAATGTTGCATCTCAAAGTTGGGCATCTAGCTAATTACTCCCATACGTGTATATATCTTAGAATTTTGGGGTGCTCTACCATCTATGTTTTTTCATCTACAGACGTGAATAAGACAAGTGTACTATCCATATTGATTCTATGAGCGTCATCCAAATTCATAATTAACAATTTCAAAAAAAAAATAGCTTAGATAGCATTTGATAAGTACAGTTCTTGATAGTTGGAAAAATTAAACTTCAACTTCAACTATTTGATTATTAGATATAACTATTCAATTATTAGATACAACTATTAGCTTAAATCCATTGATGATACAACTATTAGCTTAACTTCAACTCCAATCATGACTTTTACTTGAACGATATATTAACTTTTAAACTAAATATCAGCTTAACTCCAATGATTCTACAATTATTGTCTTAACTTCAACTCTAATCTCTATTATATTGGATAAATATTAGATTAACTAATAGTTATAACTTCAACTCTAATTGTGGTTATATTGTATAACTATTAGATTATTCCAATAGTGATACATCTATTAAATTAAATTTGGATGAACTCCATCTTTTAGCCTAAGAAATCAACCTTCATTGCAGTGAAACCATGCACGGAGAAAAATAAGTTCGGTAATGTGCAACTCATGTGACATTTGAACTCCATTTGGCAGTTGGGAGTCAAGTTAATGTTCATAAGGCTTAGTCTAAATTGATTTGTAGGCTAACAAATGAGATAGTTCTCGGAGTTGTGATATTAACAAACAAGATTTTTATATTAACTTTTAAATGAATATTAGATACAACTATTAGCTTAACTCCAATGATGATACAACTATGATCTTAACTTCAACTATGAGTTTAATAACCATAAATTAAGTTGTTTTTATATTAGGTTAACTATTAGATACAAATACTTACACATCCTTTAGGAAAAAAAGATTATCAATGTGTCAAATATATACCTCTTCACGTATTTCAAACATATTAATCTTAGTAATATAGTCGTTGTTAGTATATTTATCATTCAAAAAATTTACTCAAAACTTATTTACCAACATAAGTTATCTCTCTAATATATAAATATTTTCAAATTGTGTTACACTTTTTCGTAAAACTTATTTACCAACATAGCTTATCTCTCTCATATATAAATATTTTCAAATTGTGTTACTTTTTTCCGTAAAACATGGTCGATTACTATAAGTTGTAACTCTTGAAGGATAATAAATAGTGTTATAAAGTTTTATATTTATCACTCAAAAAATTCATTCAAATAGAACTCACTTACAAACCTAAGTTATCTCTATAATATATAGAGATTCTCAAATTGTGTTACATTTTTTCGTAAAATATAGTCGATTGATGTAAGTTGTAACTAAAAGGTTTTGGGTTGAAATCCCAAGATAGCTATATATATCTATCATTCATTCATTTTCATAAATAACAAGTTTTTTTTTATCTCACAACTAGGCCTTAAAAAAACTTGAGATAGGCATGAAACAACTCTCCTAGTTTCTATAAACGTAAAAAAAATCATGTTATTCACCAAGAAACATAAATGATCAGGTCAATTTCCATGTAGAAACCCAAAATAAAGGGGTCGAAGCCCATTATAAAACCAGCCAATGATGCCCCCACCAACTCTAGTTCATATGATTCACCGACCCCGTTGCAGAACATAAACATAAATAGACTATATTTTGGAAACACAACGTTGTCGTTGCTTATATTGCATTCACCATAACTACACTTAAGGGGAAGTTCAACCGCACTGGATTCTCTGGTATCCAGTGGGACAGCTTCAACGTCAGACGTAGTACTCATTATAAGTCTGGCCGGCCCAAAGAATATGCGCTCCACCATCGCTCTTGCAATCCCATGTTGTGGCAGTCCAGCTTCAAGCGAGTCGAAAATGGTGCACAGCTCCGCCAGACAAGGACTGAAGCTCTCAAAGAAGTCGGTCGTGTTACTTTTGGAACCATGTGGGGCCGTAGCTAGCGTAACAACCTTCAGATTCAGGTGGTGTGTTATCACGACGAATTCCAATAACTACGATTTATACCATGTTATTGCACTTATCTATTGCTTAATAACATCTTTACTCTATCTTGGAAAGGAAGGGTGTTACACTGCATCTGTACCTCAATGCTCCTTCAAGTATGCCTTAGTTAGAAAAAGAGTCATAACCTGACCAGGAAGGATGTTATTGAGTAATGATAGTTGTGGCTAGGCCCTTTGGTTCTTCCTTTGGGGGAATTCTAGCTTAATGGCGTCATCGTCTTCCCTATGTTGAGGTTTTTAACTTTGGGGTTCGTGACCGAGGCCCCTAAGGGTTCGCCACTGGGTCTCATGGATCCATATGTTGTCTATTTGCTCTTATGATGCCCTCCTACACCACGAGTTCTCCTTCCCCTGGGCACTCTTCTTTAGCAGGGAATCTCTCCTTTCACCAGGACAACGCGCCATTAAAGGGAGGTGTTGAGGGATTTACAATATCTTAAGGTTAGTAGGGGCATGACACCTCCCTCCCAACCCATTCCGATCCTTCGTTGGAATGTTTTTCTCTATAAGGCTATTTTGGCACCCTCGGGAACAAATATCCTAGTAGCCTACCTTAAGCCTACAAACGAGTAATATTTTATTATTATATTGTTCTAGTTTTAAGTTGACATCTTAATTTATATGTTAATATATTGTAAGGCATGTCGGCCCGAATGTTTTAAGTGAGTGTTAGATCATATAAATATATCTCCTCACTCTCATTTTGAATCATGAGACAAGTGGTATTATTACTATATTACTATTTTTTCCCTAACTTGGGCTCTTTGGAGAAAAAACTATTCGATAGATGGCAAGAAAAGAAGGACCCAGTGCTGCTGAACAATGCACTAATGACTATAAATAGGAGCAAAAAAGAATCTATTGAAGAATTCGATCACAGGTTTGATAGAACCGTTAAAGAATTTTCTACATATTGCAAACCCCTAGACGCAATGGTTTTTTCGTATTATTTGAAGGCCTTCTCTGGATATTTTATGTTCCACCTGAGTCTGAATAAACTGGTTGGTCTTCCATCCATAAATAAAAAGGTAAAGGTTCTAGATGACAGTTGGAAAGATGCAGGGAATCCAGATATGTCTGGGTATTCCAGGTCAAAACCTAAGCCAAAGAGCAAAGAAAAAATTCTACACCCAACTAAGGCTTCTATCCGATGAACATCATAATTGAAGAAATGTGATAATTAAGGATCGATATGAATCAACAAAATACTAGCATGCAAAACATAATTGTCCAATTAGAAAGATCCCAACACCCTAGTTTCCTCCAAAGAACCTTAACAAAGGACCTATGCAACAAAGACCTCGCTCCTCTTTGGTGCCAACTAATGTGGTAAGTGAATTCCCATACTATTGCAGGGTGTGTCATAGTTTCCACGACAAGAGAAAATGCTCCCTTTATCTGGAGTATACCAAAAACAATGCTCCTTTTGAAGAGGATGATGCAGAGGTGTGTAATTTATTTGAAAAGGGGAAGTTTGGGTTGTCTAATGACGATATGCATAAATTAAGGAGAAACTCAATCAATACCGAAAGAGTGAACAAGATACTCGGTGAAATTGCTAACTGAGAGCAAATTAGGAAATGGTATGAAAATATGACCCCTGGAAATGTTTATAAAAAACAAAGGAGGCTCATGTCAACGAATACCAAAGGGATGAAGGCTTCACCCATAATAGGCTTAGGTAAGTATTCTTTGGTTGATTTGGTTACTGATGAACCTTTGAATATTGATTTCATAGGTAACCTAGGTACCATGAAGATTCAAGTACTCTTAACAGAATTGGTCAAGGTCCCGTTAGTCAGAAGACAAATTGTTGAATTATTACATTTTCAAGAAGGAACTGTAGAGAAACAACCAATAGTAAATTAAACCAAAGAAGGAGAAGATGCACCAATCAAATTATCAAACATGCTACCAACTGAGAATAAGGATCCTACATATAAACCTTTCTTTATTTCATAATGCATTAGTGATTTGGTTTTGCATAACTGCATGTTTAACTCAGGAGCATCCACTGATGTTATGTCTTTAGCTATGATGAAAAGGGTAGGATTGCAGGTTTTAAGGCCGTACAGGAATGTCTGCGCCATGGATTCTAGAGAAGTAAAACTTTGTGGTGTGGTGGTGGATGTCCCCGTGCAACTAGCTGTTCATCCCAGCATAAACCTAAATATGGGTATTGTGGTGATTGATCTTCTAGAATCATGGAGAATGCATATTTCCATAATGTTTGGAGAGGACCTTGGAGGTAGCCTACAAATGGACCTGTCTTATGAACCTATTCCCACTCTAGAAGGTGCCTTCATAACCGTTCAAAGAGAAACGATGAGGAAACACCACGTAGAGGACCCCGCAGAAAAAAAAAAAAAAACGATTACATCTACCAACATGATATTGGTTTCTGTGTAGTATTAGCTACAGATCTTCCTCCTTAGAAGGACATTGATAAGTTTTGGATACTGTATTTTGATGGGGATAAGTCTTAGGAAGGTATGGGGAAGGTATAGTATTAATATCTCCAAAACATGAGCATCATTATTTCTCTTTTAATTAGAATTTGATGGCACTAACAATGTTGTTGAGTACAAGGCTCTTTTTACTTGGGATAAATGTCGCTAAAGATTATGGCATTCCATTACTTCATGTTATAGGTGATTCTCACCTTCTGGTATGTCAAACAAAGGGAACATTTTCTTGTAAAAATATGCAGTGGAAGAGATACTGGGACGCGGTCAGAAGTGCTACAGAGGACTTTCAAGCTATATCTTTGCAAGTAGTACTAAGAGAACATAACCAAGCAGCATATTCTCTTGAATTTTTTGCCTCAGTCTTTGATCCAAATAATGAAGTACAAGATATGTGCAAAGTATAAGTAATATTTCATCCTTTTGTACTAGAAAAATTCGATAATTGAGAAGTGTTTGATGATGACAAGCAGATCCATAGATTCATGGCCAATGTAGAGGAGTATGCCCGTAACCAAGTTGATTGGAGAAAGGAAGGAACCACTGAAGAACCTCAGTATAACCCTATTCCAATGGAAAGGGTATCATTGGAAAGGAAGTTTGATAGAGATCACAAGTGCAAATTAAAAGAATTGACTTCAAATCCATAATACAAAGACTCTAAACATTGGCTCTCAGGAATACATGTTTCTGATTAATATTGGTAAGATCTTATGTCCTCAAGAAAGAAAGGAAGTCATTGATTGTGTTTGATAATTGAGGGACATGTTTGCTTGGTCATACAATGAACCAAAAACCTATGACAAGGATATTATTCAACATGATATAAATTTGTAAGAAAATGTGAAACCACAATGACAAAAATTAAGGAAGGTGAATCCTAAATTTTCTTTGCATATCAAAAAGGAATTGGAGAATATGGTGGAAGCAAAGATCATAGTCCCAATAAGGTAATCGGAGTGGATTTCCAACCCCGTCCCATCCAGGAAGAAAACAAGTGATTCCATGGTGTGTGTTGATTTTAGGAACCTTAATGCAGTGTCCAAGAAAGATAATTACCCACTCCCTAACATGGAACACTTACTACAAAGGATTGTGGGGTCAGAAATGATGTCATTCCTAAATGGATTTCAGGTTTCAATCACATGGTCATCAAGAAAAAAGAAGGGGGAAATACCACCTTTAATACTCCTTGGGGCACTTACCATTACCTGCGGATGCATTTTGGCTTGATGAATGCATGGGATACATTTCAGAGATCTATGGACTATTCTTTCAGAGATATATTACAAAAAATCTTGGAAATATATGAAGATAATCTTACAGTTTAATCCAAAAGAAGGAAGGATGACATCAAACACCTTCGACGGGTATTTGACCATTGTCGTAGGTATGAAACTTCCTTAAAACCCTAAAAATCTATTTTGAGCATCATTGAAGGTATGTTACTTGGGCATGTTGTTACAAAACAAGGTTGTAAAATAGATCCAGAGAGAGTAAAATCTATTGAAGAAATTCCTTTGCCGAAAAAATTGAAGGCTTTAAGGTCTTTCTTCTGAAGAATAGATTTTATTCATAGGTTTATTCCTAATTTTATGGAGATTACATAACCTTTGAATAAGTTGCTAAAAAGGGATGTATATTTCAAGTGGAACAAAGAAGCCAAGAAAGAATTTGAAGATGTTAAAGAAGTTATTACACAAGCACCAGCATTGGTAAGTCTAGACTAATTTAAGCCATTTCAAATTTTTTCTTTCACTTCTAGTAACACTATTGCAGGATTCCTCCTGCAAAAGAATGACAAGAACGAAGAACAACCCATTTTGTTCATTAGCAAATCATTTAGTAATGGAACTAAAGTATCACAGTATGGAAGAACATGTGTACGCACTAATGACGTTGTTGAAACAATTCACAGTGTTCATTGGATATTCAAATATTATGGCATATGTTCTGCACCCAACAGCCAAAGAAATACTCAATCAACAATACGGTCTCGATATTAGGGCCAAATGGCTTTCAGGTTTCAATTAGGTGGTCGTCAAGAAAGAAGACTAGGAAAATACCACATTTACTACTCCTTCGGGCACTTACCAATACCCGTGAATTCCTTTTGTCTTGATGAATGCATGGGCTACATTTAAGAGATATATTACAGAAAATCTTGGAAATATATGAAGATGATCTTATAGTTTACTCCAAAATAAGGAAGGATGACATCAAACACCTTCGACGGGTATTTTACCATTGTTGCAGGTATGACATTTCCTTAAACCTCCAAAAATATACTTTGGACGTCATGGAAGGTAAGTCACTTGGGCATGTTGTTACAAAACAAGGTGCTAAAATAGATCCAGAGAGAGTAAAAGCTATTGAATAAATTCCTTTACCAAAAAAATTGAAGGGTTTAAGGTCTTTCTCCTGAAGAATAGACTTTATTCATAGGTTTATTCCTAATTTTATGGAGATTACTAAACCTTTGAATAAGTTGTTAAAAAAGGATGTAAATTTCAAGTGGAACGAAGAAGCCAAGAAAGAATTTGAATATGTTAAAGAAGCTATTACCCGAGCACCAACATTGGTAAGTCCAGACTAATCTAAGCCATTTCAAAAAATTTCTTTCACTTCCAATAACACTATTGCAGGATTCCTCCTGCAAAAGAATGATAAGAACGAAGAACAGCCCATTTTGTTCATGAGCAAATCACTTAGTAACGGAACTGAAGTATCACAGTATGGAAAAACATGTGTACCCACTGGTGACATCATTGAAACTTTTCAAAGTGGTCATTGGATATTCAAAGATTATGGCGTATGTTCTACACCCGGTAGTCAAAGAAATACTCAATCAACAAGACAGTTTGGATATTAGGGCCAAATGGATTGCAAAGATCCAGGAACATGACTTGGAAATACAACCCACCAAGTTGGTCAAAGGTAGAGGATTGGCTCAGTTACTAATAGAAGGAAATGAATAAGTCCTTGATTTAAAGGAATATGCATTACTTATGGTCATCTCAGTAGTCTTAGAATAAATTGATTGATGTGATTGGTACGCACACGTACTATATTATTTGACTAACCTATCATCATAAGAAGATATCTCTAATGTTGAAAGCCTCCAAGTATTGCATCATGAACTTAGACTCAACATTAGTTAAGGAGTTGGGATGGAGAAACCCTGAAGGAATCATCTTGAAATGTATAGAACCAATACGAATGGAAGAAGTCATGAACGAATTTCACCAAGACTTATGTGGCGGTCACCATGCTACTTCTACCACAGCTCCCCAAATTCTGAGATTAGGATATTATCGGTTCAGTATCTTCCAGGACGAATACAATCATGTACGTAGTTGTCAACCTTGTCATTTTTTCACAGGAAGATAAAGACTTGCAGCATTGCCACTTCAACCAGTTGTTATCGAAGCCCTGTTTCAGCAATGGGGAGTTGACTTCATCGATGAATTTAAGCATAATTCAAGCAATGGGAATAAATTGATTCTGGAAGCTATAGATTATTTTACAAAATGGGTTGAGCTCATTCCAACAAATAAGGACACAACAAATGTTATCACATATTTCTTGGAAGATAAAATAATTACTCGGTCCGGATCCCCAACAAATATCATCACAGATAACGCACCGATGTTCAGTGGCAAGGATTTATCCACATTTTGCTTAGACTATGGTATCATACTGTCACATTGCTCTAACTATTATCTCCAAGGAAATAGGCTTGTCGAATCCAGTAACAAGAATTTGATGAGTATTATAAAAAAGATTGTAGGGGATAATAAGAAGTGTTGGGATATCAAATTAAGATATACAGTATGGGCGGACAGAATCACCATAAAGGATTCAACCAGGAAAATTCCATTCAAATTTGTGTACCACCTGAATGCTACTTTACCGATCAACTTAAGATTATTGGTATACAGATTCCTTCAGAAAAACATGTATGATCTGTATACGTATCAATGAAGAATAAACAACCTGATAGAACTTAATAGGAACCAATGAAAGACCTTTGATCATCTGATAGAACACCAAGAAAATATTAAGAAAAATTTTGATAAGAAAACTTGCCAATGCCAACTACTAATTGGAGACCTTGTCCTACTATGGGACAGAAAAAGAGAGGACCCAGGTAAACATGGTAAGTTTGAAAGTATTTGGTTAGGTCCCTATCATATTACTGACGTTGTAGGTCCAAACACATTACGTATGAACCACCTAGATGGTGAGAATATTCCTTTACCTGTCAATGGGAAGGCACTCAAGAGGTACTTCTCTAATGTTGTTTGATATTATCTTCATCATATTAGTTTCTATTTTGTTTGATAGTATGTTAGCTATTAGTCATTTTGGACAAGGAATAATGGAAGTGTCTTCCACATGATTCTTTGATCTCTCATACATTTGATGTGTGTGTAGGTCTATAAGTACCAGAAGATTCATAGGTTCTCAAGCGCTCCTAGTAAGAGCACTCATCCCATAATTGGAGCCAGTGTTACGCTACATTTGAAACTCAGCACACCTTCAAGTATTCCCGAGGGAGAAAAATAGTCTGAAATTGACCAAGAAGGATGTCATTGAGCAATGGTAGTTGTGGATAGTTTCTTTGGTTCCTCCTTTGGGGGAATTCTGGCTTAATTGTGTCGTCGACTACCCTGTGTTGAGGTTTTTAACCTCAATATTTTTTATCGGGTCCCCTAAGGGTTGGCCACTGGGTCTCATGGATCCATATGTTGTCTATTTGTTCTTATGATTCCCTCCTATGCTACGGGTTCTTCTTCCCCTGGGAACTCTTCCTCAGCAGGAAATTCTCTCCTTTCACGAGGTCGACGTGCCATTCAAGGGAGGTGTTGAGGGATTTACAGTATCTTGGGGTTAGTAGGGGAATGACACCCCCCTCCTAGCCCATTCCAGTCCTTCGTTCGGAATTTTTTTCTCTATAAGGCTATTTTGGAACCCTAAAGAACAAATATCCCTCGTAGCCTACCTTAATCCTACAAACGAGTAATATTTTACTATTATATTGTTCTAATATATTGTAAGGCATGTTGGCCCAAATGCTTTAACTAAGTGTGAGATCATATAAACATATCTCCTCCCTTTCATTTTGAATCATGAGACAAGTGCGATTATTACTATATTACTTATTTTTCCCTAACTAGGCTCTTTGGAGAGGATGTGCTATTCTTGAGGATGATTTTTTTTGGGTTATACAAGATGTATTTTTGGAGTTTTCTGGATAAAATTCTTTTACGGTGATGCTTAGATTTGTTGGCACAACACAAGCACATTAAGGTATCGTTTTTACTTTCTTGTTTATTGTTGGTAGATGATGCATGTTCTTGGTTGAATGGTAGAAATAAGGTTTCATTTAGCTTAAGGGTTTGTCATTTCTAGCCATTTTTCACCTCAAAGGGAAGAAGGACGTTTCCTTTGTGAAAGTTTCTCCATGGTTTTGTCCTTAAGGTTTATGGAGTAGTTGTTTACCTAGGATAGGTCTCCTCATCCTTCGTCGTCCTCCTCCTTAGATTCCCTAGGGATAGGGAACCAGTTTATTCTCATCTTCAAGCACCTAAACAGTATATTTTTTTTTGTTTTTCTTATTTCCTCACTTCCTCTGGCAACCTATCTTATCCTTTCCATCCACTGCCCTTAGATCACAGGCTTCTACCTTGGGAGTTCATTCATCATCCTTTGACATCCTTCCATAGTCCTTCACCTGGTTGACATCTACAATCCACCCTTCATACTAAGGTTGTGCTACCATAGCTCTCAGCTCCTAAGTGCTACACCCATCCACTCCTTTCCCATGAAGTGAATCATTTTTCCTCCTTATCGTGGTTTCTCTCTAGCCTTCACAAGATGTTATAGCTCACTGCTCCTTCTCCCCATGGGATGTCTCTTCCCTCCACTATCCCGTAGCGGCCTTGCTTTCTTCTACAACCCTCGTTACCCTTTCCATGCAACTTCTCTTTACACCCTTGCTTCCTCCACTACAACAAATCCTGGAATTAGCGTCCCATTTAGTGTCCCTTTTTAGTGTAATTTTTTTTACATTGAGTGGTTAAACTAGACACTAAATGGGACATGTCATGGACAAAACTTAAAGTATCTCAAAAAGCATCTATTTTTGCTTCCAAGATAGCATCTTTTATTACGTCCAAAATAGCGTCTATTTTTTTTTGTTTCCAGAATAGCATCCAACTTTGCTTCCTAATCAACGTCAAGATTTGCTTCCTAAACAAAGTCAAGGTTTGCTTCCTAAATAATGTCCTATTTTGCTACATAGCGAGTGTCCACTTTTGCTTCTTAAATGACATCCCTGTTAGCGCCATATTTGCATCCTTAATATCACCATGTTAGCATCCAAATTATCATCCAATATTGCATCCATTTTGCTACCACTTTAGTATCTCATTTTGAACCATCTTTTACTTCCAAATATGTGTCAATTTTTGCTTCCAATTTTGCACCAATTTTTGCTTCCTCTTTTGCATCGTGTTTTGCTACCAAAATGACGCCAAATATCTCTTCTATTGTTGCACCATATTTTGCTTCCTATGTAGTGCCATGTTTTGCATCGAAAGCAACATCTTAATTTTCTACCATATCAACGCCATGCTTGGCTTCATCATTAGTGCTATGCATTGCATCATTTTTAATGCCTAGTTTTGCATCTCATTTTTTGGTCACTAATTTAGTCATTTTTTAGTAATTTTATATACGGATTTTGGTCATTTTTCTGTCACTTATCTCTCATTGTTTGGTCACTTATCTCTTATTTTTTGGTTATTAATTTAGTTGTTTTTAACCAATATTATACTATCATTATGGCATACAGGAATCAAACCTCCAATCTCCTTCTTGTAAGGAAGACGCTCTTCCATTGAGATAGCACCCTTTAAAAATTTGGAAACCTAAATTACAAAGTCCTCTATAATGGTAAAAAGGATCAATGCATAACTTTGAGTATCTAATGGTCAGAAAATGATGATAGATTGTATAAGTTCACAATATATGATCAAGTAGGCTATGAAATCCATAAACCTTTTCTAGGAATTTTGAACAAAACTCAAGAAATATGCTTAATGGGATTGCAAAAATCACTATTCCCTAGCAATGGTAATTGCACCACTATATGAGATCCATCAATAACAATTATCTTAGTGTGTATCCCAAGGATATAGTAGATAATCATGATCATCCTAGAGCCATGTATAAGTGGAACAATAAGGAGAATCAAAAGAGGATGATCAACTAAATAGTTTGTGCTTCACATGGATTTTATCCACCATGGGTTGAGAAAAGTTCCTTCTTCCATCAAGATAATGAGTATCCACAAGGACAAATGGATAGGATATATTGTGATGCCAATTCATAATGTTTATTCGCTTCCCATGGTGATGTTGCAATGCTTGCACTGGGAGATCTACATGATCCCCAACAACATTGTATATAAGCATATTCATGGGGGCATAGAGTATAGGATGAGGCTGTATTTTTATCTTTCTCTTTGGAAAACTAGGCATGATTTGAAACACTGGGAGAAGGAATAGAATTGGAGATACTTAACAAACTATAACCATGATAGGGCATAGGACTCTACTCTATAGTCATTGTGCACATGTTGGAAATGGGTATAACTTCCTAAGGAATATGAAAAACATCCATTTAAATATGAATGCAAAACCTTCCATGTCATAGGAATGCTCGATGGCAGTGAGCTTACTGTTTCTAACATACAGAATCAAAGAATCCAGAAATGGAAGCTTCAGGGGGATATACATAACATTAGAACGGAAAATCAACACTTTGAAGAAGTTCCATCTAGAGTTTGCATTGAAAACAAGAAAGCATTCATAATATAGAAAAATTTGATTGTGATCATAAAATAGGTCATATTTCACTTACCTATATCACAATGTGATTACTCTTTTGGTTAGGTTTCCATTTTGGTCACTACAGAAAGATCTTGTGATGAAAAAATACATAATATTTAGAATCTCATTATTATCACTTGGCAGGTAATAACATATTTGAAGCATAAAATTCCATATTCAAACACTTGTTTAAATAATCATATCTCATAATGAAAGAAAGACAAGAAAAAATATTGATAAAATTAAGAAATTACCTTTGATGTCCCAATGCAAAACTTGGTTGATATGACATTTCATACATTTCTTTTCCAACACAACCTGCATCATACAATAGAATGTAGTGTTTAGATATAAAGAACCAGAGAAGTGTTGCATTATTGAAGACTGAACAAGAATGCCCTTCAATTTTTGTAATTATTCTTAGTTACTGGGTAAGTTGCTATGAATTTTATATTGAGGGGAGTTAAAAAAAATTGTATTCCGTGTTAAGAAGAGGTGCTAGAATAAGTGACTCTCAATATTATATTAGGATCCATGATATATTATGTATTAATGTGTAATAAATATCATGAGTGTTAGTGACCAATGAATTTAATGAATAACAATTAGTATTGGTAGTTAGGGATGGTCATGTAGAGTAAGTAATTAAACCACAATGAAAAGATGCTAGAAAATTGTATCAATTAACTCAATTAATATGTATTTATACATCTCTTCTATTTCACAAGTGTTCGATGTTAAATTCCACCTTTCACTGCCCTAAATAGCCTCAAGGAGACAACAATGACAGCTAAAGATACCCTCCTTTTGAATATTATTTTATATTCCAGAATGTTAGTGGACCTTCTAACCCTTGCAAAAACATAGATTATGTTTGCATACTTCCATCCATACACTCACTTCCAAAGTTGTATTTTTTGTATCTGAAATGGGATTGATCACAAAACTAGGACATAAAATAAATATATAAATAGATTATCATCCTAACAACATAATAAAGGAGAATAACTAAAAACAAAATTGAAAGAATGGTTCATGAAGCAATGCTATAGGAATACCATAAACAACCTAAATCGTCATCTCATAAACCTCTCATCAAGGAATTTAGAGAAATTTGAGGTCTTGGTCTCATCTAAATCAACAAGAAATGAAAAGCAATAAAATGTGCCTTCTATATAAAAATGTTGTGCTAAGATAAATACAAACAACAAACCATTAAGAATAATGGTCAAGTCATCTCTAAATCCTAAAATTAATTCAATATGGAATGCTTACATAATGTTCATGGCAATGTCTTGATAATGTGTTGTCCTACAAAATATCATCCATCATTATGACCTATCAAACAATGAAAATGTGTATTAAATGGAAATAAAAATGCATATAACACAACAACGTGGGCCAAAAGACATACATGGAAAACCCTGTTTAATTGATAAAACTAAATCTAGTGTTGCATCCATAGCATTAATCTAATATTGATATGGGAATTTGACTGACTTGATTGGAACAACTCTAAAGTGTTTTAATCCTTATTTCAATCCACCATACTTTGTTTACCACCATAATGGGAAGTCTTTGTAAGAATTTGTAGAACTGTCATAAAATGGCAATTTTTTTGCAGGGCTCCTTGGAAAATGTCGAAAAAATATTCTCCACTAACAAAACTTGAACTAAGAAAAAATTAATTCAAATACGTACATACAGATAAACACACATGTTGCTGCACTAATTGTTGGGTAGCTTGATCCTGAGACCAAGTGTAAAGTTGAGGCTAATACATCCTTTAATATGGTTCCTTTAGATTAAGGTTTCTTGAATACGTTTTCAGTATACCATCTCGATCGGCACCAACACCCCACATTTTTGTTGGAGAATGTAAGTTTCATTCACTATAATACATCCCACATTCAATTGTTGTTTCAAATTGAGGTTTTAATATAATGACCATACCTGACATAGCAACGTGTCATATGAGCAACCATATGGATCTGACCTATCATAACCTGCCCAATGATTACATAAATAGGTTGAGACAATACACAACCAAGTTGATACCGGTGTGAAGTTAGAGCTCCAGGTGTAGTAGTCAACTAACTATAGATGACATCACTATAAAGGACATGTTAAACCTCCAAACCATTTTTGTCTTTATGTATTTTCCATTCTATCTGGAGCCCACAGCCGCCCAAAAAATTGCCAAAGATTTACATAATACTTAGTATACCAAATATGGCAGTGACTTGATTGGAACAACTCTAACGTGTTTTAATCCTTATTTCTATCCGCCATACTTTATTTACCACCACAATGGGAAGTCTTTGTAAGAAGTTGTAGAACTGTCATAAAATGGCAATTTTTTTGCAGGGCTCCTTGGAAAATGTCGAAAAAATATTCTCCACTAACAAAACTTGAACTAAGAAAAAATTAATTCAAATACGTACATATAGATAAACACACATGTTGCTGCACTAATTGTTGGTTATCTTGATCCTGAGACCAAGCGTAAACTTGAGGCTAATACATCCTCTAATATGGTTCCTTGAAATTAAGGTTTCTTGAATAAGTTTTCAGTTACCACCTCGATCGGCACCAACACCCCACATTTTTGTTGGAGAATGTAAGTTTCATTCACTATAATACATCCCACATTCAATTGTTGTTTCAAATTGAGGTTTTAATATAATGACCATACCTGACATAGCAACGTGTCATATGAGCAACCATATGGATCTGACCTTTCATAACATGCCCAATGATTACATAAATAGGTTGAGACAATACACAACCAAGTTGATACCGGTGTGAAGTTAGAGCTCCAAGTGCAGTAGTCAACTAACTATAGATGACATCACTATAAAGGACAAGTTAAACCTCCAAACCATTTTTGTCTTTATGTATTTTCCATTCTGTCTGGAGCCCATAGCCACCCAAAAAATTACCAAAGATTTACATAATACTTAGTATACCAAATATGGCAGTGATAAAGTTATGGAAGTAATTATGGAGCCGGTACATGGCATTTGCAAAAGATTATAGTCAAGGCAAGATCAATATATTGATGTTGTTCATCCTCGACTATTAACCTTGTTTGTCTCCAATTCTAGAATTTCCAAGGCAAGTACCTCTATTTTGTACTATATTTGCTACAATGAAAAATAATTTTGTACTTACTTGTAAACAAACTTGTAAAGCATATAATAATGGAGTTGAATGTGCGCCAATGCACCAACTATTTCCCTATGGACATCTCTATTCATGCGAAACCTTCTCTCTCTACAACATGAATTCTATTTTATATATAGCTTGGGGAGGGAAACCCTTCAACGAATGGGAGCTCCCCTAGATTTCTTCCGTTTCTTCCAATTTATGCATAGTAAGAGGCTATTTCTAAACCTAAGAGAGAAGAACATATTTATTTATATTTCTTATGTTTCTTCCAATTTATGCGTAGTAAGAAGCAATTTCTAAACCTAAGTACCATAGAACTGTTATAATAATCAACCCATAGTATTTACCCACTTAGACATTAATTCATTTATTTTTGTCTTATTTGCCTAGTCCATGAGTCCCACCATGTTCAAGTTGCTAATTGCCTATCCATAGAGGTCAAACTTGCCATTATTGACTCATGGAGCGCTTGGGAAAGCCTTAGGAATCAAATCTACTTTATTCTTGGCCTCCTAGGCACCCATCTGCTTTTTCTACTTTATTCCCTGCTTTTTCAGTGTTTTAAGGCACATAGGAAAGCAAGACTAGGTGAGGTGAATCAGCTTT
>LPNX010791370.1:324099-373921 GCA_001517045.1 Pseudotsuga menziesii
CTATTCATAGAGGTCAAAATTGCCATTATTGACTCATGGAGTGCTTGGGAAAGCCTTAGGAATCAAATCTGCTTTATTCCTGGCCTCCTAGGCACCCATCTGCTTTTTCTGCTTTATTCCCTGCTTTTTCAGTGTTTTAAGGCACATAGGAAAGCAAGACTAGGTGAGGTGAATCAGCTTTGTTGCCTCTTCCTCCTCCACTCTTTCCTCCATGCAAAAGCATGTATGAGCTACCATTTGACCACTCTTTAGCTTTCCCATGCGCCCTTTCTAATTCATGGGGTCCTTGATAGATTTGGGATCAGCTTTTTACACCTATGGGGGATTTGCCTATTTTGGGTAAGCCTGCTTTATGCTAGATTTGGATGCTTCCTTATGCATTCTATTTGCTCATGTATTCTATATATTCAGCAGCCTATGTTATTACAGGGTTGGCTATTGTACACTCAGTTAATACAATTTTGTGTTACAGCTCCATATTCAGTCTCCATTATTGATAATTTTGCATGATCAATTGTTAATTGTTATGGGTGAAATTAATCTACTGCAGGCCTGAATTTCTACAAGAACATATTTATTTATTGTTTTCCTTTGAGGAAAAACTTGCAACTTATAAGATGCATTTGAAACATTGATACTAAAAAAATAGGCCTTGATGGTTTTAATAATTTGGAAGATTTACTAGATTTCAATTTCTTTGAAGAATTTGACTTTCTTGAATTTAATCATTTAAATTCTAAGGAATTTTTTTTTCCATATCTTGAATTACCCATTTTTTTCAATCTTCATTGGGCATATTACTCGTCTATCCACTTATGGGCTAGTTCTATCAGATATAAAATTGGGATTTGTTCTTTCTCAATCTGGTTCGCTTACTAATTTGGATTTGCATCCGACCTAAGAAATGGAGCAATGATATTTATTTGTCTACTACTACGCCTTTTACTATATGAGCTCTCCTCAGAAGTCCCAAGCAAACTAGTCTACACCCAACCTTTTGTTGTATGATCCCACCCCAACATTAACAAAGCATACCTCTTGTCTTAAGAGTCAATAATTACTTTTGATTCTGTCCATAGCCCATGGACCTAATACTCAAGCGATCGTTCATCAAAGATGACTTGTATTGAGCATCTACCTCAATTTTGTTTGCATGAAACATATCTTTTTTCTTTGGACTGCTTTCTACTACTACAACTCCCCTCATGAGTCCCAAGCAAACGGGTCTGCACCCAACCCTCAAGCAAATGAAAGAGAAGCAATAATGCTCCACATGGGCTACATGAAATGATGTTTTAAAAAAGGTTGCAAAATATTAACATGAGATTACATCGTAACCAAACCCTTCTATTTTTGTTTTGCGTTTAACTCTCCACTTTAGAGCTTCTGCGCAACTTTCTATGCTATGAGATTCATTTAATTTTTATATGTACAGATCCTTGTATAGTCTTGTTGATTTATTGAATACTGGATCAACAATTGGTGCATCAACACCAGACTAAATATTGGTGCATAAACACACCAAAATCCACATCATTCCATTATAATTCCCACCCAAATGAGCATCTGGATGCAAGAAAACCTCTGTCATGTTCAGAAACCAACATATAATTCGAACCATAAATCTCATAATCGTAATCAAACCACTAAATACAAAGGATTAAGAGAACGGAAACAATTTAACTTTGATTGGAAATTGTTTGGCATTCTGGCAGAGATGGCGTTTGAAACTTTTCACCCATTATTCGCTTTGAGCTGTTGGCATGCTAAATGTTACGAAGAGAAATTCCTATGACTTGGGGTACCACAACAGACAGCTTAACTCCAAAAATCAATCCTTTCCTATATGCAAGAGGAACCAAACAACTAACACTAAAGGATCTCGATTCGTACCCTATTCCAAACGGTTGATGTAGATCCCCGTTGAGTTTTCCAACTTTAGCTTGAATTGATAAATTGCTTCCTCAACATTCAATAAACAAGACAAGCATACTATATATAATTGTGTTAGCTCTACTCTAGAATATATAATCAATAACATATAATCATTTGAAATCATCCATGGATAAAATATTCATTCAAACACACATTATTGGACAGGAAAAGATATTTCTATTAATATAAAATTAGATATTACAATGAATACAACCTCTATCGGCACATCTGCGACTCGGAGAAACCGAGTCCCCCACTTGGGCCTCCACCACTTCAATCCTCCATCTCTCGATAGCAAGCTCACAAGCAAAAGGTAAGATTGGGAAGAACACAAAGTGCTCCAAGGGACAAAGGGGATGCAGACTCAAGCACAAGTTCTGGTAAAAATGGACTATAGTTCTCTTGCTCTCAATTCGTCATGCATTCAATGTATCCAAAGGGTTCCTTATATAGCTCTTCAATAGGGTAATTAAAGGTCGAATCCGAGTGATCTCAAGGAACAGGGAAGGCCAGGAGACAAGTGAGTCAGATCCACATCATGGAAAACTCCAAAAGAATTTGGCCTTTTGCACACATCCTGATGTACGCGGTTTTAGGGGTCAAACCCGCATATATACGCGAGAAAGGGTTTAAAAGTTGCGTATGGCAATTTTTGCATATTTTTAGGGATGATATTGGAAAAATCAAAGGAACAAAAATGGTCCATGGGGTCTAAGGAGTCTGCAGAGGGACAAGGAAGGCCATAAAAGTGTGATTCACCATGTGTGGTGAAATCAGCTATAACATACGCCCCCTAATGTCTGAGGTCAGAGGGGTCATATGATGGCCGAAATACATTATAAGTCCATCCCATAAATGAAGTGATGAAGAACCCAGTGGAAGAAATAGTCATCCAATCAGCACTATACAATGATACAACTCTACATATAGCAATCCCAGATACATAAGAGTACAATGGCCATGAATAGGCATGATACAATATGATAGATGTGGTTGTCGCCACGTACAATATACAAAGATCAGAATCTCCATGATGAATATATACAAAGGATCATGATCTCCATGAAGACTGAAGATATATAACAGATCAAGATCTCATAATGGCTGGAAATGTCTGACATATACTGGAATCAAGTCACGAGAGCTGAAATATCATGAACACTGGCACGATCAAGGAGGTAGCATATATGAGATGCCACCAATTTGGAAGGTCTTCTACACACACTGCCACGAGTACATGTCCTACTATGTGAATAAAGGTGTCAAGGTCGAACATAGTAGTCCATTGTCTAATTACCGGTCATTGATGTATACCGTTAACAGACACAAGATCACCCACCGATAATGAAAATGGGAATCAAGGTACTAGAGTGCAAACTAACAAGTGTGAATAAATGTGTTGAGCTCGAACACTTGAGAGAATCCATCGATCAGGGGACATTGATGTATTCCCAAAATACTGTCGATGGCGAGAGAACCTACCACTGATGACTGCAAGTCTCAAGGCACTCAAAGATGACTCTAGATTCCTATCCCAGAATAAATGATCTAAAGTTGATGGGATGAAATCCACTGGAAGGAGGGCATTAAGTCATCCCCCATCATCCAACCCGAGGTACTCAGCAAATCTGTATGATGTGGAAGGACTCGATCATAAGGTGCACAAACTAGTAACTGTACCAGGAATGGTTGACATGCAAAGTCAAGATAACTAAAAAATGGTTGACTCAGGTTTCAACTTCCTTCAAACAAGAGCATAACAGTGAATGGTGACTAAATATAGGTAGCATAGACTTGATATGAAAAACTGGGACATCTTTGTGACACAGGAGGCATCGGTAGAGGCTCCATAGGGACTGGAAGCTTAACAAGTCGGTGGAGATAAACTCAGATAAATGAGTACATCTCCTAAAGTCAAACTATTAACCCAACCAATGGATGTGGTATATAGTGCTCTGTTCGAAGGCGACACGACTCGACTACTGCCAAAGATAACATCTTTCCTTGTCCGGCTTTTTTGTTTTTTAATTTTTTTGGACTTTTTCAAATATTTGAAAACCTTGAAAAAGAATAGAACTGCTTTAAAGTTACATACTAGGAGGAGATGAGTGTCAAATGGGAAAACAAACTAGTTCCAAGTAGTGGAACATACCTATGCTCAATGTAAGGATACATGTGTAGGATAGCGACACTTGGGGAAATTCCCCTCCCGGTGAAAATAGGGAATCAAGCTACAAAGGATATATAAAATGGCTCTGCATGGATAGACATGAGACAAGCTCGGGCTATATGGTTGATATTCAAAGTCATGGAAGCTGGCATAAGGCTCAAATGAGGCAGGAAAAGCTCATGATAATGCAATTACAACTTGACATAAGGGATTCCCGGGGGGGAAATGACCAACATAAAGTTCAAGAGGAGTATGAATATCTTGCTCAAGGACATGGTGGGACTAAAGGGGGACTCCCAGACCTAAGAGAGGACTCACAGCATGGGTACCAAATGCAAAAGGGAGATAACTAAAACACCCATGTATAGGAAATCTCTACCATTTGCATAGTGTCACTTCTAAAAGCAGCATGAAGGTTCCGTGATACCATGGAATGGGTTCATACCTAACGTTAAGATGGAACGGTCATAAGAAAATGCATAATGCAAGCGGATGTGAAATCCTAACCTATATGTCAGTTCATACATGATACCTGTAATAGGAACAAATAGGTCACAACCTCGGAGAGAGTGTACAAAAACTGGACCCTATAAGACAACCATATAAGTCCAAAACAACCCAAAATAGTCAATAAAGAATCCAAACTATAGGATATAGGGAGGAATGATCATGACAAATGCACCGAAAGGAAACAATGCGGTGAACAATGGGACATAAAAAGGAAAGTAAGGTGTAGACCCAATGTTCATGCATCCACCACCACTCCCATGTGGGTGACCACTGGTGTAAATACCAAGCAAAGGGAATAAAAATCCTCCACAAATGGAGTAGAGGATGGAATATGACCATTCCCAAATCTATGAGCACGGTAAGGGGCTGTGATGACCCCAATTTTGATACCAGGGTCCGTACTAGGACCAAGGATGGGTGATAGGATACCAGGCATGCCAAAAATAAAATGATCCAAACTCAAGAGAGCATAAATATACTCAAGTAACCGTGATCCCAAAGGCCAACTAGCGCATAAAGAGCACACTCCTAAGAAAATCTACAGCCAAAATACAAGCAAACCAAAGGGAGGATATGTGAGCTCCCGAATGCAACAGGTATGTCTCGCTTAGGAGAGGCTTGAAACTCCCATACACTACAAGCAAAGGTATGTAACCAATTATAGTGGCCCTCAGCTTCAACGCATAAAGCGATTGTGCTGTTCGACCTCTACCTGGCCAAGACACTCACGGAATAACCTCTGCAAGTACCCCCTGGATAACCTAGGTAAGGCAACTAAGGTCACCTCAATATAATCAATGCTCAGGCGGACAATCGCAAGAGGGATTGACCGTATGGGCAGGGTAGCAAAGCCCGAAACTCTCAAAAGAGTCCCCAGATACAAATACAATCCTGGAAATATCTCGAGAGCTACTCAGTTATTACTAGGGGTCATCCCAATCAATAGCCGCTTACACTGCCTCGTGCTTAACTCCTTGTAAGAGGAGGATCCGGAGAAACACTAATTATAACAAGGAATTTCACACTCTCACCTCGACAGACGCATACATGTTGTTTTTTAGTGGTCTTGGAGAATTTACTCACAATGAACTATTCCAAGACCCTAAAACCTAATCTTGTCGGTGCACTCTATAAAAGAAAAGAGTGTAATTCATTTTATTATGTGTTGATTTTAATTGGTTGTAATTACTCAAAGGGAAATGGCCATGCAACTAATGAAATTATGACTCAGCAGTAAAATAAATATGCACACCATAACAAACAATGCTAAATGCAATCTTTGTCAAAGGAAAAATAGGGTATGCCACTACATGAGATGCATAAATATATATTCCTTTCTGAATGCCAATGCAATCCTTCCTATATGAAAGCCTAAATAAAACTCTCATCCAAGCAATCCAATGCAAGTACCTCCTCAAATCCATATGCAAAAAATGCAACTACCTTGTATTTTTCAATATAAAAGAATGAAAAATGAAATAAAAGTCATCTAAAACTCTCAGTCTCTGCAGCAATTATAAAACACAAGACCAGCAAGACACCGAGACAAAAAGAGTAATGCTCTAATGGCAAAACAAAAAGGAAAAATGACTAAAACTAGTTTAAAGAAAAATCAATGAAAAAGCGGTCTCTGGTCACAAAAGAAGCATCCAATAGACAACATCAGACCCAAGGAAGACCCAACCACACTCACAACCCACCCAAGAACTTCCCACAACATCAAACTGACCAAAAGGGAGGATGTAAGCGACTGTTTAAAGAACAACTGTGTATATACACGACTTTTTGCCAAAACGATGCATGTATACACAGATTTTGGCCAAAAACCTGCATGTGTACGTGAATTTTGGCCAAAAATCCATTTATGTACGTGACTTATGGCCAAAAAAGTAAAAAGTAGTCCAAGGGTCAAAGCAATAAAGGGGAGTGTCAATGGATGAACATCCTATAAAATGCAACACATAAACAAGGAGAAACAAAGAGCAAGTCAAGAATATCAAACCCATTGTGCCCGCAAACCCCAAATAAAAACAAGGAACATCCCAAGCGGAGTCGCCAATTCTGTTACGGAGAGAAATTCCTATGGCTTGGGGTACCACAACAGATAGCTTAACTCCAGAAATCAATCATTTCCTATATGCAAGAGAAACCAAACAACTAACACTAAAGGATCTTGATTCATACCTTATTCCAGACAGTTGATGTAGATCCCCGTTGAGTTTTCCAACCTCAGCTTGAATTGATAAATTGCTTCCTCAACATTCAATAAACAAGACAAGCATACTATATATAATTCTGTTAGCTCTACTCTAGCATATATAATCAATAACATATAATCATTTGAAATCATCCATGGATAAAATATTCATTCAAACACACATTATTGGATAGGAAAAGATATTTCTATTAATATAAAATTAGAGATTACAATGAATACAACCTCTGTCAGCATGTCTGCGTATTGGAGAAACCGAGTCCCCCACTTGGGCCTCCACCACTTCAATCCTCCATCTCTCGATAGCAAGCTCACAAGAAAAAGGTGAGCTTGGGAAGAACACAAAAGTGCTCCAAGGGACAAAGGGGATGCAGACTCAAGCACAAGTTCTGGCAACAATGGACTATAGTTCTCTTGCTATAAATTCCTCATGCCTTCAATGTATCGAAAGGGTTCCTTATATAGCTCTTCAATGGGGTAATGAAAGGTCGAATCCGAGTGATCTCAAGGCATAGGGAGGGCCAGGAGACAAGTGAGTTGGATCCACATCAAGGAAAACTCCAAAAGAATTTGGCCTTTTGCACACATCCCGATGTACGTGGTTTTGGGGGTCAAACCCGCATATATACGCGAGAAAGGGTTTAAAAGTCACGTATGGAAATTTTTTCATGTTTTAGGGATGATATTGGAAACATCAAAGGAAAAAAAATGGTCCATGGGGTCTAAGGAGTCTGCAGAGGGACAGGGAAGGCCATAAAAGTGTGATTCACCATGTGTGGTAAAATCAACTATAACACTAAATATTGAAGTGAATGAGCGGGTTTAACCTTCTACTAATGAGTATCCTCTTCTGTATTTGAAGGCCATGAATTCCATAAGCTATTAGACCCATCATTCGAACCAAGACATTAGAGATAAACATTAGCTACAAAATCGACCTTGTTTTTGAAAGAAGTAAAGTATAAAAAATGTTTAATCACCAGGTAGAATTAAACAATATAGACCTGATGGGTTCTCTCATAAAATTAGAGAATACCGATCATTATACCAAGCATCGAAGAATATCAAGAGAAGGAGCCATTTCATTGTTAACTGGAATGTCAAAAGGGGAGACTTGGATGCTTTACCTCAAATCTCCACAACCCTGCTCTATCTAATCACTCATTATATTCTCTACAAAACAAGCATGTGTATTGAGTGAATATCCAAACACGTGCCTCAATATAATTAACATCTAACCAAATTACTCAGCATTTAGGCACAAACTACTCGGTATTTGGGGGTTCCACAACGGAGTTGGCTAATCTCTAGATTATTTGTATCTTTTCACGCAAGTTTGGATGGAATCCAGCAATACTATTTGTTGTTGAAAATGAGATTTCCAGTGTTAAAATTGCAATTTTTATTGTAGAAATGGATTCATCACCCTCGATTACCCTTGGGGCACCCAGTTTATGCAATTCTAATCACTGAAAACTACCATTTCAATCATTTCTACCTAATTTTGTCCAAAAAACTCCCAAATTTTAGGTGCAGATGGTCTAAATATTAGTCAACTCCTTTCACAACTCTAACTGTACAGAATATGTAGCTTTGCTGCCAAATTTTGGCATGTTACATAAATCGTTCTACTAAACTATCATCAAGGACACTATTTCAAGGAAGAGGAACATCCTTGAAGCCTGTAAAATCCCAACATGAGGTCTCAAATTTCCATATACAAAAAAAATGATTCCCGAAAAAAGAAAAACAAGTCTAACAATTACTACAATTCATTTTTATCTCTATTTGCCAATCCCATGAAATGGAGATTGAAATTGAGAATTCAAAGAAAGTGATCCCCGAAAAATGAAAAACAAGTCTAACAATTACTACAATTCATCTTTATCTCTATCTGGCAATCTCATGAAATAGAGATTGAAATTGAGAATTCAAAGAAATGGGCAATGAGGATGAAGGGGGTGGCTCCATTTAACCACAAAGTGAGAGGCAATGAATGAGAATCTTTCTCTACTTCCACAAAATAGTAAAATAGAGCACGGACCTCCTTTTCATCGACATTGATGTAGCCTGCATATTGCTTGAAATCAACTTTTGGCTTCATATTGTGTATACTTAAATTAAATTAGTACATATGCATCACTTGCAGTTGAAAATGTCATAAAATTCTGTAAAATTACTCAGGTTATTTGTGTAATTTTTCATCATGATTCTGTATACTTAAATTAAATCAAAATGGCAGAAGCCATCGAATAAATACAGGTTTTTTTAAAATAAAAAATGATATTCATCATAAATTTTCTTCTTGAATGACGAAAGTGCAGTAATCAAAGCAAGAATTGGAAAAGGAAACCCTTTGGTTCTAATATGTTATCCTCTAAATAACAATGCACAACCGATATAAATACAGACCTCCCTTATCTCTCACTTGAAACTCAATTCAAACTTGACGAGATTCACCATCACCATCATGATTGAGGCTAGTAGATATTATCATCATATCCTGTAGTCATGGTCAAGCATATGTTTTTTTTGTCCACCCAAAGAATTGCTGGTGGAAAGGTATGTCTATATTTCTAGATGTAGCCTCTTCCTAGTTAAAATAAATACTTAGAAAGAGTCGGAGCAAAGACAGAGACAAGGCAAAGAAGAAAAAACAGGTGCATATGATCCACAACAACAATTTTGCCCAAAAGTGAATCAATAAGCAAGAAATTCAAATTCTACAGCATCCATTCTAATCCATTCTAGTTCCAAATCTTGATGAATCAATCATGGTTTTGCTTCCGCTAAAACCCCTGGTATAGAGTCTCTATGTGATAAAACATACAAACTACAAACCCTATCTAATCAAATAAGGATCTTGAAACCACAAACCCATTCTGAAACCTATTCAAAGATTAGCAATTTCGTCAATTCAAAATAAGCTTAACGCACCTGGGAGCCTCCTCCAATGGACAACACCATTAACGCACCTTGCAACCTCCGGCAATGGACAATACCAAGAACTATGTTTTCTTGGACAAAGAGAGGCGCCAAGAACTATGTTTTCCCGCTCTTGTAATTTCATTTCATATTTTTCTTTTTCAATTTTTTTTGGAATTTCATATCATATTTTTTTCTTTCAACTAAGTTTTTTGGGGATTTCGTTTTATCATATATCCCTTCCAACTAATTTTATTTATTTGTATTTAAATTTTAGTCACTTATTTATTTATTATGTTTTAAAATTTTATGAAACAATGATGTTATAACTAGCCTATGTCTTAAAAAGGTGATAAATAGTGTCTAAATAAAAAAATAGTAAAATTAATTTTGATTAATAAATTTGAATGTTGATTTTAATGAAAAAATAGATTCAACTTATGCAATGTTGACATTTTCATTTTGCAATTATGTAATTGAACATAATTCTTACCTCATTTCTAGTTAAAATAATTAATATAATAAAGTAAAACACAATTTATTTCTTAAATATTTATATTATGAAATTTTGGTAAAGACGTAATTAGATCGTATGATTGAAAATATCCTTGATCATTAGAAATAACATTTTTTTGTGCAATGTCATACACATTTTGGTGGTTTATTTTCTAGACATAACACAACCCTCAAGGGAAAGTTCTCTAAACCACAAAAATCCTCAATAGCACTGACGATTCACAATAAGTTAGTCACCCTTAATAATTTGTCAGTGTTCATCTCACTATCATGAAAAAACATTATGGGCGATCCATATAATTTGTCATAAATTTAAGGGAGGGCTCACTTCCTAAACTTTTACACTATGATCAATCAATTTTAGATAACTCTTTTTTCTTCTTTACAACTTATTACAACTTAAATTTATTTGAATGAAAATTTCTATAACTTTACAACTTATTACATCTCTAAATTTATTTGAATGAAAATTTCTATAACTTTGTGGTTTATCCACAAGTGAGGTGATTAAGCTTGTATTAACATGGGGGTTCAAATTAGTGAGTAGCTTAGAGAGGTAAGGATTTATTGGATAAAGTTGCACAAATTGTGATGGAAACCTTAGCATGCTATAGTCTCTTTTATAGAACCAATAAATACAAGTGTTTAGCTTAAATATTAATTACCCCTAATTTTTAACTCAGGTGCAATCTTGTGTCAATACAAATTTGAAGCAAACAAAACTCAAAGATAAACCTTTCATTACAATAGACTAAACTCAAATTTTCAGCCTAGTAGACTTCAATTGCTATAAAAAACATCTATTTACGAAAGGTCCAACCCAAAGGACTTGCACTTTTATTAGGTTTTCCTATTAAAAAGATCTCAAAATAAAAAATTTCTTTTAAATAATCATATTCCAAATAAAAAATCTATTATTCTTTGAAAAGGCCTTGTCATAGATATAATTATTTCATAAGAATATTTTTTCGTGCAAATTATTAACATTTTTCATCAATATCACCAACCACCATTATATTTAGATTTAATTTCAAAATTTTTAATTACTAAGAACAACAAAAGTTTTTCATGTGCATTATATTATTCTAATTTCTAAATAAAAATTCACACATATCTAATATAATATGATTTTCAAAATTTCTCTTCTTCATAATTAAATTTAAACAAAAAAATTTAACTTTTTATAAAATATCAATTCTTATATCAAATAGTTACTCCTAAGTTCACTAATTTATCAATCTAGAAAACCTAAGACATGGAATTTTCCATATGATTGAAAAAATAAATAGTTTCTTTTCATTATTTTTATAAAAAATAAATTTTATAATATCAACTCAAAAAAATACATAACTTCTTCCAACCATTTTATGAATTATAAAATATCAATTCAAATAAATACATAACTTATTTCCATCCTTTATGAATAATAAAATATCAATTAGATTTCCTATATTCCTCTATGCTGTAAAATTTTAATGTAATTAGAATCAAAGTTGTTTGGTATTTATCTCTTAAATTAAGTGAAATTAGTAAAATTGAGTTAAATATTCTTTAATTTAAAGTTTTAAAAAATAAAGTGATTGATTTTGTTACATGAATACTAAGTATCTTAATAGAGGTTAACCAATAAATCAATTATCCATTGGAAGTGTAGTGACCTAATTACTAGTATAATTTAATTTTATAGTATATTGGTAATTGTATAAATGATCTTAAAATAACTTTATATTGCGTTGGTGTTTTAAATTTTTAATGTTGTTAATATAACATTTAAAATAATAATTTAATTTTTAAATTATGATCTAACTAAATATGGAATGGCCATCACTAAAATGTGAATTGCTTTGTGGATTTTTTTGTGATATAAAGAATCGATATCAAATGCACAACTTTACAAAAATAAACATAATAATTAAACATATTCATTAACATTGAAATTATTCTCCTATAATATAGATTAGGGGAGCAGAATATGTGCACACCCCTTAAGTGAGTAAAAGCATATAATTTTTGTGAAGTTCCTCTCAGTGAGGAGATGTGGTTTGAGGGGTATTGTCATGTCAATCATATAAATTCTTCGCCTTCCCTTATGATCCGGTTGTGGTTGAAATGCGATGTTTCCATGGGACCATGTTGTTAACCACTTCGTATTGCTGGGTATTTTACATGAAAATAAACATTGGGAAAAATCTTAAGCCTCAATAGAGTAAAATCCTTAAGATTCCTAAGAGGGTGTCTAAGGGATCAATCCACTCAATACCAACCAAACATCATAGGGAAGATCAAGGATTAGGCTCTTCCACACAATTAAAGCCTCGATTTCACTTCCTTACATCATCAATGCCAAGAAGTATGGGCCCTCCAAGAAAAACAAGAAGATTGGGGCATATGTTGTCTCCAACCTCTATGTGTGGGAGGGTTGTATGTTTCCTTCACTAGTCTCTATTTGATTTTGAAGCAATTCCACAATTCCTCCCCTTATGAAATGGCCTAATAAGAAGAATAAATTGTTATCATGACCACTTATGTAAGCTAAATTGAAATATTGGAGCAAAGGACTTTTCAATATTGGCTAATGTAGCATAAACCTAGCTTAACCTCCCATTATGCAATGAACACTTCGAGAGGAAAATTGGGCATCATGATGCCAAGGAAACTCAAGAATGGTGAATGGAAGCAAGAGGCTTCTCAATATTTGGCATAGCATTAGAAACATAACCTTAGGAATGTAACATCAACACAAGAAATATTATGGAAATAAAAGGAGGAGGACTTCATTATATATTTTCATGGAGGTAGAATGGAGGGAAGTGGAGCTTTGGATCAAATCGCAACCCATGCCCCACCCACGTGTTCACAGTCAACTCAAGGATAGACTTATGATTGCAATTCAATGAGGAGGTTTGTATGGTATGGGGTTTGCTTCACCAACCAAGATCTCGAGAAACCCTTCCATACAATGAGATGTAGACATACATATATCACACGATTACATGCAACATGACTATCGAAGGAATCTCACGTGGTCATGTGCTTAATAAGGAGGAACTTAGGTGATTTATTTAATGGTCAAATTGAGGGTTGACATGGATTTTCATATGTAATTGTCCCAACCTCGATGGTTTTGAGTTTAATGGGTGTAGTTAATGTTGATATATATAATGTATTCAGTGAAAGTTCCTTAGGTGTTCTAAGTAAATAAAGTAATGTGATGACAAATTAGGTGAGACATAGCACAACATCAATTATATAAAGATATCAAGTGAAGAGTTGTGACTTCTCTAAGTTGTCTTACATGACATTTAACAAGCCTTTAGAGTCAAGGTGGATGCTTATTGGCATGCATGGGAAACATATTGTTGCAACAAAACAAACTCATTACATTACACTTGAAGTCCTTTCAGGCACAATATTGAATTAGTCTATTTGATATTATGAGTTTCTTTTGTTGGTACACTTTGTAGTGTAGGGCCTTAGTTATCACAAGAGGAATATGGTGGCCATATCAAGATTTGTAACACTAAGGATGGTTGTTATGAACAAAGATTTAAATTAAGGGTCTAAGTCTTTACCAATTCCAATAAGATGTCATTAGGATATATCAAATGTTGTTGGGGACACTCAAATGCCATTAGAGCAATATATGTGGCATTAAGGTAATTTGCCCCTCATTAGTATTAATCAAGATCTGAAACTGTCATGATTACGATAATTTATGTGCCACTATGAGAAATCAAGATCCAAAAGTATTATCACATGAATCATAATTATTGACGTTCACATTGATCATTGACATTGGCATTGATATATAGGATGTTTTTCGAACAAAGTTCCTAGCTCTAAACCTAGTGCAATTCCTAACACGTTTCTTTTCGAAATTTCTAGCATTATTCCAAGCAATATACATGCTCTATGGGCCCGAAGCTATGTTGGTTGTTTTCTAGGCGCAATTCCTTGCTCTATACTTGGTGCTATGTTGGATCTTTTTCTTGTTGAAATTCATGGCACAATTCCTGTCGCTAACCCTCGATCAATATATTGTGCTATCTTATTCAAGATGTTTTTTTGGAGGTTATTATGGGTGTTATATGAGATGTTTTTTTGGACACTAATTGGGACATTAATTGGGATGCTAATTGGGACGATAATTGTGATGCTAATTGGGACGCTAATTGAGATGTTAATATTGTCCAAAATAGCACGAACTTTTAAAAAGGGACGCTAGTTGGTATGCTCAATGGGACGCTAATGGGGACTCTACTTGGGACGCTAATTGGGACTCTAATTGGGATGATAATTAGCATCTAAAATAGCTCCAGCTTTTAAAAAGAGACGCAAATAACGCCATCAAAAGCGCCATCCCATGGAAAAGCGTCCACTTTGTCCAAAAAATGATGAAAAATACACTAAAAGTGATAGTAGACGCTAAAAAAGAAACTAAAAAAGACTCTAATACCTTGTGGCCCTCTGTTATTGTAGTGGTGACCTACCTCCAAGCACTCGTTACTCCTCCACAATTTTTCTTCCAACTCCTAACAGCCTCACCCCTTGTTGCGGCGTTTTCCATTATTTCTCTGCGTTCTCACTCACGTAGTCCTCGTCATTCTCCTTCGTTTCCCCACATCACTGCCCCTCCACTTTTTGATACTCCTTCAGCCACGATCTAAAACCCCAACGAGCGGATCTCTCCTTCCACCGTCGTGAATCAATCCCACGTCGTGACAGACCATATTCTGTCTATCCACCCTCACCATTTGACTGAAGGGCATTAATCTACTGACTTAGTGAGCTTGGATTTGTGCCAACAAGTGGGCTGGTCCAAAATTGACACAACGAAGTTCTATCTCTCCCAGCCTGCGACCTATCGGCCAGAGGTTAAGTAATTATTTATTTATTTGAGGTTTACATTAGTCGATATCTCAGTTGGAATATTGTGTTGGATATTTATGCACAGAAAGGTTAATAAAACCCAGGTGGTAGGGAAACCTTGTTTATTTTTGTATAGCCTACGTGTTGTAGTGTATACAATTATTGCTTAATTAAACTTTATATACCTGCATCAATCGGCGCATGCATCCTAGGTCATATAATATTTAGTTTATCACTAGTTTATCACTTTTTCGTTTTAAATATTTCACCCTTTTACCGCAGAATATTTGAACTATGATTATTATACAAATCAAATAGCTCTTTACCTGTGATAACGAATTAGTATACTTTAATAATAGTTGCATATTATCTCGGTTTATTACCCATGGGTTACTTTATTTTCTATGAACTGGTTACTAACACACATATATGCAAGGTATGTTTTCATGTTTAAGTGTTTTTGGAGGACCGGAACAGGGTTCTCTCCAAGGAGGCTTGGCTATACCATTGATAGTTGCAAACCTTGGTGTTGTAATTATTTAGCACTTTCGTAAGACTATTCTTGCAACTATTGTTGAAAATGCTATAGATTAGATTATAAACCAATATATAATCTAAATACACTATTACAAATGAATCTATGAAATGCCACAATACATCACTCACCAAACATGTAAATGTAGTTGGTTCATGACACAAACCAAAATGAATTACTAACCTCTCATATATGCCTTGCATATTCTTGAACGCAGGCTTCTAGCTGTCGTCTTCTTTTGATCATAGCTCATGGTATCCCGATTTTAGATCCAACTAGTTTAGAGAATCATCAATCATGGCCAAAGGGTATTGATTCCTCATGGTAATCTTATTCATAGCTTTGTAGTCAACACATACTCCAAGTCCCATCCTTCTTGGGTACTATGACAATAGGAGACCTGCAAGGTGAGGTGCTTGGTTGGATAACTCCCTTCTCTAGTAGTTGTTGCAATTGTTTCTTCACTTCTTCTACCTCCAAAATAGACTATCTGTACAACTTGATGTTCGGTAATGGAGAATCTAGTAGTAGTTGTATCTCATCCTCCACTTCATTCCTAGGAGGTATCCCTCTAGGCTCCTTGAACACTTCTTTGTATGCTTACAAAAGGTTCTCCAAATGGTGTTTCTTCTCTTTGGTACATTCCTCTAGAGATTCCTTTACTTTTATTGAACCACCTTCTTGTTTATTATCCCTTAATAAAAGAACACAACCTTTTACTTTAACTAGTCAATTTCTTTGCTTGGTTGGCACTTACTAGAGAGATATTCAATTTGCTTTTGTGTGCATTGATAATGAAAGATGTCCCATCCTTAATTAAGTGGTATTGGTTTTCTCTCCTCATAAATTTCACATCCCTCTTATGCACGTAGGTACTTCCAAACACTACACCAAAAAAATCAGGGGGTATTGCATCTACATCCACTTCATCATTATAATCCACACTGATGGAAAATTCAAGCTCACACTATTTTGTGAACCTAAGTTATGTATCCTTATTTACCCATCCAAATGGATAGAAGCGAGGGTGATCATGTACTTCCAATCTAAGTTTACTTACCATATCTTCTACTATGAGGTTGGCCTATGAACCGGAATTGAATACACCATCCACCTTAATCTTCTTGATATGGATCTTCATATGGAATAGTTTTTTAATCTCCTTATCTTCCTTGTGATGAAGTATACTCACATTCACCTCCTTCTACAGTAAAGTGTAGACAATATTCTCATCCAAATCTGAGCTTCTCTCTACTTATTTTCTTGAATCCATGGCTAGAAGGTTCTTCTTCTTATCATCATTCTCATGTTTCTTAGGGTTTAATTGAAGAGGTAGATTCAAACACTTTATTTTAGTGTGACTATTGATGTGACAATGGTTACAATGGTTTTTTGGATATTTACACTAATTTGTTGTTGTTGTGGTTTTATTATCTTTTCCTTCCACTTCTTCTTCTTGTCCTTGGAAGTATCTTGGTTCTCTTTCTATTTTTAACCACTTGGTTGTCCTTTCTTATGTCCTATATTTTCCAGGTATTGTGCTTGCACACATGTCTCATCAATTGTCCTGGGATTTAAGAGCATCACTTGCTTTTGTAAATGACTATGTAGACCGCCTAGATACTTGAGGAGTAAATCTAGATTCTTGGGTGAGACACAACATGATATCCAACTTCCTAAATTTGGTGGTGTACTCTTGCATGCTTTACCCTTTCCCATGCTTGAAATTCTCTCACTTAGTTACTAGTGTATCACCCTCCAACCTAACTACTTCTATGTGGCTTTCTCTCTAGGTTAATGCATGACCTTCTAAATCCAATCAAGCAAATGAAATTTTCTGGTCCTCATATATTTTATTATTACTAAAATAGACCTCTAATTGTTGCAAGGATTCAACTTTAAATCATTGATCTCACCTTTATATGGCATGACATCGAATTTTGCTTCTGTCTTAAATAAATACTGGGAACATGTAATGGAAATGGAACTTGGTTGATGTTTCTTGAGTTGTTTCCTTGGCTCTTTTTCTATGTCACTTTTATCTTCTGATTTACCCTCTAATTCGATTTTTCAGTTAGAGCCTACAAAATCACCAAATTAATGTCCAAAATTGCTCTCTAGATCCCTTATGAGGATTGGCATGTTGCGTGAGATATTGATGACTTTTATTTCCATTTTTTGTAAATAATTTCGCTTCTTCACTAGAGTCATCTGCCATGGCTAGGGTTTGCAAACCTTTTTTCATCGAGTATTAGATCCTGCAATTTTCCATAAGACACAAAATAAAACTACTATGATACCAATATGATCTATAAAATTTTGTGGATATTCCACTAGAATAGTTTGTCACAACGAATCTTACAACTTATCATTTTTTATTAGCTTATTTTCACAAAATGTTAATTAAACTGAAATTGAAAGAAAAAATAACTAGAGAAAGGAAATACAAAATCCATACAATAAACACAAGATTTACCTTGGGAAAATTCACTATAGGGAACAACCTAGCCATAAATGAGGACTATTCCTTACTTTTTTATATAGAATGCAAATACAAAGATAATGGTAATCTCTATGGAGTTACCTATGACTATGTGGCCAAAATTGCTAATACATGATCTCCTACTTCCTTTGTGATGCTCTAATATCCACTCATGTTTTGTTTCTCTCTATGGAATAATATAATAACAACGTGAGCATGGAACCACTTCTTTTCATAATGGTCCAATATTTTACATAATATGATAGTTTTCTAGGTTTAATTTTAGGTTTTTTGCATGCCTCAAATCCTAATTAGGATTAGGGTTTTGGACCTTCTAGAATGTTTCATAATGTCCACAAGTGACTAGCTCCTCATGTCTCAGAAATGAGAGATAAAGTGGGATCCACTCAATACCATGGTGGCCAACTAGATAGGTCAACTTGCAGGAGGCATACCTTCCTCATACGGACTCTATTTGAATCTATTCTTACATCATTAGCAAGGTTTCGAAGTATATAATTACGTTAAGGGAATTATGTAAGAGATGGTATTTTGACCCCCAAAACCATCATTTAAGCCCTCAAAGATGCCTCAAAATGTTTTGGACACCAAATTTGCAAAGTGATACCTACCCCTAAAATGTGTCCCACGAGCTAATTCATCCAATATTTCCACCTATAAAGCACCAAAATAGATGACAAAGTGTATATTAATCGATTTTTTATCAAGGATAGAAGGGTAGATACCCCCTAGCATAGAGGTCCCCGTGAGTGTGCCTCGAGGGGTCTCAACCCTTAGGCTAAGTCACAAGTTTCTTGTTAGGCATTGGCTTGTAAGTTGTTGGAACTAGACTAGGGTTTATAGAGGTAGTAGACCATATTTGAACATGTTCCTCACCCAAGTAATTTAATCCAATGACCAATTCCCCTATATTTAGAAAAAAAAACAACAACTAAAATAAATCTTATTCATAGAGACAAGTCAATTTGATTGCTAGATTTTATTAATTATTAATTATTTTTCCTAATTTGAAAATGAATGAATAACACAATAGCAACATTTATATCATGAAGGGGAAACTTTAATCGATCAACATACAATACACTTATCTCAAGGAAAAGTATTTTGTCATTGGCTGAGGACATTAAATGACACAACAAACTCTCTCTTTAGATGAGTGCAGAGTGACTTATATAGTGCTTAAGGCTTATTGTGCGATGATGATTACATGAGTTGAAAAAACCAAACAGCAGAATGCCAATTTCAATTATTGGCATGGTAGTCAATTGCGGACCGTAGAGATTACTACTCACAGTGTCGCAACCTCTCCACCAAGTTTTTTTTCTATCTTACAGATACAATCTATTGAGTCCGTTAGATATAATTTTCAAAACATGTATTATACTTATAATAATTACAATATGTTAAAACCCAAAAAACTAAATATATTAAATGAATTTCATTTATTTTAATTACAATATAATAACAATCGTGGATAATTTGGACTAATTTTATGTTGGTTCTCAACATCAATATGATTATGAAGTTGTTAACACTCTATTTTTTAACAGTTGATCTAAGGGCTTGATAGGAGTTCGGTGAGGGTCCCATTCCCTCGAACTTCATGTGAACACCCATTCAAAGAAGAAAATGGTAGGTGTGTTGAAGGCATCGAGTGGGACTTGAAACCAAAGACTGATATTGATCAAAGGTGGATCAATGGCTCCCAACCTTTTTGCGTGAGAGGACACGCTCGACCAAAGCCTCCTTTCCAAATTGCGAAATGTGTTAAAGGTCAAAAACATTCTATGGTTGATATGAGGCTTGAGTCAGATCTACGGCCTCGATCAATTTTGTAGGCCATATATGCACGGGTGAAAACCATGATTTCAAATCGTGAAGGAGGGGTAGCTGTCGCGAAGAATGCGTGAAGATCAACGGCCACGATAGAATTGGAGAGAAATCTATGGCCACGGTTTATTTCAGAGTGCGGACTAGCCCGATGAATATCAAAAGCTTCTCCTTTTGAAAGATAGTGGGGCCCACTCAGATCTACGACTGCATGAAGAATCGGGCGCGATCGACGGTTGAAAACATGTCATGATCCTGAACTTCCCATGGTGCTCGAAGGAATGGAACGTGGACGTCAGAAATGAAAGATTCCTCGAATCGGACGGTTGAGGTGGCTCCCAGGGTACGTGATTTCACATCCAGTGTGGAGATGATAGTGGAGGAGGAATTCATGCGTGTAATCTACCCCCCATTGCAAATTGCTCGATTCCTCCGATGCCATTCAAGATAATCCTGAGATGGAAGTCTTGTCTAGCGATGCTAATTTCCTCAGTTCGCAAGGGTGGAACGTGGTTCATTTCAAAAGAAACTGTGTGAAATATGGAGGTTTGATTCGTTGAGATGATAGACTTGGAATTTACACGAGGTCGAGGGATGCGATGAAGTGAAACACCCTGACGCTACTGTCAAGGTAATTGAAAGGGCAAGAGATGGTCAAATCTGCAGCCCTCAGAATCAGCCTAGCAACCATGCAGGAGTGGCTTGGAAGCTTAGCCATACTAGATAATATAATTAAAACATCAAGAGGAAATATCACCACCCTAGCATCACACATACTGCCATCGCAGCTACTCTAAGGGTATAGCCCTTCCTGATTCGTCTCTGCTCACACTATATAACACCATCTTCTGAAGATCTTTGAGGCATGGAACTGTGTAGATGATAAGAGATATAAGATTGAATTCCAAAAAGTGTCGAAGTATTTCATAGACAACCATGACTGTGTGGTTTTAGAAATTAGTTTGACAAGGGGTACTCTTGGTAGGAAAACATGAATCTATGTTCTGGTTATCCACACTAGAAAATCGCCAACCACCAGGGCACAGATGTGAAATACCAAGGGGGATTCACCTGCTTCTACACAACCTGGTCTCTGGATATGAAATGCATGGGTTTTGACATCCCAACGATCCCTTCGACACTTTCGGTTGCAATCATGACCTCCAAAGTTCCAGCTCACATTGGCAAAAGAACTGTTGGAGTAAATGCTTGAACTGGGACTAGGCGGGCCCGGATCTTTCGATGCCACCCCCATGATCTCCACTTGGTTGTTTGGTCATGGGTGAGGAGAAGGTCAAGAGCACACTCGACTGCATGGCTTGCAAGAAAACCCTCCTTGTAGGAGGAAGAAAGCAGTAAAAGGATGATAAGATTCTTAAGTCGTTTATCATCACCAAGTGCATGATCACCTTCTTCCTGGTTTCCTCCTATAACAGTGTTACCCGATGAAGGAGGGGTTAAAAAAATTAGTCACGCAATGGATCGCCGGCTGGATAAGGAGACCCAAAATATGTCCAAAGTAGCCTATGGGGGAAATTAACCATCAGCATGCCACGTGGGAATCACTTTCACGAAGTAGGATGGTAGAGGGCTCTCTGCTATCAGTATTCTTCACCACGCGCCATATCTCCATGATGTTGTTTATATTTGTAAAATGTGGTGGTAGTCCACTCCCTGTAAAGTTAGCGCATGATAGTGACTTGTAACAATTTTCTGTTCGGTAGTCTCAGCATTAGAATAGTATAAATACACTTCCGATAGAGGGAGGAAGGAGTTAGTTGATTGGATTGGGAAACATTCTAGGGCTGAGGCTCTCCATTGTAAATACGTTGATGCTTATGTTATGAATAAAAATTGTAGAGAAAGATCTGTTTATCATAGCAGAGATTCATGTGTCATTGATTTTCCCAATATGTATCTTCTTTTACGTGCAATGTGTTTCTTGTTTTCACTCCAGTCTATTAATTGATTTTCATGTCTACAACTTAGGGTATAGTAGTTAGGAATTCATGTCTACAACTTAGGGTATTAGTAGTTAGGAATTCATACATTTATCAATTGTTGTTATAAATTTGCGTGGAATTCATCTCGTTGGTGCTCCACGTGATGGACTGTTCTCTCTCTCATCCTCCAACCGCTAAAAATCTCCTGATTGGGAGATCAATGGATACCTTACCTCTGTTTGCTGCTCGATGCCTTCCTTTTATCTTGAAAGCATTCATTATATAGGTTCTTGAATCCATTTCCAATGGTTCCTGCCCCAATAATCCCACCTTGCATCTCACCCTTACACACTTTGTTCCATTCAGGATCCTGGCCCCCTGATCATGCCTATTGAAAATCCTATGCGGAGTAGACTACGGTGACACACGAGATTGAAAATCTTATGCTGTGTAGAATCCGGTGACAAACAAGAGATCCCTCTTTGACTGCATAGGGCTGGAGGCGTAGTCTAAAGCGGTTTTGTTGTTACCTGAATGGGCCTTCCGCAACCTTTGGGCTCAATTCCGATGCTAAGAGAAGTGTTAGAACATAGGGACTAGGTCGAACATATTGAATATTCCCATTTTACCATTCCATCTTCACTATCATTTCCAAGGTGATGTGTTTGTTGCATCCATATCTTGTTTCACCATTTTTACTTCCATTTGACCGTTTTGATAGACTAACCAAGTTGTGTCTCATGTGTCGTCGTTTCCTCTTCAAGTCAAGTTTTGGAATTTTTTCGTTTCTTGTAAAATGCATCATCATATTGTGAAGTCAATGTAATTGTGTTTAGGTCATCACGTTGGTCATGCCAATATATTATTTGGAAAAATCCATCATTGTTGGACCCGTTCAGCACGTAGTTGAATTTTGTCATGAAAGAGCCTTTGAGTCTCGACAATAAAATTATGCAAAATTTGTGTCCTCTGTTAATTCACATAACAAAGTCGTCCATCATGGTTTCCACTATACATATATCCAAAAATTCAAAACATACCCCTAGGTGTCTTCCTTCTAAATGAGATGATGCCCCCTATTTCAGAAATAAAAAAAATTTATACTCCCCCTTTAAAAAATATATTCCTTTTCCCTTTTACATTTTCATTTTTTATGCTTGAATTAAGAAAAAGGGAATACCTTTCCTATCCCAAAATCTCTTATTCCTTAAGGTTAAAGGGAATTCCTTTCCTACCCAAAGTACCTTAATCTCCAATTTCCTTTTTTTTCGAAAAAAGTATTCGCCAATTTCCTCTTTTTTTAAACGGATTCACTTAAATTATGTGGGATAAAATTATGTTACTCTAGAAAATGCCAAAATTGTCCAGAAAGTATATAGAATCCATAGAAATTTGAATATATATATTTTTAAATTTCCAAATAGTTTTTGTTTGGAATTTTAATAATTTGTAAGCTTCACCAATGTTTCTACACTTAAAGAAAATTATGCAACCTTAAAATTTTCCTTGGCCAAAATGTTAAGTAGTTGTCTATTTTTCTTCAAAACAATATGTGAGACAACACAATTGACAAATAAATTGTCAACAAATTCACCATCTTCCAAACATAGTAGACATATGAAAGGTCTATGAATTTCATTAGGTTCCACCTTTTAGGGTTTTGTTTTCAAAAAACAACAAAAAAAAATGAATGACTTTCATTGGTGCCTCCCACTTCCAAATAGTATTGTACCACCATTTTTCATCTAGTGTGTCATTGTATAAAGTGATAACCTAATATTCCAAGGATCCTGTAACCTGTCCTATAGAAGTGTTAAATGACCAGAAAGTTGTTCCTCCATGTCAATTAATCTACTGTTACATTTAACCATTCCTTCAATATATAAATCCCACTCAATAGAAAACTTGTCAATTAGTCCCAAATCCTCTACGTGGTGCCAATAATTTGTATCATTCAATCCAGCAATAGGATTATTAACATGTGGTGGGCGTCGAAATCCAAAATATCCCAAATGTTCAATTATATTTGTAGATCATTTGTAATTATCATCACTACCTACATATGGATCGGACCCAATAATCAAAACATGACAATTGTTTCCCGCCTTCCAAGCTAACCAAGTGCTAAGTAGGTGGGAAAAAATTTATAAGACCCCTCTATATATTGGAAGTAGAAGATATCTATCTTATCATTATAGATCCAATCCACAATAGAATATTCTTGAAATATTTTGTTCTGATGAGCTCACTCTAGGGACCTCGGCCAAAGAGACCCTCCATAAAATTTTCAAACCCAATATCTATGCAAACCGTAACATATTCTTGATTCCCCATTGTCCCAGTTGCTTAGATAAAGAAATACGAGACCCTTTGACCAGTCATGGTAACCAACCCTATATTTCTTTCCAGACCATAAAATCATAAGATCCTCTGCAGAATTTTGTGAATTATAAATTTTGGAACCTTGTCCATAGAAATCCAATAAACCAACATAGTTTGGAAAACAAAAATTGCTAGAGTTAGTTCGCTAACCAAGGATACAAACTTATATGCCCGGTTTCCAATTTTATTTCCCACTTTCCTAAGTAACGATAACCAATCCACCAACAAGTTATTGTTAGGCTATATGAAATATCTCAAATATTTAAAAACTGAGTCAATGTTCTCCATATGAAAGGGAAAGAAAGTGGAAATCTTACCAAGGATTTCATCAGATATCCCATGAACCAAACAACAAAATTGTGGGCTAACTTCCATATATGTCACCTCACAAAACAAATGGATAATATCCTAATAAATCCACCATTCCTCCACTAAACCATCACCAAATATAAGCACATTATCCACACAAAAAAAAGATCGGCAATGCATAGTAGCCTCGAAATCCCGACCCTGTTGATGTTCCCATTATATCTATATTTATTGATAAATCTACTTATACCTTCAACTACAATAAAAAATAGAAGGGGAGATAGAGGACAACCCTAATGAATTCCTGATCTAGAGATTTAAAAAAATTATGTAGGAACATCGTTAACTAGAACAATTTTTTTTTTGTAGAAGTGATGCAAGCCATAATCCAATCAATTACCTCCAAATTTAGCATGATTTGAAGTAAAACCCATCATAGATAGGTCCAATTCACTTTGTCATATTATATTATCAAATCCATTTTTAAGACTATTGCTAATAGTTTCTTCACCTTAATGGTGTGGAGGATCGCCTACGCAATCCCAATAGTGTCAAATATGATCCCATTTTGTAAAAATACAAATTTGTCTTTGGACATGCAATATGCTAGAAAAGGATTGATCTTGTAGATAAATTTATATACCATATTGCATAATGCTATAAGGAGAAATTCATGTAGGAGGTAGGAGCATTAATATTTAGGATCAATGTAATATAAGTATAATTTAGTGTTGTTGAGACCTTCTTGTTATCCTAGGATTCCTCTACCGCATTAAAGAGATCCGAGCCAACTAGATCAAAGAACTTGAGAAAGAACTCGATTGTCCACATGTTTAGGACAAGACTTCTAGACTTGGAAAAAATCAACATTATTTTCAATTTCCAATAGAGTGACTAGAGGTCCAATACTATTAGCATCTTCTGTGCTGAAAATTTGAGGATAAGGTTGAATAGCTTTCATTTGAGACCCAAGAGAATTTGCACCAAGATCCTAAAAAAAAATACTTAAAATGTTCAAAAGTAGTTGTTTCAAGTTCTTTGTGGCCTAAAATATTTACATCCTATCTATCCTTTAATCCCCAAATAGTATTCATACTGTTGCGCTGAATAGACTCATTATGAAAAAAATGAGTATTTTTGTCCCCTTGTTTAAACTAGATGGCCCAGCTCTTAAGTTGACATTCGTCCTCTTCCAACATTAAAATGAGATATTTCCTACTTTATAAATGTGTAAGTGAGTCCCTATATAATTCATAAAAGAATCCAATCATGTTTCAAGACAAAACAACAATGAATTTTATCCTCAACTACTACCAACTCTGCTTTTAATTATTCTTTTTCACTTCTTTTTATTCTTCTCCCAGGTAATAACAACCTTCGAAATTTCTATCAATTTGTAAATAAAACCTTGTATGGAAAAGTCACATTGATTTTGAGTCATGGAAATCCATTTATCCTTGATCACCTTAGTAAAATACTCTAATTCTCTCTAAGAATGATTGAACTTGAATGTGTAATTTATGTTAGGGGTCGAACCTTCAATTTGCGAGAAAAAAGGAAGGTTGTATGATATATAAACATTAGCAAACAAGTTCTGTATCTTCCAACGAGGGATATCATATTCTCATCTAAAAGAAAGGGATCAATTCTTTTACCCACAATGGTGTCCCTAGTATCTCCATTATTTTGGGTCGGCATCAAAGGTGATGGAAGGATATTGGTTAAATTTTCCTCTAAAAAACATGGTTGAACCAGTGAGTCAATGGATTCAAGAAGGAATTTGATCCTGATACTTCTTGAGTAGCAATCACTATATTTATATCACCCCCCAAGTATCAGAGAAGGGACCTCCAATATGCTACTATCCAAAGACTCCTTCCAAAACATGTGCATGTCTCAATAAGGGCCATAACAATTTTGAAATCCTAATAGTATGGCCAATGTCTCTACTAAATTCTTCCAAAAAAATACCAACAAAAGTAAAAAAGGGTGAGAAATTAGTTTCAAGAGGGTTCCAAGCCGTCATTAGACCCCTAAAAAATATTTGGGCATCAACATCTTTGCATTCCCACCTAGGAAGAAACTTAAAAAAAATCCTCAAGCCTCGAAACCTAATACCATAGTCTCCTAAAAAAGTAAAACATTTAGTTTTTATTATTCAAACAATATTTTGAGGGAAATGAATTTTGGGCCACCCCGTGGCTACCCCCAAGTCCTCTAACATTAATATATAGTATTTTCATCAAGGAACCGAGCTAGATGGATCAATTTATATAAGGGACCTTGAAGCAGTTGTTGAATCTCCACCTATATCATCCATCCCTAAGGTTTAATTGTCCAAAATTAAATAAAATTGATAAGAAAGTGACAAACACAGAGACTTGAGACCACCTCTAACCACCCCTTTATTGAATTTGTTTCATTTTTTCTTAATAGCCACATTTTGTAAAGGAGGTGGAGCGATACATACTAAATCAAAGAACCCACCATAAGTAGAGGAATACATAGGTATGGGATCTTTTTGAATAATTTCCTTATAAGAGGGGATTAAATTGTTACCCACCTGGGTTAAATCCTTTGAGATACCACCAGTTACAAGCTCGGAAACAAAGACACCTTCCATAAACACCTCTTTAAACCCTATCAAAGCACCAACCCCTACCTTTGATAATGGGTGAAAGGTTTCAAAAACAAGAGATGTGACTACATCAACCATGTTAACCTCCCCATTATGCATAGGATATAAAGTAACCCTTTCATCATACTTAAATACTTCACAACCTTACTCCATCGTGAGAGGGATTATCGATTCCCTAGCAATTTCAGAAGGAGAGACAAAAAAAAGATCCAAGTTCTCAAGTACCCTCAAAATCCCTGCCTGGGAAGGAAGTACCCAATCCATGTCACTCCTCCACCCCTTCTAAAATATCAACATCCTCAACATATAAAGAATCAAAAAATGATGTCCTCGAAGAGTGTCTTCTACATATTTGAGAAAGATAAAACATCCATAAACTATTGAGTCTCCAAAATACGTAAATCTAAGAAAGGTTCAATACAACCTTGGGAACAATCATTGAATTCCAAATCCATAATTGTTGGTAATATCTCCAAGTTAAGGTTCTCGAGAGAAAATGACATATCTTCCAAGAAGTGACCAAGGCAGGCTTCCTTCAAATGACTAGTTTGGTGACACCTATGTCACCTAAAGGAAATGTGCTAATAGTCTAGTTTCTGAATATGATTCCTATCACCCCACTATATCTCAACCTCTGTGGGAAATCCATTGATGCATATCTAATTCCATCAAAACCCAAGCTATTCTCTTGCCTTTCTTCTTGCGAGTGTCCTTGTTAAAGAATAAAAAATTCCCCATCGCATTCACCATAGAAATGATAGCATTCCTTGACCACAACTCAATAGGTAATCGGGGAGTAGCATTCAATAATGCCTCATCTAGAAACCCTCTTTATAAGGATTAAGCCCCGGAGACCACTATTTAAGCATTAAATGACCTTTCCCCTTTACCCATGGGTGAGAATCTAGTTAATGACAATCTAGTTGAGAATCCCAAGATGATTCAACGTGAGTTAAACAAATATTCCCACTATGATGGACATGTAAATTTTGGTAATTTCTTTGTTAAGTTTATGACCTTGATGACACTAAGTATCAATGTAAATAGATAGTTATTTAATATTTTTAATTAAATTTATGTACAATTATGAGCATCCTTTTTGTGAATTGATAGAACTCTTGTTTAATATTAATAGTTGAAATTTTACTCATCCCTAATGTGACAAGTGTCCAAATGGGGAACACGTAGTTACTATCCAAGAAAATTCTTAGGCAAATGAAAAGCATGGATAAGGGGAAAAAACCCCAAACCTTTAAGAAAGAGGGATTCTAGGCTTTGTGTTGAGTGTGAGCTTCCATGATCTATGTTACATGTGAGCTTCAAGGCTCTGTGATAAATGTGAGCTTCAACGATTTGGGAAAATTGAGAGCTATCGGACTCTGTGGAATTAGAGCTACCAATCTCTGAGAGCTTTCAGGATTTGGGCAGTAACTTTTCCTAGTTAATTTGGTGGAATTTGAAGAGAAAGGTTAACTTGCTTGATTTGAGTTAAGGTAAGGGGGTGGATACTTGCAGGTCATTATTGACATCGAGTGTCACATGCCCCAACTTGCAAAACAATTTTATGTTTTTGAAGAACATTATGTTATATTTTATGTTAAAGTTTGAAATTAATGACCAAGTGGGGTTAAGGATAATTTAATGTATTGCAGAATATTTTATTAATAAATAAATGAAAGATGAGACAACAACTTAGGGAAGCTGTTAAATGAGTGTTTACTGGTCACTTGGTGGAGGGGCCTGGGTTGAGAGCAGATTGACATGTGGCAACATCCTCAAACTACTTCTAGCTGTTGCAGGTGGCAACTTCCCTATTTTTGTGGTCATGATTCCCCAAGAAAGTGGAACAGGAACAGGTAGCTCATTAAGTAAAAATTGACCCAAAAGACCTAGGCATGCTAATAAAAACTTCCCATTGAAGACAACTGAGGCTGCTCATTTTGGATTTGTGATCATTCTGAGTGAATGAAGTGCACATGTGAATTCGATGGAGGAGACTAGATGAAGTAAGCTTGAGGGGATATGTGTTGAAGACCTGAACTAGTGTAGTTATTCTAAGCTGAGTTCATACTGCTGTAAGAAGATCTGAGTTACTGTTGAACACTCAATGGATTTGCAGAGGATTTGAAGACTACATCTCTCACCCAGTAATTCTACCAGGAGTACCAGGAGACAAGCTCGGGGGTCGTGAGAATTGTAGTCCAGCTCTTCTCCAGGATTTGGTTGGGAGGAATAGCTTCCTTAAGGTGTTGTCACCTCATCTACACTTCCAGGTTTTGCTTAGTTCTTATTTAAATTATTCACTGTATCTAGAAAGTTTAAGAGTTTTCATTAATATAATATATTTTGTTTTTATTTCTGTTAGGAATAAATAGGAGAATTATATATGGTGTGAAAATTAGTAACTAGCTAGGTTAGGGTAAATTAGTAAATAATTTTTTGAGTCAATTGATAGATAGGAAAAATTACCTAAACTGTATTTTTCCACACCTTTTGCTAGGCAGTACTCTAATACAGTAGGTTTATTTATTTTCAAATAAGTAGGTTCAATAAAATATGAATGCAGATGCAAATGGTTACTTTCTACAGAACTTTGTGTAAATTATTTATAGAACTTGAGTTGTATTTGTGTTATTTACTTAAAGTATTTAAATAAACTAAATAAAGATAGAAGAACAAGCCTAAGTAATACACACTGGTATATGTAATATTTTATACAGTAAAACTAGCAAAGTTACATATTAAGTTACATATTATAAACCTACTATGTAATCCTAAATAGATAATATAGGAAGAGTAAATTATCTAAACTAGGTTTAACTTAGTAAAATAGTAAATTACGTTAAATAATTACCGAGTTAGCTTACTTATGTGACAATGTAAACTAGGGTTACTAAAACAACATTACTATGTAAATTTAAATAAGATTTAAGGTTTATAAAAGAACTGTTCTTTTATAACCAAATAAAATCATAAATTATAATTATAAAAAATCTAGTAGTAAAATCCAAAAAGTACAGAAGATAGGTAATTTTGTTCACTAATATCATTTCTCTGTTCTATCTTCTAAATTCATATCTGCATTAATAATAATTCTTTTATCAAAGAATTTCACTGCCAATTGCCCTCAAATCATAATTCATCTCGAAGAAAACAAATTTAACTAATAATCCACTTAACCTAATTCCTCAAAGGTATTTAATAATAAACACAACTAGAATAAAAAAATATATACAAATATTAACCAAACAAAGATACTATTAATTCAGCTTTAAGCCGTAATATTTCTTATAAATATTAAAAATGAAACTGAACAAACTAACCAAATAAAATCATAAATTATAATTATGAAAAATCTAGAAGTAAAATCCAAAAAGTACAGAAGATAGGTAATTTTCTTCACTAATATCATTTCTCTATTATATCTTCTAAATTCATATGTGCATTAATAATAATTCTTTTATCAAATAATTTCACTGCCAATTGCCCTCAAATCATAATTCATCTGGAAGAAAACAAATTTAACTAATAATCCGCTTAACCTAATTCCTCAAAGGTATTTAATAATAAACACAACTAGAATAAAAAAAATATATACAAATATTAACCAAACAGAGATACTATTAATTCAGCTTAAAGCCCTAATATTTCTTATAAATATTAAAAATGAAACTAAACAAACTAATTCTTGGCTCACAGACTTTACATTATCAGTCAAAGCTTAAAAGCTCGCATAAAAGTATCTGTACATAAACAGAGTTCAAAAAAAAAAAACAACCATCCGTTTTGGCTAGGAAACCCCTTTTCCAAAAACGAGAAATGTTGTAAGAACAACCATTAAGTTTTTCATTAAAAACCCTAAACAAATCCCCATCTAACGACCCAATGGCCTGACACTAAGAGTCACGGCTTAAAGCCAGTTCCAAACAATATTTTCATAAGTTAATCATGTCCGAAAAGGCTTGGAAAAACTAATTCTTTAAGTCTCAGCTGAGAGAGCCTGATTCATCCATTACAAAACAACCACTAGCAATTTTTAAATAAAAATAAAAACAAAAGAGAAAACAGTGTATCTAAAATCCACGGCCAAACTAGAACCATATTTCATGCGAAAGAACTCTCCTAAAAACACCATGCAACCCTTGCAGGAGTACCTCAGGTGAAACCGAGGCTTACCGGTTTGAATGCCTTCACGAAAGCTCTGTTGATGGATTTTAATAGAAATTTGAGCCACCATTGAGGAGCCTACAAAAAATGAAAAGAAAACGAATGTTAATACATAATCCCACAAATTAAAAATTTATATTTATGCAGAATAGTAAAACCAATTTTATTTTTTACCAAAGGAACAACGCAGCTGTTGGAAGTTGCAGTCTCACCCTAGCCTTCCTCATGAGTTTCACGAGCTGAAATGGAGCCCTGCCGACATAAAAATGTAGTGTATAGTATTTAGAGGTGAAGTTTTAGGCCGCGGCGAGGTAAAGACCAAACCCTCGTTGAGGAAATGAATAGTAAAGAAGAACCTAACACATTTTGCTCAACAACTCCCTCCACACTGGTAATGGTCAAAATATCACGGACTACCAAAACTCACTCAGAAAAACAATGGCAAAGACAACCCAACCTTCAACACACTTCTTTGACAGTCAAAACCACCTCACGATAGCAGTAAGCTTCCCACTCACTCCTTCTACACCAAATCGTCATGGCTCATGAAGGCTTGCGTGCAAATGAGTTGAGGTTTGACAAAAAGCTTGGAGGCCATGAGCTCACAGCTCAACCACCCACAGTAAAGACAAACAATAATGTGAATTTAGGGTTAGGATAAGGCTTTTCTTGCCTCCAAAGTCAACACAAAACCTAATCATCGACCACCGACCATGTGTCCCCCAAATTATTTGCAAGTGGTGGGTTTCATAATATAGTTCTAACTCATCAATCCTGCAAAATCATTGTTCACAAGTCAAAAACCTTATGGTATCATTGCAAAGTATCAATATTATCCTTGTTTGATTTCTTGTTTCACTCATGAAAGACTTTGTGTGAGAGAAATGTTTATTTACACTATGGTTATATGCATAACTTTAAATTATCTATGTTCTCCTTATTGTTTTAAAATAATGTTTACTTTTGATAATAGTATGATACCAACGATGGAGGTGAACTAACCTTCCATAGAAATACATAACCATATATATATTTAAGATAGGTTTTAGTCTATGCATAGTTTTTAAATTCCAAATATATGCTTTATCAACAAAAACTCATATGAAATGAGATTTTTGACACAAGGAAATCAAATATAAATACTTGATCAAGGAAAATCACTAACATAGAATGTTTAAAGTTTAGAAATAACTCAAACAAATATAAACAGTACACTATATCAAACACTGATGATAAATATGTAGCTTTGGTCGCAAATATGTTTAACATATCTTTTAGTTTATAGACTTTTTAGGCCACTATGCTCTTAATGGCAAAAGTAAAACTGTCCTTAATATACGCTGTCTAAACATGAACCACAAGTCTATAACTGAATACACAAGGAGGATGATCAAGGGAACAAGTACTGTGGCAGTAAACATAACTGCACTAAACCCATTCTTTTACAATAGTGTTATTACAAACATTCATGCAGATTTCTAACAATAGAAATACCAACAATACCTTTTTACGGGGACAAGCTGCAAAACAAACAATTTAACTAGCATTTTATCTTATGCTAGTTGAGTGTTATTCTCGATATGGAATTTACTAGTAACAAAACTGCTTACATGTTTAGAACCTATAAAAGAAGCATCACTTCACTGCATTAGTTGTAAGCTAAGTAAGCCCTGATCTCATCTAAGTTTATTTCCTACTTGACATAAGACAGTAATAACACGCTTAGCATCAGATTTAGATGTAGTTTTCTTTCGTGCTCTTTTTAAACATAAACTGCTGAATTTAACATCCATAACATGGTACTTCAAGATAAACAAATAATTTATAGAGAACTAAAGAATTACAATTCTTAATTCTAGTTACTACTATTTGAGTAACCGCTAGCAGTTATTGGTTCATAAACAGTGACATCCTTGAACATTTTATGTTACATGAAAAAAATTAATTTTTTTATGAATCATTGGGTTATTACATGTGCTATCAGAGCACAAGGTTCAGACACGAGGCCTGAATGTGGATCAAATTGCATCAATTAAACAGTAGATTTAAAACATGCATACTGATATTTACTTTTCTTTTGAATTATACTTCTAGAGAATTTTTCTGAGTTAACTGGACGTATGGAAAGATTGGAAGAATATGCGGATGAGGAGTCCCCATTTACTGAACGAAGTAATTCAAAAAGAGAACCTATATAAGAAGAAATAACTAATAAATATTCTAAATTATTACAAATAGTCAAGGAACTAAGAACATAGATGGAAACAATCAAAAAGAAAAATGAGAGAATTTTGAGAGCTCAGGAGGAGCTAAATCAAATTTTAATGGAAAGATTTCAGAATGAAGAAAAAGATAAACGAACAGAGTCTAAAGATGTGCATTATCAACATAAAGATAAAAAGTCTAAACAGTTTAAAATCGAAAGTAGCTCATCTTCTGAGGTTTATGGCAATCCACATAAAAAAAATTATCAATATACTAGTGATAGTAACGAAGATAATCATCATACAAGAAAGATAAAGTTTAAACCGTACGAAGAAATCGCTGGAGAATTCAAGAAGATCAAGCCACCAACCTTTAATGGTGAAACTGAGAAGGGAGAAGAGGTTGAATCATGGTTGTCTCGGATGAAGAAATATTTTCAAATTTATAACTACTCTAATCAACTGAAAGCCAGAATGGCTATTTATAACCTCATTGGGAAGGCAGATATTTGGTGGTAGGACCTAAAAAGAGTAAAAGGCATTAGGGAGAAAAACATTAACTGGAGTACGTTTAAGAAATATTTTAAGAAGAAATTTTTGTCTCAACAGTACTACAAGGAGCAAGCTAAGGAATTTAATGAATTAAAACTAGGAACAATGAACATGAAAGAACTAAACAGTAAATTTCTAAGTCTGCTCAGATATGTGCTGTATATTGTGGACAAGAAGCCTAAGGTACAACAGTTTCTAAGCTGCTTACCCTTTCATATAAAAGATAGAATTGAATATGACAATCCAAAAACTTTAGAAGAAGCAATGAGAAAAGTGAATTATATTTATGAATAGAATCACAAAAAGGAAAGTATGACAAACTGGAAAGCTAAAAGAACTAATAATTTTGAACAAAGGAAGAAAGGTTTTGTACCTAACCGAAATTTTAAGAATAATAACACACGGAATTTTCCTAATAAAATTTCCAAAGGAACAAAAGTAATTCACAGATAAATCCAAATGGTCAAAGAAGTAAAGAATCTATTAATAATCACAGTAACTATACCAAGAATTTTGAACGAAAGGAACCAGTAAAGTGTTGGGAATGTAATGGTCATCATTATGCATCAGTTTGCCCCAACCGGAAGAAGATTGTTAGCAACATACATACGATACAGGAGGAGATGACTATGAGTGATCTAGCAAGGACAATGGCCAGGATCAATGCAGCACTAGAGAACAGCCAGGTGGATTACCAAACTTCCATGGTGGAAGTGGAAGGTATGTTGAATCAAATACCAATATCTATTTTAATTGATCTAGGGGCTAGTTTAAGCTATATTTCTCCTGATTTAGTAGAAAAGTGTAAGTTATCAGTAGAAAAGTTTGCAAAGTCTTTGTTAGTCGAGTTAGCTACTGGTGCAAAAAGAAAGGTGATAAGCTTTGTTAAGAATTGTAAAATAAAAATGGATCGGTTTGAAACCTCTGCTAAGCTTAATGTTTTACCTTTGGGTTCTTATGATATGTTAATTGGTATGGATTGGTTAGAACAGCATAGGGTAGTGCTCAACTGTTTCGATAAAATAGTTACTTGCGTAAATAACGATGGAGAAATAGTAAATGTAAAAGGAATCCCTAGGAAAACAGTTATAAGACAGATTTCTTCTTTGCAACTTAAGAGAGCTATTCGGAAGGGCTGTAAAGCCTTTGCTGTAATATTAATTAATGAAGAAAATACTAATAACGAATATAATTAAAACTAGAATATATTCCAATCCTAAGGGAGTATTCAGATGTCTCTCTGGAAGAAATTCTGGGACTTCCTCTGAAGCGAGAGTTAGAATTTACTATTGAGCTGGTACCTAGTGCAGTGCCCAGCTCAAAATCTCCTTATCAACTAAATATACTGGAATTAAATGAACTAAAGTCGTAGTTAAAAGAACTCATTGATAAGAATTAAATTAGACCCGGTGTGTCTCCCTGGGGAGCATCTGTTATTTATGCTAAGAAGAAGGACATAACTTTACGATTATGTATAGATTATCATCAACTAAATAAAATGACTATCAAAAACATATATCTGTTACCCTGCATAGATGATCTGTTTGATCAGCTACGTGGAGCAACTGTATTCTTGAAGATTGATTTATGATCTCGTTACCACCAGGTCCAAATCAAAGATGAAGACATCTTTAAAACAGCTTTCAAGACCAGGTATGGTCATTTCGAGTTTATTGCTATGCAATTTGGGCTTGCTAATGCCCCAACTATTTTTATGTGTCTATTGAAAAATGTAATGCATAAATACCTTGAAAATTTGTTGGTCGTATTCATTGAATCAAAGTCTGAAGAAGAACATAAAGAACATTTAAAAAATTTCTTACAAGAGTTACAAGAACATCAACTCTATGCAAAATTTAGTAAATGTGATTTATTTAAGGATAAAATACAGTATCTGGGTCATGTAGTGACTAAAGAAGGAATTTCCGTTGATATCGAAAAGATAAATGCAATCGAAGAAAGGCCAGTCCCAAAAGACGTAACTGACGTACGATCATTCATGGGGATTACTGGCTATTATCAAATATTTATCGAAGGGTTTTCATGAATTGCAAATCCCATAACTTCTTTACAAAAGAAAGGGAAGAAATTCTAGTGGAGTCAAAAGTGTGAAGATAGTTTTAAAAAGTTAAAAACATTATTAACTACCACACCAATCTTAAGAATTGTTGACCTTAATAAAGATTTTATAGTATGTACTGGTGCACGCAATGATGGTTTAGGTGGAGTTTTAACTCAATAAGGACACGTCATTGCTTATCAGTCTAGGAAACTGAAGATTCATGAGAAAAACTATGTGACCTATGACTTAGAATTGGTTGTTGTCATACATGCCTTAAAAATGTGGTGTCATCATTTAATCAGAAGAAAGTTTATATTAATGAAAGATAGTAAAGGGTTAAAATATATGTTGGATCAACCTAACTTAAATGCTTGGAAAGCTAGGTGGCTAGCTTTCCTCAGCGAGTACGATTTTTAAATCCAGCATATTAAAGGAAAATAAAGTAAGGTTGTTGATGCTTTAAGCAGAAATGTAAAACTAAATTTTACAGCAGCAATCAACACCTATAAAACAAAACTAGAAGAACATCTAAAAGAAGGAATACGACAAGATGAAAATTATCAAAAATTACAAGCAAGTGTAAGAGAAAATTTAATTGAAAGTTTAAGTACAGGGTATAGTTTAAATGAAAAAGGATTATTATTATATATAGATAGACTATACATACCTAATGTACCTAAGATTAAGTTGCTGATTTTAAATGAAGTTTATAAAACCCCTTATTCAGGGCATCCTGGTTATCAGAAAACTATAACTATGCTAAGAAAGGATTATTTTTGGCCAAACATGAAAAACGAATTGGCAGAATACATTACTAAGTGCTTTGAATGTTAGCAAGTAAACACTGAACATCAGCATCTAGTTGGGTTACTTCATCCATTACCTATTCCTAGATGGAAGTGGGAGATAATCATCCTTGATTTTATCATGGGACTACCTAGAAATCAAAACTTGAATGACTCAATAATGGTTGCTGTCGATAAATTAAGCAAGGAATCTCATTTTATACCTGTAAAAACTACTTATAAAGCTGCAAATATTGCCAATATTTTCTTACAACAATTTTTTCGTAAACATGGAATACCGAAAGTAATAATTTTAGACAGAGACCCTAAGTTTACGGGCAACTTTTGGAAATCTTTGTTTAAGGAACTAAATACTACATTAAACTTCAATACCTCTTTCCATACTCAGATAGATGGACATACTGAAAGAGTAAATTAGGTATTGGAGGATCTGCTCAGAATGCATGTAAAAGAACAGCCAGGTGAATGGAAAGATTACTTGTACCTGGTATAATTTGCTTACAATAATCACTACCAAGCCTCAGCAAGATATGGTCCTTTTGAAATTTTGTATGGCAGGAAGTGCAATACCCCCATCTCATGGAGTAATCTAGTTGACTAGCTAGTATTAGCACCTGAATTATTAAAAGAGATGGAGTGAATTGTAAAACAGGTGCAAGGTAACTTGAAAGTTGCGCAAGATCAACAGAAAAGTCAAGCAGATCTTAAAAGAACTCAAAAGGAGTTATAGGTAGGTTAACATGTCTTTATTAAGGTGAAACCTAAAAAGAGTTCTCTGAGGTTAGGAATTTGTGCTAATTTAGCACCCTGATATTGTGGACCTTTTGAAATACTGTCCAGAATAGGACAAGTAGCATATCAGTTAGCTTTACCACCAAACTTAAAGGTTCATAATGTTTTTCATATTTCTATATTAAAAAAATATGTACATGATGCTACTCATGTTGTTAATAGGAATGATGTCCTAGTGGAGCCCGAAGGATATTTTCTGGTGGAACCAGATTGTATCCTCGAAAGGAGGGAGATCTCGGTTCAGAATCATACCATTGGTCAAGTGAAGGTGTAATGGAAGCACCTTAGTCTAGAAGAAGCCACCTAGGAATTGGAAAGTCATATGCGGCAGCATATCCAATTCTATTTTAGGGCAATTTTGAGGATGAAGAATAAATAAAATTGAGGATGATGTTATAAATTAAGGGGGTGTGTATGTCACATGCCCCAATTTGCAAAACAATTTTATGTTTTTGAGTAACATTATGTTATGTTTTATGTTAAAGTTTGTAATTAATGGCCAAGTGAGGTCGAGGATAATTTAATTTATTACAAAATATTTTATTAATAAATAAATGAAAGATGATACAACATCTTAGGGAAGCTATTAAATGAGTGTTCACTAGTCACTCAATGGAGGAGGCTAGGTTGAGAGCAGATTGACATGTGGCAGCATCCTCAAACTACTTCTAGTTGTTGCAGGTGGAAACATCCCTATTTTTGTGGTCATGATTCCCCAAGAAAGTGGAATAGGAGCAGGGGGATCATTAAGTAAAAACTGACCCAAAAGACCTTGGCATGCTAATAAAAACTTCCCATTGAAGACAGCTGAGGCTGATCATTCTGTATTTGTCATCATTCTGAGTGAATGAAGTGCACATGTGAATTCGATGGAGGGGACTAGCTGAAGTAAGTTTGAGGGCATAAGTGCTGAAGACCTAAACTAGTGTAGCTATTCTAAACTGAGTTCATACTATTGTAAGCAGAACTAAGTTACTGCTAAGCACTCAGTGGAGTTGTAGAGGATTTCAAGACTACATCTCTCACCCAGTACTTCTACCAGGAGGACGAGGAGACAAGCTCAGGGGTTCTGAGAATTGCAGTCCAGCTCTTCTCCAGGAGTTGGTTGGGAGGAACAGCTTCCTTAAGGTGTTGTCACCTCATCTACACTTCCACGTTTTGCTTAGTTTAGTTATTTAAATTATTCATTGTATCTGGAAAGTTTAAGAGTTTATCATTAATATAATATATTTTGGTTTTATTTCTGTTAGGGATAAATAGGAGAATTATATATGGTGTGAAAATTAGTAACTAGCTAGGTTAGGGTAAATTAGTAAATAAATTTCTGAGTTAATTGATAGATAGGAAAAATTACCTAAACTATATTTTTCCACACCTTTTGCTAGGCAGTACTCTAGTACAGTAGGTTTATTTATTTTCAAATAAGTAGGTTCAATAAAATATGAAAGCAGATGCAAATGATTACTTTCTACATGACTTTGTGTAAATTATTTATAGAACTTCAGTTGTATTTGTGTTATTTAGTTAAAGTATTTAAATAAACTAAATAAAGATAGAAGAACAAGCCTAAGTAATACACACTCGTATATGTAATATTTTATACAGTAAAACTAGCAAAGTTACATATTATAAACCTAGTATGTAATCCTAAATAGATAATATAGGAAGAGTAAATGATCTAAACTAGGTTTAACTTAGTAAAATAGTAAATTAGGTTAAATAATTACCGAGTTAGCTTACTTATGTGACAATGTAAACTAGGGTTACTAAAACAACATTACTAGCTCTCTAACTTTAAATAAGATTTAAGGTTTATAAAAGAATTGTTCTTTTATAACCAAATAAAATCATAAATTAAAATTATCAAAAATCTAGCAATAAAATCCAAAAAGTACAGAAGATAGGTAATTTTGTTCACTAATATCATTTCTCTGTTCTATCTTCTGAATTCATATCTGCATTAATAATAATTCTTTTATCAAAGAATTTCACTGCCAATTGCCCTCAAATCATAATTCATTTTGAAGAAAACAATTTTAACTAGTAATCCACTTAACCTAATTCCTCAAAGGTATTTAATAATAAACACAACTAGAATAAAAAAAATGCAAATATTAACCAAATAAAGATACTATTAATTCAGCTTTAAGCCATAATATTTCTTATAAACATTAAAAACAAAACTGAACAAACTAACCAAATAAAATCATAAATTATAATTATAAAAAATCTAGCAGTAAAATCCAAAAAGTACAAAAGATAAGTAATTTTGTTCACTAATATCATTTCTCTATTCCATCTTCTGAATTCATATCTGCATTAATAATAATTATTTTATCAAAGAATTTCACTGCCAATTGCCCTCAAATCATAATTCATGTGGAAGAAAACAAATTTAACTAATAATCCGCTTAACATAATTCCTCCAAGGTATTTAATAATAAACACAACGAGAATAAAAAAAAAATACAAATATTAACCAAACAGAGATACTATTAATTCAGCTTTAAGCCGTAATATTTCTTATAAATATTAAAAATGAAACTGAACAAACTAAGTCTCGGCTCACAACCTTTACATTATTAGTCAAAGCTTAAAAGCTTGCATAAAAGTATCTATACATAAACAGAGTTCAAAAAAAAGAAAAAACAACAATCTGTTTCGGCTACTTCCAAAAACGAGAAATGTTGTAAGAACAGCCATTAAGTTTTTCATTAAAAACCCTAAACAAATCCACATCTAATGACCCAATGCCCTCACACTAAGAGTCACAGCTTAAAGCCAGTTCCAAACAATATTTTTATAAGTTAATCATGTCTGAAAAGGCTCGAAAATACTAATTCTTTAAGTCTCAGCTGAGAGAGCCTGATTCATCCATTACAAAACAACCACTATAGATTTTTAAATAAAAAGAAAAACAAAAGAGCAAATAGTGTATCTAAAATCCACTGCCGAACCAGAACCATCTTTCATGCAGAAGAACTCTCCTAAAAACACCATACAACCCTTGCAGGAGTACCTCAGGTGAAATCGAGGCTTACCGGTTTGAATGCCTTCACGAAAGCTCTGTTGATGGAGTTTAACAGAAATTTGAGCCACCATTGAGGAGCCTACACAAAATGAAAAGAAAATGAATGTTAATACATAATCCCACAAATTAAAAATTTCTACTTATGCAGAACAGTAAAACCAATTTTAGCTTTTACCAAAGGAACGACGCAGCTGTTGGAAGTTGCAATCTCGCCCTAGCCTTCCTCGTGAGTTTCACGAGCTGAAATGGAGCCCTACCAACATGAAAATGCAGTGTACAATATTCATAGGTGAAGTATTAGGCCGCGGCGGGGGAAATACCAAACTCTCGTTGAGGAAACAAATAGTAAACAAGAACGTAACACATTTTACTCAACGACTCCCTTCACACTCGTAATGGTCAAAATCTCAAAGAGNTAAATACCAAACTCTCGTTGAGGAAACAAATAGTAAACAAGAACGTAACACATTTTACTCAACGACTCCCTTCACACTCGTAATGGTCAAAATCTCAAAGAGTACCAAAACTCACTCAGAAAAACAAATGCAAAGACAGCCCAACCTTCAACACACTTCTTTGACAGTCAAAACCACCTCACGATAGCAGTAAGCTTATCACTCAGTCCTTCTACACCAGCTCGTTATGGCTCACGAACACCTGCGTGCAAATGAGTCAAGGTTTGACAACAAGCCTAGCATCCATGAGCTCACAGCTCAACCACCCACAGTAAATAAAAACAATAATGTGAATTTAGGGTTAGGATAAGGCTTTTCTTGCCTCCAAAGTCAGCACGAAACCTAATCATTGACCACCGACCACATGTCCTCCAAATTATTTGCAGGTGGTGGGTTTCATAATATAGTTCTAACTCATCAATCCTACAAAATCATTGTTCACAAGTTAAAAACCTTATGGTATCATTGCATAGTATCAATATTATCCTCGTTCGATTTTTTGTTTCACTCATGAAAGACTTTGTGTTAGAGAAATGTTTATTTACACTAGGGTTATATGCATAACTTTAAATTATCTATGTTCTCCTTATTGTTTTAAAATAATGTTTACTTTTGATAATAGTATGATACGAACGATGGAGGTCAACTAACCTTCCATAGAAATACATAACCATATATACCTTTAAGATAGGTTTTAGTCTATGCATAGTTTTTAAATTCCAAATATATGCTTTATCAACAAAAACTCATATGAAATGAGATTTCTCACACAAGGAAATCAAATATAAATCCTTGATTAAGGAAAATCACTAACATAGAATGTTTAAAGTTTAGAAAGAACTCAAACAAATATAAACGGTACTTTATATCAAACACTGATGATAAATATGTAGCTTTGGTCACAAATATGTTTAACATATCTTCTAGTTTATAGACTTTTTAGGCCACTATGCTCTTAATGGCAGAAGTAAAACTGTCCTTAATATACGTTGTCTAAAAATGAAACACAAGTTTATAATTGAATACACAAGGAGGATGATCAAGGGAACAAGTACTGTGGCAGTAAACATAACTGCACTAAACCCATTCTTTTACAATAGTGTTATTACAAACATTCATGCAGATTTCTAACAATAGAAATACCAACAGTACCTTTTTACGGGGACAAGCTGCAAAACAAACAATTTAACTAGCATTTTATCCTATGCTAGTTGAGTGTTATTCTCGATCTGGAATTTACTGGTAACAAAACTGCTTACATGTTTAGAACCTATATAAGAAGCATCACTTCATTGCATTAGCTATAAGCTAAGTAAGCCCCAATCTCATCTATTTTTCTTTCCTACTTGACATAAGACAATAATAACACGCTTAGCATCAGATTCAGATGTAGTTTTCTTTCTTGCTCTTTTTAAACATAAACTGCTGAATTTAACATCCGTAACATGGTACTTCAAGATAAACAAATAATTTATATAGAACTAAAGAATTACAATGCTTAATTCTAGTTACTATTGTCTGAGTAACTGCTAGCAGTTATTGGTTCATAGACAGTGACATCGTTGAACATTTTATGTTACATGAAAAAAAATTAAAATTTTTATGAATCATTGGGTTATTACATGTACTATCAGAGCACAAGGTTCAGACACTAGGCTTGAATGTGGCTCAACTCGCATCAATAAAATAGTAGATTTAAAACATGTATACTGATTTTTACTTTTCTTTTGAATTATACTTCTAGAGAATTTTTTTGAGTTAACTGCAGGTATGGAAAGATTGGAAGAATATGCAAATGAGGAGTCCCCATTTACTGAACGAAGTAATTCAAAAAGAGAACCTATATAAGAAGAAATAACTAATAACTATTCTAAATTATTACAAACATTCAAGGAACTAAGAACAGATATGGAAACAATAAAAAAGAAAAATGAGAGAATTTTGAGAGCTCACGAGGAGCTAAATCAGATTTTAATGGAAAGATTTTAGAATGAAGAAAAATATAAACAAATAGAGTCTGAAGATATGCATTATCAACATAAAGATAAAAATCCTAAATAGTTTAAAATCGAAAGTAGCTCATCTTCTGAGGTTTATGGTGATCCACATAAAAATAATTATCAATATACTAGTGATGGTAACGAAGATAATCATCATACAAGAAAGAGAAATTTTAAACCATACGAAGAAATCTCTGGAGAATTCAAGAAAACCAATCCACCAACCTTTAATGGTGAAACTGAGAAGGGAGAAGAGGCCGAATCATGGCTGTCTGGGATGAAGAAATATTTTCAAATTTATAACTACTCTAATCAACTCAAAGCCAGAATGGCTATTTATAACCTCATTGGGAAGGCAAATATTTGGTGGCAAGACCTAAAAAGAGTAAAAGACATTAGGGAGAAAAACATTAACCGGAGTACATTTAAGAAATATTTTAAGAAGAAATTTTTGTCCCAACAGTACTACAAGGAGCAGGCTAAGGAATTTAATGAATTAAAACTAGGAACAATGAACATGAAAGAACTAAATAGTAAATTTCTAAGTCTCCTTAGATATGTGCCGTATATTGTGGACTAGAAGCCTAAGGTACAACGGTTTCTAAGCTGCTTACCCTTTCATATAAAAGATAGAATTGAATATGAAAATCCAAAAACTTTAGAAGAAGGAATGAGAAAGGCGAATTTTTGTTATGAATAGAATCGCAAAAAGAAAAGTATGACAAACTGGAAAGGTAAAAGAACTAATAATTTTGAACATAGGAAGAAATGATTTGTACCTAACCGAAATTTTAAGAATAATAACACACGAAATTTTCTTAATAAAAATTTCCAAGAGAACAAAAGTAATTCACAGATAAATCCAAATGGTCAAAGAAGTAAAGAATCTATTAATAATCACAGTAACTATACCAAGAATTTTGAACGAAAGGAACTAGTAAAGTGTTGGGAATGTAATGGTCCTCACCCAGTACTTCTACCAGGAGGACCAGGAGGCGAGCTCGGGGGTCCTGACAATTGCAGTCCAGCTCTTCTCCAAGATTTCGTTGGGAGGAACAATTTCCTTAAGGTGTTGTCACCTCATCTACACTTCCAGGTTTTGCTTAGTTCAGTAATTTAAATTATTCACTGTAATCTGGAAAGTTTAAGAGTTTTTCATTAATATAGTATATTTTTGTTTTATTTCTGTTAGGGATAAATAGGAGAATTATATATGTTGTGAAAATTAGTAACTAGCTATATTAGGGTAAATTAGTAAAGAAATTTAGTTAATTGATAGATAGGAAAAATTACTTAGACTGTATTTTTCCACACATTTCGCGAGGCAGTACTCTAGTACAATAGGTTTATTTATTTTCAAATAAGTAGGTTCAATAAAATATGAATGCATATGCAAATGGTTACTTTCTATAGGACTTCATGTAAATTGTTTATAGAAATTCAGTTGTATTTGTGTTATTTAGTTAAAGTATTTAAATAAACTAAATAAAGATAGAAGAGCAAGCCTAAGTAATACACACTAGTATATGTAATATTTTATACAGTAAAACTAGCAAAATTACATATTATAAACCTACTATGTAATCCTAAATAAATACTATACGAATAATAAATTATCTAAACTAGGTTTAACTTAGTAAAAGAGTAAATTAGGTTAAATAATTACCCACTTAGCTTACTTATGTGAAAATATAAACTAGGGTTACTAAAACAACATTACTAGCTATGTAACTTTAAAGAAAATTTAAGGTTTATAAAAGAACTGTTCTTTTACAACCAAAGAAAATCATAAATTATAATTATAAAAAATCTAGCAGTAAAATCCAAAAAGTACAGAAGATAGGTAATTTTTTCCACTAATATCATTTCTCTGTTCTATCTTCTAAATTCATATCTCCATTAATAATAATGCTTTTATCAAAGAATTTCACTCCCAATTGCCCTCAAATCATAATTCATGTGGAAGAAAACAAATTTAACTAGTAATTCACTTAACCTAATTTCTCAAAGGTATTTAATAATAAACACAGCTAGAATAAAAAAGAATAATATACAAATATTAACCAAATAGAGATACTATTAATTCAACTTTAAGCCATAATATTTCTTATAAATATTCAAAACGAAACTGAACAAACTAAGTCTCGGCTCACAGCCTTTACATTATCAGTGAAAGCTTAAAATATTGCATAAAAGTATTTATATACATAACGAGAGTTCAAAAAAAAGAAAACAACCATCTCTTTCAGCTACGAAAGCCCTTTTCCAAAAACAAGAAGTGTTGTAAGAACAACCATTAAGTTTTTCTTTAAAAACCCTAAACAAATCCACATCTAACGACCCAATGGAATGACAGTAAGAGTCACGGATTAAAGCGAGTTCCAAACTATACTTTTATAAGTTAATCATGGCCGAAAAGGCTCGGAAAAACTAATTCTTTAAGTCTCAGCTCAGAGAGCCTCATTCATCCATTACAAAACAACTACTAGGGATTTTTAAATAAAAATACAAAAAAAAGAACAAGCTTTGTATCTAAAATCCATGGTCGAACCAGATCATCTTTCACACCGCAGAACTCTCCTAAAAACACCATACAACTCTCTTAGGAGTACCTAAGGTGAAACCGAGGCTTACTGGTTTGAACGCTTTCACGAAAGCTCTGTTGATGGAGTTTAACAGAAATTTGAGCCACCATTGAGGAGCGTGCACAAACTCAAAAGAAAACAAATGTTAATACATAATCCCACAAATTAAAAATTTATACTTATGCAGAACAGTAAAACCAATTTTAGTTCTTACCAAAGGAACGTCGTAGCTGTTGGAAGTTGCAGTCTCACCCTAGCCTTCCTTGTGAGTTTCACGTGCTGAAATGGAGCTTTGCCAACATGAAAATGTAGTGGGTAGTATTCAGAGGTGAAATCTCAATCCGCGGTGAGATAAGGACCAAACCCTCATTGAGGAAATGAACAGTAAACAAGAACCTAACACATTTTACTCAATGACTCCGTTCACAGTGGTAATGGTCAAAATCTCACAAAGTAACAAAACTCACTCAAAAAAACAACTACGAAGATAACCCAACCTTCAACACACTTCTTCAACACTCAAAAGCACCTCACGATAGCATTAAGCTTCTCACTCACTCCTTCTACACCAGCTCGTTATGGCTCATGAAGGCTTGTGTGCAAATGAGTGGAGGTTTGACAATAAGCCTGGTGACCATGAGCTGACAGGTCGACCACCCATAGCAAAGACAAACAATAATGTGAATTTAGGGTTAGGGCAAGGATTTTCTTTCCTCTAAAGTCAACACAAAACCTAATCATCGACCACCAACCACGTGTCCTCCAAATTATTTGCAAGTGGTGGGTTTCATGCTATAGTTCGAACTCGTCAATCATGCACAATCATTGTTCACAAGTCAAAAACCTTATGGTATCATTGCATAGTATCAATATTATTCTCATTTGATTTCTTTTTTCACGAGAAATGTTTATTTACACTAGGGTTACATGCATAACTTTAAATTATCTATGTTCTCCTTATTGTTTTAAAATAATGTTTACTTTTGATAATAGTATCATACCAATGATGGAGGTGAACTAACCTTCCATAGAAATACATAATCATATAGATCTTTAAGATAGGTTTTAGTCTATGCATAGTTTTTAAATTCCAAATATATGCTTTATCAACAAAAAACTCATATTAAATGAGATTTTTGAGACAAGGAAATCAAATATAAATACTTGATCAAGGAAAATCACTAACATAGAATGTTTAAAGTTTAGAAAGAACTCAAACAAATATAAACAGTACTTTATATCAAACAATGATGATAATTATGTAGTTTTGATTGCAAATATGTTTAACATATCTTCTAGTTTATAGACTTTTTAGGCCACTAAGCTCTTAATGGAAGAAGTAAAACTATCCTTAATATACGCCATCTAAACATGAAACACAAGTCTATAACTGAATACACAAGGAGGAGGATCAAGGGAACAAGTACTTTGGCAGTAAACATAACTGCACTAAACCCATTCTTTTACAATAGTGTTATTGCAAACATTCATGCAGATTTCTAACAATAGAAACACCAACAATACCTTTTTACGAGGACAAGCTACAAAACAAACAATTTAACTAGCATTTTATCCTATGCTAGTTGAGTGTTATTCTCGATCTGGAATTTACTGGTAACAAAACTGCTTACTTGTTTAGAACCTGTAAAAGAAGCATCACTTCACTGCGTTAGTTGTAAGCTAAGTAAGCCCTGATCTCATCTAACGTTCTTTCCTACTTGACATAAGACAATAATAACACACTTAGCATCAGATTCAGATGTAGTTTTCTTTCTTTCTCTTTTTAAACATAAACTGCTGAATTTAACATCCGCAACATGGTACTTCAATATAAACAAATAAATTATATAGAACTAAAGAATTACAATGCTTAATTCTAGTTAGTAGTGTTTGAGTAACCGCTAGCAATTATTGGTTCATATACAGTGACATCCTTGAACATGTTATGTTACATGAAAAAAAGTTTAAATTTTTATGAATCATTGGGTTATTACATTGAGATCATAAGGATGGGTGGAGCATGAATGGTCATTACCAAAAACCATTGTTATTTGGAGTTAAGTTTTAATTATTATCTTATGATTATAGTTATTAAAAATGCTCGTTGACTATGTCATTATTATTTACAATTGTTAGCATGGATCATGTAATGATTGAAAAATATTTCATTATGTTTAGTGATTACAATTAACTAACTACTATGTCTCATGCATTAAATATTCCATTGGTTGTTTTAATTGTGGTGTTAATGTTATAAATTGTAAATTGTTGCTCATTTTATTTTGTTAGAAGACAAATCATGACGAATATAATATATGGATAAAATATTCATTAAGAATCGTTATATAAATAAGGTATAGGAGATAATATAATAATCTAGAAATTCATGTAGAATTAAAAAGCATAGTGAAAACCCTAGGTTTCAAACCCTATGGAAACACCATGAAATTAATGCTTTATTCTCTTATCTCTCCAACACAAATTTAATAAGTTTTCAAAACCTAAAATCGACCCTAAGAAAAGGAGTAAGGCTAAGACACGTTAGTATCAAGAAATCAAGCATACTTATGTTGTTAATGAGTATCCAATACTAGAATAATCACGTGTCCTTAAAGTATGGAGCCAAGTTCACATGAGTGGACATAACCTAAACCGTAGGTATATGTTAAGTGGTTTTGGATTTCAACAAATCCTGTAACAAGTCGACATAACTTATACTATTTTATTTGATTTAAAAATAAAGCAAGGATTTATTATGCTTAGGTATATGAGAATAGGCAGGAAAACCCTAACTGTATGAAGGGAAAGACTACCCTAAACAAGTCTCATGATGAGCTCGATAGGACTTAAAAGTTTATCTCTCTCCTTCTCAGAATTAAAAGGACAAGTATTCGTTTTATATGGGGAATCATACGTGAGAAGGTAACCAGCTTAGATCCAGCTTTACCCGGCTCTATCATGCATCGAGAGGGATCAAATATTTCGAGGTGCAAACCTTGCTTCAACAATTGCACTCCAAAAAAGGGTTTGCACCTTGAAATATTTGATCCCTCTCGGCGCATGATAGAGCCGGGTAAAGCTGGATCTAAGCTGGTTTTATAAAATCTCAAAACTTTAAAACATAAAAGGTGTTGTATGGTTCTAAACAACGCTAATTAACTATATACATGTTAAACTAAATACATTTTAAAGAATTTGCAATCAAATTCTAATAACAAAAATATAAAAAAATGTAAACAAATTATGTGAGTTATATAAATCATTCACTCCATTAGAATATGAAACAAATTCTAATTATTAATAGAAATGGAATGAATAATTTAAAAACAAATTCTAATTAGATATATGAAACCCGTCAAATCCTAATTATATAAATTATTCAAGTCATTAGATATATAGAATCTAATTGTATAATTTAAAAACAAATTCTAATTAGATGCCACCTCGATACAAAGAAGCAAATCCAAGAAGTCATTCAGAGAAAACATACTTCTTATACAATAATTCAATTATACAATCTTCTTCTTGACAGAAAAAGACTGTATATAAAGAGATAAGCAAATTTATATAATTTCTCTTGAAGTGAAAATCGCAGATTGCAGATAAAGAGATAATGTGCTTTGCTGGATCTAAGTTGGAGATCAGTTCATAATTGCTGCATTATTAGAATTGAAAATTGTAGAAGGGAAAATCCAGATGCCAAAACAAAAACAAAATCCAGAAATTGCAGATGGATTTTGGAGCTCCCAGATGCCAAAACAAAAACAAAGTCCAGAAATTGCAGATGAATTCTGGTGCTCGCCATCAATCACAGAAATGGACTACGGGGGAGAATACATCAAATACTATAATAATCTACTCGTATCAGTTTCTATAATTCAATCGTTT
>LPNX010791370.1:382865-401398 GCA_001517045.1 Pseudotsuga menziesii
GCCTGCGTGAAAGTCTATAACAATGAACAATCACCATCATTTTCGTCAGTACTAAAGATTATGGAACTTAACTGTACCTGAGATTGATGATTTTCAGACATGTTTCACATCCCAGGGATTATATTCAATCCTAACCCTACAAAAAGCAAAAGAGGAATAATAATTTTCTTGTCATCTCGATGGTAGGACTTCTGACAGGGATGAATAATAATAAGTGAAAATGAAGTAATCGAGGAACCCGTGGTAGCTTGTCATTTAATCTTGTATGAATTGAGTGCCCAGACACAGGCAGGCGGAGTTTCGCATTGGTGGGTAGCTGAACGTATTCCAGAAACCTAACTGGACTTTTATTTCTCGTCACATCACCTATCCAATGTCATACTATATTAACTGCATTGAAGAATTCCGATGCAATAAAAGAATTAGTTCGAAATTCAATGGTTTTTCTCAGTTTCTCAAAAGTCAGACCCAAAACGTGGGACAATTACAGTTTAGAGAAAAGAAAAGAAAAATATTCGAATTTTGTTTTTCCTAAACGTGGGACAATTAGAATTTAGAAAAAGAAAAGGAAAAAATGGAATTTAGTTTTTTCGAAATGAGGGGTGGGTTAATTTGGGAAAGCCTTCAATAAATCTTTCTTTTATAATACTTTGCTAAACTTGTGAATGATCTAACATTCGACATGTTTTAGTGTTTTAGGGGTTGGTTATTCATTAATCTCCTTGATTTTTTATTTCTTTTTACGTGCAAATTTTTGAGTGAGCTAAAATGTTGGGAAAATATGAATAAAATGTTTATGGTTTTAATTTGTATTTTTATATATGTAGTTTAAAAAAAAAATCTAAATTGAGGAGACATTATTTTCTATAATATTTTATTATTTTGTAATGGACACTTATCAACTCTAAGATGAGCATATGAAGACTTACACATCTCTTTCTACTTGGTTGTATAATGAGTCTCTTCGACATAATGACCTAAATATTTCACTTTATCTCGAAAGAATTAACATTTACTCAATTTTACATAAAGTTGATTTTCTAAGATTTGCAAACCTATCCTTTCTCGACTAAATCAGTATATCATCAATAAAAAACAACACAAATTTGTCCAATTTTTTGTTAAACATGTTAATCATCAAACACATAAATACTACTGGTGCATTGGTTAGGCGGAAAGATTGTCTTGTGAATATCTTCATCTTTAATCATTATTTGATGGTAGTGTGATTTTAGGTCTATTTTAGAAAATAATTTAGCTCCATGAACTTGATCAAACAAGTCATCAATTTATTTCTTACAGTCATTTTATTGAGATGTCTATACTCAATGCAGAGTCTAAAGATACCATTTTTTTTCTTAAATAAAATAAGTCGGGCTCCGCACGGTGACACACTAGGTCTAATATAATTTTTTCTTAGGTGATCTTGGAGCTGCATTTTTCCAGTTATGTTAATTCCATTATGCTCATTCTATAAGGTTCCTTTGAAATAGGGGAAATTCCTAGAATCAAATTAATTGAAAAATCAATATCCCTTTTTGGTGGCAGTCATGGAAGTTATTGTGGTAACACATCCCTATAATCTCTAAGAACTCAAAAAAATTCGAGGGATCTATTAGGTTCGTCCAAGGCACTCAAAACATGAAACACAAATAACTTGCATCCCTTTCTGCCACTCTTCTTTAGCTGAATTGCAAAAATATTTCATACTAACATATTTTTGGGAACACCAGTGATCATGTTACAGTTTCATTAGTTTCATTTTTCATCCACGCATGTAATCTAAACAATTAAGTATCATTTAATGTCCCTCCAACCAATCCATACCAACTAGAATGTCATATGATCCTAAGGGAAGTAGATTTAAATTTTCTTGTTTCTCCATTTCGTTTATTTTTACACTACACTTTTAACTTAAACTAGACCTCGAATTAATTAATAGAGAAACATGACAATTCAGGATTTTTTCTTGTACCTCGACCATAGATGATTGGTAATCAGCTTGATGATTGTCGAGTGCAACACTAATTCATGGCATCTTGACTATACTATCAGTTGGTGTTCCTCATTGGATGTTATATAGCGCTTGAATGATTATTTCCTTTTGTGGACAATCTCTGAAATAATGTCATGTGACAACCCTGACACTTGATTCCACTTTGATGATTTTCGATTATTTTCTTCGTTGGATGATCCGCTCATTTCATTCTTCCTCACTTAGTCATATTTCCTTGGTTATTAGGCATGTATTTGTTCTATGTATCAAGTTTTTTTTGTCAAGCCTTCAAAAATTATTTCCATGGTGCTATCTTTTCTTATTTATGTTATTAAGTGGTTTATATTCTTTTTGTCTATGTTGATTTTTCTCCTTCATCTTGTCCTTCCATTATCTAGGTTGTTTAATATGATTATAAGAGCATTCAACTTTTCTTATGGCTTCTTTCAAATTTTTTGGTTTCATAAGTTCTACTTTATCCTTGTAAATAGGGGGTAAGCAACTTCAAAACCTCTGAACTCTTGCATTTTCACTTGTGGTATTAGGCACCTAACACAATATCTCCATAAACTTGCTTGCAAATTCTTCCATGGTCACATGTCCCAATTTCAATGCAAATAATTATTTTTCTTTATGATCGTAAAATTGTCTTACATGTATTTCTTTTTAAAATAGTTCTTGAATTGTTTCCATTCAACTCCCTTATCCTTTATATTCTTAACCTTCTTCAAATCCTTCCACCATATAGTTTCCTTATCAGTCAGATTGTAGAAGTTGTCATCCTTACCTTTAAGTTGCTGGAATAATTATATAAATGGAAGTAATTCTTCATTACTTCAGAGCCAGCACACATATGGTTTTGTGGATTGATCGTCCAACACATGCAAAGAAGTTTTTATTGTGGTTAATGGTTCATCGTGAGAATGATTTGGATTGTTACGAAAATTACCAGCAAATGGTTCGAGATCATGATCTTGCATTTCAGACCTTTTGCAGACATTTTGAGAAGCAAACACTGTAAGTGCTTGTTACGCTTACATACTATCTTTTGTCTTGTTGGATTAGTAGTGGACACTTTTGCATTGTTTAGTAGGCAGGTAGCTCCTGTTGAGTGATCGGTGGTGTTCCTAAGGACTAAAAGAGAGGTTGTTGATAGAGGGCCATAAAGGCCGAGAGAGAGTGCCGTAGTAAGTCCCTGTTTATATCCAACCGCTAGTGAGACTTAGTTCTTTTTCAGATGGACCCAATGATGGACAATGTAGCTCACACCTGTCTAGACTGCCAGCAGGTAGAAGATGGTACTATCAGTTTGGCAGAGTGTCGTTCTTCCTTTTCTCACTGCAGTAGTACTGATCCTGATTCCAGTATAATCCATGTCGATGAAACCAACTCTTCTGTTGAATGGAAATTACCTTCTCTGTTACCTAAAGAAATCTATAAAATCAAGCTCTAGGAATATATATCTGCACAACACTTTCGTGTTTCTTCAGTAGACATTGCATTTACTGATGCCGATAACCCCGTTCATATTAACTTGCTTGACTGATCTCAAATAGATTGGGCTCGTAAACAAGGCTATAAATATGTGCATCTAGGTGCTATCCGCCTATGTCTTAATCCGCTTGTTCGCCCCTTTTTAAATGTGTCTTCCCTTTGCGTCGCAGTTGATACACACCATAGGCATTTCGCTGATGCCATTATTGGTGGGTTTGCTGCCCCATTGCATGATGGTCCTACATTCGGAACTATATATTCGAAGTTTAGTGTTAGTATGTTTGACCCACATATCTATGAGCTCCTTAAATCCTACGTCCTTCCTTAAGGCTTTTCTATGATGGATGGCTCCCGAATTATCCAATTAAAAGCTGTTGTCATTGTTCGATTCGGTAATGATACTCTTCCTGCTTTGCAATCCCCTGTTCATAATACCCCGCGCCTACTCAACGTGGTGGAAAAAGACATATCTCGAAAAGCACAACCTGTCCTTTTTTATTGGACAAGTATCCAGTATCCTCAAGAATGGGAATGCAAGTATGATGAACTCTGAAATGCTGAAGCTCTCCAAGCCTCTTTAAGAAATCAGCCTATAACTTTTGACAGACAGAATAGCTCCTTTCGGATGCCAAACATTACTCCTTTTCCTCGTTTCTCCCTCGCCGAGACAAACCCTGTCTTGACTTGGTCTGCTTCTTCTAGACCTGCATCTACTCATGTTGACAGAAGACTTTCTCCTACTCCTTCTGTACCTGCTACTCCTGCCAATAATCCAAGTGAATCTTTCACTGGTCTACAAGATACAGAGCATAGAGGTCAGCATTCTGATTGTCCAGCCTGTCGTAAGACATTAGAAAAACTTCGGCGACATAGAACAAATCCCCATTTGGGAATGTTTTCTCTTCCAAGAGAACATGATGCTTATGAAGTTCAAAGGGATGGCTGAAAATCATATTTCCCTGGTAGGAATATCCCTACTACCCCTTTCCGTCAATACACTCCAGATGGTATTACTAAAAGAGAATTTCTGCCGCATAAATCGGTAGCAGTAGAAGATACCCCATCTGATGAAGTAAAGTTAAGCAATTGGGGAAATCTACAGCATGTTTTAACAGCCAAGAACTTGGATGATATGGCCCAAGATATTTTAAATCTGAGAGCAAACATGCTTGAAGAAAAAGAAAAACTAGCTGAAGTAAATGAGAAGTTAGAGATGGTCAGACATTTACTTGCTGATGCAGATAGCATAAATAAAATGATTCAGTCTGCCTCTAAAAATATTTTAATCAGAATGGACAAAATTGAAGAGATTTCAAAAAGAGCATCTAGTTTGCAATCTAAGGTTCTGAAACCTAGCCCTGCAATTCTAGCTTTAGCTGCTGAAGGATATAAGAGAAAAGATACAAAAGCTAAACTAGAAAGAAGTGTTTCATTTGGGATGATGAGTGTTGAAGAAAATGACCCTAGACCTGATTTTGATTATGGAAGGTCTGAGAAAGAATTCCGGTCATTGATAAAATGGGTAATGGATATTAAGAATCTTCCGTCTATTTTACCTCAGAGATCCATCCATAAAGTCTTAAGTCTTGTTCCTGTCCCTGCTGTTGAAGTTGTTACAGAAACTATAATACCTACCGAGGACCTAGTAGAAACCGAAGTTTCAGCTCCTATAGAATTAAGTATGTTAAGTACCAACATCTTTAAAGGATATTCTTCTGGTACTAAGCCGGAACCTGAGTTTGAAACCCATATGCCTGAACAAGAACCTACCCAACCACCAAGAATACCATTTAATTTCAGTACTTCAACCTACAATAATATTATCTCCCAGATGCCAGAACACCCTATCTTGAATATTGACTGTCAGTCTCGAGATGCTATTCATGATTCTCTCAATTTGTTATTTCATTGGAGTCTAGCGAAGAAAGCCCAGAACCCTAGTATTACAGGACAACAGATACCAACCTTGTTAATTACTGGATTAACAGGTTTAGCAAATGAATGGTGGAGATGGCTTTCTCAGAGAGAAAGAGATGAAATTTTGAATGCCGAGGATGCAGATCAGCAATTGCTGAAAGCCTTAGCTAGCCAGTTTCACGGTGGTGATGATGAGGATGATGCTGATCATCTTCAGTCCATATATATGTCTGCTAGGATTTGTGATTTTTCACAGGATGATGAATATTTCTGCTACATGCAAAAGCTCCTGATTAGATCAAGAAAAGCAAGTGATCCTACATACCTGAAAAATTACCTGAAAAGTTTTCCACGGCATGTTCCAGATGCAGTTGAAAAGTATATGAAGGATAAGAATCTGAATTATCAGAGTCTCTCGATTGCCCAGTTACATCATCATATTAAAGAGACATGGCAAGAACACTGTCTTGCGAAGAGGATTGATAAAGATTTTAAATGTCATCAGAATATGTATACGCCTTCTTTCTGCAAGAAGGTTGCAAAATTACGAGATTGGGGATGCGGTGCCCACAACCGTGGCCACCTTAAATGTACTTTTTCTCACAAGCCAAGAAAGAAAAAGGGTTTCTTCTCCAGTAATCCTCGATATCACTATCCTGATAAACCTATACGGTTTGAAAGAAAGAAGCCTAAATATAAGCACTATAAGTACAAGAATCCTCCTCCTCGAAGGAAAAGATATATGAAGAAGCGCAGGAAACCTGCTGACAAAGAATCATGTTTTCTTTGCGGAGCAAAAGGCCATTGGGCTAATAAATTCCCTAAGAAAAAATCAAATCCCCGGCTTGCTTCCTTTTGTGATTCTATCCAATTCCAATGGTGGAAATATAACCCTTCTGATGAACCTCCTACTGGTGAATTCCTTTATCTTCCTACTGATTCTGATTCCTCTAATTCTGATTTTGCTAATCCCCTTGCTTTGAATAAATTTGGCCCCTCTTCAGCCTCTGACTCTGATTCTGACCCTGATTCTGAACATATCTCCCCTGCTTCCGAGGCCCCAAATTTGTGGGGGTGTAATCTCCCTAGTTCCCCTCAGTCTCATGCTTCCTCTGTACATACATATCAGATTCCTGATTTTGATTTCTCATTGTATATGTTTTCTTTCCAGAAACAACTGGATCTTGAGAAACAGATTGCAGCCATTGATTTAGCTCTTGCTGACACTCAACCGTACCAATATCAATTACGTACTCATCTAAGGAATGAAAAAGAACTACTGCAAGAATAGCTTAAAGGCAAACAAAAGGCCAAGGACAGTCCAGTCAAAAGTCCTACATCTAAAGTAGTAAGTTTTCATGAGCCTACTACTATCTATAGAGCTTATCCAGATAAGCATGAGAGTAGACAAAAATATAGACTCTCTACCAGAGAGACCCTAAAGGCCATGATAAAAGAAAAGCAGGAAGCAGTTAAACAACTCTGTACAGAAATAAGCAAGCTGCGAGATCATATAAAGATCCTTGACGCTGAAGAACAGCATTCTTCAGAAGATGAATTAAATAAGTTTGTCAAGGGTGCCATTGAGGTTGAGATTGAAGATACTCCTGAAGATTCCCCTGAACAAGCTATGTCTTTTCAACCCAGTATGTCTTTAATGTCTCGTCTGAAGCTGTATTTAACGATACAGTTCAATTTATGTGAATTCAAGCCTTACAAGCTAAGCTGCATGGTTGACTCTGGTTGTCAAGTCAATCTCGCTAAAGGATCAGCACTACCCTTTTACTACTGGGAGAAAACTTTTGGTAGCGGAACTGCAATTCATGGTACACCAGTGCCTATTAAAGGAAAAGCAGAAATCATTCCTGTTGCTTTTGGAAAGGCTGTGAGTAAGCCAACATTTTACAGATTAGATGAGCTTAAAGATGATTGCTTACTAGGATCTGATTTCTTGCATCAAGTCAGTCCGTATACCGTAGATCATTATAAAATGACCTTCACTTGTTACATAAATAAAAAGAAGGTTGTTCTTCCTCTATCTTTCCATGGAGAAATAAGATGCCAAGCTGTGATAGAACCAGAAGATTATCACATTCCGAGATTGGCCAAAATGGAAAGAGCAATAGCTTATTCTGAAACACATGGAGAAATATTTTGTGACATTGCCATATGATCCAATCCAGAAGATCAAACCCATGAAGGCTTCTGCAAGAGTAATGACTCCTTCAGAAAGAGAATTTTGTAAAAAGGAGATTGCAGAATTGTTACAAAAAGGGCTTATTGAACAGTCTAAAATCCCATGGGCATGTCGTGCCTTTGTGGTGAATAAACATTTAGAACAGAAAAGAGGTAAGCTCGGGTTAGTGGTTAATTTCAAGCCACTAAATGCAGTTCTTGAGAAAGTCAGGTATCCACTGCCTGATAAAACAAGCCTTTTACAGCGCATCACTGGATGTTCTATCTTTAGTAAGTTTGATCTTAAATCTGGTTTTTATCAAATAGGTATAGAAGCTAAAGATAGATTTAAAATAGCTTTCACAGTACCGAATGGCTTATATCAATGGAAAGTCCTTCCCTTTGGCATTAATAATGCTCCATCTGAATTTCAAAAAAGGATGGAAGATATCTTTAGAGATCATCCATGCATTCTAGTTTATATCGATGATATCTTAATCTGCTCACATAGTCTGCAGGAACATTTGAATCATCTGCAGATATTTTATGAGTTAGTTTACAAGCATGGATTGGTTCTCTCTGAGCCAAAGATGGAGATTGGGAAAACCGAGATAGAATTTCTCGACTTAAAGATAATAAAGGAACTGTTGTGTTGCAAAACCATGTTCTCCAAAGATTTACAAAGTTCCCAGATCAGATTATGGAGAAGACACAACTCCAAAGATTCCTTGGTTCTTTAAATTATATTAGACCATTTTACAAAGGCCAAGCTGAAGATATTCATGTACTTCAGCAAAGACTCAAGAAGAATCCGCCTAGTTGGTCTAGAGAAATCACTGCTTCAGTTAAGCGCATTAAAGAAAAAGTCTGGTTGTTGCCAGCTTTGACTCTGCCCACAGGAAATGGTGATCTTATCATTGAAAATGATGCATCTGCCCATACTTGGGGTGGTGTTCTTATTGAAGCGCTTGCTCAGAAAGAAAATATTTGTGGCTATGGATCTGGTTCGTTCAAGAAAGCAGAACTCAATTATCCATCAAGCCATAAGGAGATATTAGCAGTCAAGAAGACTGTTCAGCATTTCATTCTCTTCCTTAAACCTGTCAAATTTATTATCAGGACTGATCTTAAAATTATGCCTGGAATGTTAAAAAATGAAAATGTCATGGCAGAGAACAATAGTCACATCTTAAAATGGTTTATATGGTTATCTAATTTTGATTATGAAATTGTGTATAAACCGGGTTATTTAAACTGCCTTGTTGACATGTTGACCAGGGAGTCAGCAGAATAGATAGAGAAATTCCAGCCAAATCTAAAGATGTTTGAACCAGGTGAATCCAGTTCTGGTCCTACCAGAAGAAGAATGAGAAGAGAACTTCAGAATGAAGATGATGCTGAGAAAAAGAAGACCAGAGAAGAATTGTTGCAAAAAGAAGGATTATTTATTCTTCCCTAGGATCGATCATTTCCTAGGAATGTCCGCATTGAGTCTCTTGAGTATGCTTCAACAGACAAAGCTAAACGTTTTCTGCAATTAACTATGATCCAGAATATCCAGAGTTCTCCCATGAAATTGACAATCTTAGAAAGGTGGGAGAAAGAAGCATTCTTTAGTTTTGCAGATGCTACTGGCAAGCTCAGAGACTGTCCAGAGGTATGGATACATTATGATGATGATGAACATCTCTGGTATATTGACTTAGGTAATGGTAACCTAATTTGGACCTCCTACAACCTTATTTTGCAATGTTGTAGAGAGAATGAAGCTGTAATGATCTTTTCCGACCCTTCTAATTTAAAAGCAAATGTTAAATGGTCGGGATGGATAGATATTTTCCTAGACAAGTTCTGCCCTAGACTTGACTGGGAAAATAGAAGAGCAAATTTTATCCTTCATTTAAAAGCAGATCTGGAAGTCGCACAACAGAAAGAATATTGGTTTAAATTTAAACTGCATTTTGAAGGAGGATCTTGTCTGCCTCTTGAGCATAGGATGTATGTTCAACAAAAAGTTATCCGGAGAAATCTTGAAGGTGACCATATTGAATCACAAGTTACTATTCGAGATATTCCTCTTGATTTCAAGGTTAAGTCACACTTCAGAGGAGAAACGGTTTGTGAACCGCTAGAGGCTTTCCATGGATCAGATGTTTCAGCCCCTGGCTTTATCCTCTTCCTCGGGATCTTGATATTCCAGAATCTCCGATACAAGATGCTCAAGGAGATGACTCACCAGATGAAGAAATATGGGATTATCTCCAAGGTCATGATATTTACGACTGAAAGCCGTGGTGGGCCATTTGAAGACTGAGTGGGCCAGTATTGCCCCACAATGTTTCCATCGCAGGCCGGATAAATGCTCCGCTGTGTAAATAGTAGATACTAGGAACTTCCATGGGCCAGTTATGCTCCACTTTGTTTTATGCTGTCGGTTTGTCATGATGTCTCTCCGGGTCCCCGTAATGCCTATCGGCCAGTTAAGGGATGAGATAATGGAAGTGGTAGTTCCCACTTTCCACCCCGGTGATTCGTTCATGACTGGTAGTTTTCAGTCTTAGTTACCGGATCTCTTTTTGACCGGTTAGTGCCAGTTTACGTCAACTGGTTACACCGGCTAAATTATTATAAATAAGACTCCTCGGGCTCATTCTTAGCATCGTGAGTAGCCTCATAGGAGCTCTGCAAGTCTGCAAGTATAGGGGTCAGTCTTGAGCAAGTAGTCTGCTCAGCTTTAGGTCATCAGTCTGTGTGTCGAGCGCTGTGTATGCTCTCCCTCTACGCCTCGAGCGATCAGTTGGGATCAAAAGCAGTGATCTCATATGTAATGAGTCTGTAAGACTATGTGTGTATGCTCTCCCTCTGCACTTCATGTGATCAGCTGGGATCAGAAACACTAATCAATGTGGCATAAGCCTTTGTAAGCGTCTGTAATATCACTATTCCTCGACTCTATAATATTACTGTTCATCGGCTCTGCATTTTCACTATTTAAATGTTTCTGTTCACAATCATTCCGCTTGTCATTGTTTTCTGCATAGTACTCATCTATTGCATAAGCCGTATTCTATTAAAAGAGTTAGTAGATGTTATAGTAGATAATGTGAATGTCCATGAGCATGTCTAAAGTTTGAAAAGTGTGTGTTCGATCCTTGGCCCAGGTTTTAGCCTCTATGTCATGATTTTACTTCACCAGAAAAGGTAAGGGGATTAATCTTCTTAAATTCCCCTTGGATTTCATCATTAATCTTCCGTTTCGTGGGAGGTGGAGTTGGATCCTTTCCAAAATCCCCAGAGTTCTCAATTCAACTTCTATCTCTCTCTTCTATACTTTCAGTTTTATCATAGTCTTCCATGTTTAGGTTTTCCCAATTAGTGTGATATCACAGGTCATGTAGCAACGAAGCATTAAATTATTGTTGATCCTCCTACATTTTTATCAACCTTTCATTGTCTTCTTTATAAATTTGAAGCTCAACCTTTAATTTTTTTACTGTTTCTATAATAACGTAATTTCTTTCATTCAAATCTATCCAAAATTATAAATTTTCACCTTTGACTTCCATTCTTCCTTGTCGTTCAAGAGTCTTTGCCATGGCTTTCCTACAGGTCTTGATTATGTGGGAATCTGGCTAGTTGGTTTCTTTCGTCATCTTTACTCAGTACTTGCCACACCCTTTCAAGATATTCTATGGTTTTCATGGTTCTAAGTGCTAAGGAGTATAGTTGCAAAATGATTGATCGCTAGTTGTCAAAATTATTAAGCAAGTGAGGTTGTGCAAGGCTTGGTAAAGTCATCACTTGTACTTAACTCCAGGTCATGCAATCTGTAATTGAATTTTCCATAGGCCCAAGTCTTTTAACTTGGCTCTAATACTTCCTTTTGAGAATCTTCACATAAATGTCAATTATTTCTTTTTAATGTTCCGAAAGACACACGGAGGAAGCCTTCCACTTTATATTTTAGGTTGGGCAAACTTACGACCTCGTGGCTTGCTTACAAGCTGGCTGGGGTTGATGGGAGGAGGGGGAGGGGGCAGGTTACGGGCGATTTTAGGTCGGGGAAACTTACGACCTCGTGGATTGCTTACAAGCTGGCTGGGGTTGATGGGAAGAGGGGGAGGGGGCAGGTTCCGGGCGAGAGTTCTCGAATCACTGGAATGACTGGAAGGCTGTATGGGATTTCTCACATATTGTAATATCACCATGGAAATTTTTTTATTTTTACTTTAGTTAAAAAGAAAGGTTCTACTAGTACACTAAGAATCCTAATTCTAGGCTTGTGTTGTTGACAAAATGACAGAAGTCAAGGCTTACTTAGCTAAAAAGCTAACACATCAACTACCTTCTGTAGGGACTAATGACTCATATTATCATTACGACCAAATCAAGGCTTATACATAAAGGCGTGCAAACGTGCAAGTGAATAATCCCATTATCCACATATTCGTCCCATCACAAATGACAAGGTGGAAACAAAACCACCTTTAAGGTCGAGGTGGCACCCAGTTGTAGTGGGAAGACATAATAAATTCTCGGTTAACTCCTCTCCACACAAGTTGTACGTGATGCCGAGGTGACATCACACGAGAATGACTCTGTAACATACCATTAAGTAATGGAGTACAATAAGTTATCTTGAATCTTCGTAGTAGTAAGGAGGGTTTCACAAATTCAATCTAGCTTGGAACACCATTCATTCAAGGGTTTTAGTTTGCCCTTGGGCGGGGAGGATATATGGGTTAAATTTAAATTGAGGAAAAGATGATGATCCATTCAACTCCTTACCAGGTTATCTTGATAGGGAAGTATTTGTTCGACTGTAAATATAGTTATTTACAGGCTATCAAGAGAGGAGAGAGGGCATTCTTGATCATTTTATGTAGGTACCTACATTTCAATTTTCTCTAGTTTTGTTTGCATTTCCTTATTTCTATAATATTTTAGTTTTCTTGCTACCAAAATGAGAAACTGAATGATTATGCAATGTCCCTACTTGGGATTTTGGAGAAAAGTGCAATTCGGGGCAAAATTCGAGCTTAACTAGTCATGACTCTAGAGGGTTCCAACTTTGACCAAATGGTCCTGAATTTGAAGGGAAATGGTATGGTGAGTCTTAAAACATACCAAGGTGGTTTATGGATAAATACTATCATACTTTGGACCTATTCAACCTTGTTTGGGGCTGATGACAGAAAGACAAAAATTACTAGGAAATTGTGATGAAATCCGCCCTAGGGTGTAGGCCAATTAAGCTTCCTAACTCATGTACGAACCTCCAAAATTTGTAAGAAGAGTATGGAGACTGACATAATACCTCATTGACTATAATTACACATGGTTATTAGTTCTTCAAACTGGTTAGAGAGTTCCACATTCGTTTGATAACTTTCAGTGAAATTGCATAACTAGCTCGATTTTAATATATGAAAGGTAGAGTTAAAGGATCAGATCAAGATGTGAAATATAGAGACCATATACAGAATAAAAATTTCTTCCCCAAAAGTTTTAAAAATGATATAAATCCCCTCATACAAGTATTTTATGCAACTCATTCAATATGGGAGTCAAATACATGAAAACTAGTGAATTAGTAGTATGGAATTACAAGAGTTTTGGATATGGATTTCTTGGATTTAAACCCATAGAGCATAGGGAAATGAAATTAAAGAGTAACACATAATATATTTCTGTCAAAAAATCATTAAACTCATAGAACATCCCTCATACAAATCTGATACAAGACTCCTTCAAGATTGAATTCAAAGTCATGGAAACTAGTGACTCAGTGGCATGGGAATGCAAGCTTTTCACACATGAGTTTATTGGATTTTGAGCCATAGAGAATAAGGACATGAAATTACAGAGTAATAAATCATAAATTTATTTCCCAACATCATCCAACTCATAGAATATCCCTCATACAAATCAGGTAAAAAACTACTTCAAGATTGAAGCCAAAATCCATGAAAACTAGTAATACAATGGCATGAGAATGCAAGCTTTTCACACATGATTTTCTTGGATTTCAAGCTGAATAGAATATGGGAATTAAAATAAATAGTCTTACATAATATATCTCTTCCCCAACATCATCAAATTTAGATAAAATTCCTCAAAAAATTCTTATATAGTGCTACTTCAATATTGAAACCAAATTCATGAAAACTAGTTATTCAAGAGCATGGGATGAAAGCCTTTCATACATGTATTTCTGATATTTAGAATTAAAGAGCATATGGAAATGTGATTACAGATCCATGCATCATATATCAAATATTGGGCATCAACTATACTCAACAAAGCGTAAGCACCACTCTAACAACTGTACCATCAAATGAGAGTGTGGGGGAATGGAGAAGAATGAATGAGAGAATGGGGAGATAGATGAGAATTAGACTATATGGACCTTCAACCTGAAAATAAAACTCCTTATTTAAGCTCCCATGAGAGGTATTAATGGCCTCTCCATCAACCAACTTGGAAAGTAATCCAACTCCCTCGAAATTGGTTCAGAAGCATGGAGAGTGAACACTCACCGTGCAATGGACAAGCAAAATCTCTCCAAAATGTCAAAGGTCAATAAAAAATTATCAAAAATCTATTATAATTCCTCATGAAATCCTTTTATTAACTTCATGAATCCTCCTAAGGTATAATTTCCCTCCATGATCTTCCTCCAACTCATCTTAGTGGTTTAGTAACTCTCATGACACTTGTCTTCCTCTTCATGCTCCAATTCTTTCCCCAATTCAAATGGCTGCCTCTAACTCCCAAATTCGACCTCTTGGTGGCTATTTTTAGGCCTATCATGTAATATTTGTCATATTCCAGCAATCAGGTCTGAATTTGTCATACTTTTCATAGAATCTTTCATCATTTGTCGTCACAAAGTGCATGGAATATCCTTCCAAGTGGCACAGATTGTCTTCTAGTCTCTTCCTCTTCCATGGGAGTTATTCTCCTTCACTAATTATAATTCCTTGGCTAATTATATGATATTTGACACTACATCACAATCCAATAATGTTATATTACCCATGTGTTTGAATTTGGATGAATATCATGCCAAGTGTGCATTGAATTTAGTCACTCAAAGGATACAAAAGCTTCCAAGCATCTTCATGAACCCAAGACACATTATTTTATTATCATTTATCATTTATGTGACCCATTTAAATGTGAATATGGTAAACTAAAGTCCTTTTGGGTCCCATAGTCCCTTATTACTAAACTTATGTCTCCATCTCAACCTAGAGAACTAGTAGGTTGGTGAAACATTATTTGCAAATAATCTTATTTGTGAATTATTTAATTAGGGACATGATAGTCCTCCCCACTCAATATTCTTTGTCCTCAACCAATGCCAAGTTTGTATCATGTAATTTTTCTTCATATTCCTAAGTGGCATCCTCCTTTGGTACTCCTTCCTTTGCACCAAGTGCTCTCTTATGTGATGTCAACCCCCCATTGGTCGCATGATTTTTCCATCTTTGAGATCAAAAACATGAAATTTAAAGCATGGAGAGACTTTAAACCATTCCATACATCGAAATTGATGTATTAAACATTTTTCCACAACCCAAATCGTTCAAATTTTGGGTTTCCGCACTATCTATTCTGCCTTCCCAACTTTCTGCATGCTCCTTTCCGCACTCACTTTTTCCACATTGCGGAGATCGAAAATCAGAAACTCAAATTTTCAATTTTTGATCTTCTATGCTTCCATACTTCCTCATCCACACTTCTGTATCTGCACTTTCGCAATTCTGCATGCACCTTTCTGCACTTCAATTTCCCAATTCGGATTGTAGAACTCAGATTGTTAGCTTTTGAGCTTTTAGATTGCTACCTTTTCACTTCCGCAAGACTCTTCCAGAACTGTTGATCTACTACAGTGTGGATCTTGACCATCGATCATTACTTTGATGTGAATCTATCCTCAACCATTAGATCTTTTGCAAATTGTTTTCTGACTGTTGATCTCTTGATCAAGTGTGGAACTTCATTTTGCTTTGTGGATCTATGTCCCCTTTGTTGTGGAACTCAATTATGACCGTTGATATTTTGTCAAGGTCTATCTCCACCGCATGATCTCAACCATCCGATATGCATAGACTTAAACCTTAGTTTATTGTCTGTATCCCACCTTCCACCTTCCGATTTCTGGACTTCAGGAATCAGAAATCCAACTTCTATTTTAGCTTCTTTTGTGTTCTTCCAAATTCTGCACTCCACAATGGAATTCATAAATTCAACTTTTTTTCTGATCAATTTATCTTTATATTGATCGATCTTTCGATCTGGAACCTATAATAAGATTACTCTTCACACCCAGGAAATATTCAATGGTTAATAATATAATTCCCCTTTGATTGATAAGAGAATCGATCTATCGATCTCTGATTCCCTCATTTTTAGAAACCCTGAATTCACATGCAAGCTTATCATTCATTAATAGAGATTTAAACAAACATTCAATTCATGAAATTGCACACTCAAACATAATTGAATGTACACACATAAAGATTATGCCAAAATAGTATTTTTCATTCACACACTGAATCTGTACATACAAACTGCCTCAAAACTTGCGTTCTTATTTCCTTAGGCCTATACATCTTTGATTGGCCTTGCTTGAGCCATATTTACTCTGTTCTAGCTACTTTTCATACTCCTATCTATCCTTATGTCTATCTCTATCTATTTCTATCTATGCCTCATAGGCTTACATATACACAACAAGATTCATGAACCATTCTAGTTCAGATCCTCAAAATCTGCTAACTAATCCTAATTACAGTAAACCCTCAAATCTATCCTATGACTCGGTACCACTAATTAAGGACTTTGATTCATGATTCATCAGTTGACCCAATGAATCACTCCTCCATTTAGTGACTCACCTAATGACTCGCCATCATATAGAATCACATAAAAACATAGGTTTATTATAATGTGATGATTCTAAGACCGTCAATTCAGAATTGAAGACACCTTCTAGGCCTGATCCAACATTGAGCTTGGAATTTTAATGGAGAGAAGGATGCACTACATTAGACTCCCCAGGAGGAAATAAATATGACCTCCTGGTCATAACCTTCCATATTCAGTATTCCTATATCCAAAACCTTGTTCTATAGCTGATCATTCATCTTATCATGTTGTTTTGTCTTTGTCATCTTCAGTTCTCCTGGTTTTTGAATCTTCTACTGCAATGCTCCACTAGCCTTTCTTCTGCAATCTTTTTCTGTTATCTGTCTTCTACCACGGTTCTGTCTATTTGCATCAGCAAAGCAACTACTTTTCTCATGTTTTCTCTTAAACACATTCACCATCAACACTCTTAGTTTCTGAATATCTAGATCTAGACTATCTTTTGGCTCGTATACCTGCATCTTCTTTTCCTGAAATTGTTGTTCCTTTGTCTTTTTGCTGCTATCCACAAAATTATAAAATAATTCAGTGTCATTACCTGCTATCTGTTGTTCTCCAATGCTGTCATCAAACATTAAGCAGTCATCTTTATCAATCTTTGGATTGATCAACCAATCTTCTAACATGTGTAACCCTTCATCATAATTTCTGAGGTTAGAAAGATTCTCTTTGTCTTCACTAGACAACTCTGCAACAACAAATTTCTTTAGGAACTAATCACCCTTTTGAGACAATATAGCCTCTTCATGTGTCATTACATATTTCTTCCCCTGCCTATCAGCAACACCACTATCCAAATATGAAAGTGTTCTCTTTTGTTTATTTCCATGAGACCATGTCATCTTGTACTTCAATACTAGAACAAGCTTCTGGATTTGGTCCATTTAATCACAAACAAATCATTAGTCTCAAAAACATAGGACATTTTGATCTTATTTGGCCTCATAGTCATCTCCTCCATAATTTGATTTTTACTCTTTACATAATTCATGAGACTCTCAATTTGTCTCTCTTTTCCTACTTCATCATCCTCTCCAAGCAAAGGACCCTATTCAGGTTCACAATATGAAACCTCCATCCCAGATTCAAATTCTATGAGTTCTTTCTCCAATCCAACAAACATATTTTGATGTAGCTTCACCTGTAGTGAATACCGTCTTACCTACCTTTTCATGACCCAACCATACCTCTGGTTCTCTTCTTCACTAGCTTGCATATGCTTCGCAAAGCACAAAATGTCTCTTGCTAACTCTAGCAATACTCTGCTACATTCTCTCTTCTTTTTTCAGTTGTGTATTTTCTTTGAACCCATATAGTGACCTTCAGTAGTCATTATATATGTCTCCTCTTTTGTGAACTTCATCATGTTCACTGGTGGACTATAACTAAGCCTTCACTTTCAACAAGTCTCCATACTTGTTTGCTATACCTCAACAAGCTATCTCTCCTTGAGCTTGTCCTTTTGGTATCTCTAGTCCTCTCACTAGAACCTTTTGAGAATATCCTTTGCTCTTCTTGGATTTTGCAGGTCCACTCCTCCTTTTAGAACATGCACTAGTCTTCTCTTGTCCAACCTCTGTTGGATTTTTCAGGTTATGCCACTGCTTCCTCTTTCCTCCAAGATTTCAAAAACTCTATCAAGAATACATTTATCCTTGATATATCTCCTCTCAATAAATTCTTTGTTCTTTGCTTCTCTCAAATATTTTCATATAACTAGAGTCAAAATACAAGCATCAAACAATCCATACCTTCATATTTTTCACTTGTACAATTGGCTGAAAATATCTCCATCGCTATCTTCAAAATATATTCTTTAGGAACAAACTTGTTCTTTGGTTTATAATAATTGTCTACAATTTCTCCTACTGCAGAACCTCTACTCCTCCTCTCCAATATCTGCTATGATCCCTTGCACAAGACTGAACATACACCCTAGGGCTTGAGGGGAGGGTGTTGGATGTAGCAATCCACAACTTGATCTCAAACTTGTAAGGACACCCATCATGAAAAG
>LPNX010791370.1:402880-421565 GCA_001517045.1 Pseudotsuga menziesii
TCAATTGTTGTTGGGACACTCAAATTCCATTAGAGAAATTTAGTTGACATTAAGGTAATTTACCCCTCATTAGGATTAATTAAGATCCAAAAGTGCCATGATTATGATCATTTAGGTGCCACTATGATAAATCAAGATTCAAAATTACTATCACATGAATCATGATCATTGACATTGAAATTGATATATCTGATGTGATGTCGAATGTTTTCTAAACACAATTCCTAGCTCTAAACCTAGTGCAATTTCTAGCGATGTTCCTTTCAAAAAATTTGGCATTATTCTTGGTGCTATACTTGCCTCTGTACCTGGCCCTATGTTGGATGTTTTATAGGCACAATTCCTGGCTCTATACTTGGCGCTATGTTGGATGTTTTTACTGCCACTATGATAAATCAAGATCCAAATGTAATATCACATGGATCATGATCATTGACATTGACATTGATATATCTAGTGTTATGTCAGACATTTCCCGAACACAATTTTGAGCTCTAAACCTAGTGCAATTCCTAGCGCAGTTCCTTTCAAAATTTCTGGCATTATTCCAGGTGCTATACCTAGATCTATACTTGACACTATGTTGGATGTTTTCTAGGCACAATTCGTGGATCTATACTTGGTGCTATGTTGGATGCTTTTCCTATCGAAATTCATGGCACAATTCCTATCGCTAACCCTAGGTTAATATATGGTTCTATGTTATTGATGACATTTTTTGGAGGCTATTCTTGGTGTTATATGGGATTCTTTTGTGGACGTTAATTGGGAAATTAATTGGGATTCTAATTGGGATGATAATTATGATGTTAATTGGGACATTAATTGGGATGTTATTTAGTGTCCAAAATAGCACCAACTTTAAAAAGGGGTGATAATTGGCATGCTAATTAGGATGTTAATTGTGACTCTAATTGGGACTCTAATTGGGATGCTAATTGGGAAATTAATTGAGATGTTAATTAGCATCCAAAATAGCGCCAAATTTTAAAATGGGATGCTAATTGGGATGCTAATTGGGACGCTAATTGGGATGTTAATTAGGATGCTAATTGGGACGTTAATTGGGATTCTAATTAGCATCCAAAATGGCACCAACTTTTAAAAAGGGACGCTAATTGGGATGCTAACTGGGTTGCTAATTGGGATGCTATTTGGGACTCTAATTGAGATTCTAATTGGGATGCTAATTGGGATTCTAATTAGTGTCCAAAATAGCGCTAACTATTAAAAAGGGACGCAAAAAATGCCACTACAAGCACGATCTCATGGAAAAGTGTCCACTTTGTCCAAAAAATGATGAAAAATACACTAAAAGTGATAGTGGATGCTAAAAAGGAAGCTAAAAGAGACGCTAATCACAGGGTTTTGTTGTAGTGCAATTATCGGTCTTCAAATTTAATAACAATTTGTAGATATTCCTTACCTTTGGTTCCTTCAATTGCTAAAGAGTAGTTTGACAATACTCTTTTCATGCATCATAAATCCATGCTTGTATCTATCAAATCATATCCTTATGCTCGTATCTGAAAAATACCTTGGAAGGATATCTTTTGTATCCCCAATGGCTAATAATAAAATTGACCCACACATCCTCTTTCTACAATCAATTTTGAATAATCTCACCTGACGAACCCTCTCAACACAATTGTTAGTATTCAATTAAAAATGAATTGAAAATCAGAAATTTATTTACCTCTCACACAGAATGCTTATTTTTATGGTCTAATACCAAACCTGATGCCAACCACCCCCTTGGTGGCATTGTGATACCAAAATCATGTCACCATCATGTGATAAGACTCTTAACATACCTATTTTCCCATAATCCCAACACTTGGAGTGGAAACTCATACCATTTTGTCAATCTTTCACAAAAATGCTCAGCACCGCACTTTCCCCTTTATCCATAAGCATTACCTTGCTCACACCACCTATCCCTTGTTATCTACAAGTGGTGCCACCGCTTATGGCCCTTAGTCCATAAGCATTTCTTACCTGAACCACTCTGTCATTGAAGGAGAAAAACGGTACCCTAGGTAAAATGGGAAAAAGAGAAGATTCTCGAGGCTTATAGATCATGAGCCTCGTGTCCTCCCTTATCCCTATCATTATGGGTCAGTTGAGCTCAAGATCCCTCATCCTAGGATATCGGTAAGCTTCCCACTCACTCCTTCTACACCAAATCGTCATGGCTCATGAAGGCTTGGGTGCAAATGAGTCGAGGTTTGACAAAAAGCTTGGCGGCCATGAGCTCACAGCTCAACCACCCACAGTAAAGACAAACAATAATGTGAATTTAGGGTTAGGATAAGGATTTTCTTGCCTCCAAAGTCAACACAAAACCTAATCATCGACCACCGACCATGTGTCCCCCAAATTATTTGCAAGTAGTGGGTTTCATAATATAGTTCTAACTCATCAATCCTGCAAAATCATTGTTCACAAGTCAAAAACCTTATGGTATCATTGCATAGTATCAATATTATCCTCGTTTGATTTCTTGTTTCACTGATGAAAGACTTTGTGTTATGTTTACTTACACTAGGGTTATATGCATAACTTTAAATTGTCTATGTTCTCCTTATTGTTTTAAAATAATGTTTACTTTTGATAATAGTATGATACCAACGATGGAGGTGAACTAACCTTCCATAGAAATACATAACCATATATATCTTTAAGATAGGTTTTAGTATATGCATAGTTTTTAAATTCCAAATATATGCTTTATCAACAAAAACTCATATGAAATGAGATTTCTGACACAAGGAAATCAAATATAAGTACTTGATCAAGGAAAATCACTAACATAGAATGTTTAAAGTTTAGAAAGAACTCAAACAAATATAAACAGTACTCTATATCAAACACTGATGATAAATATGTAGCTTTGGTCGCAAATATGTTTAACATATCTTTTAGTTTATAGAATTTTTAGGCCACTATGCTCTTAATGGCAGAAGTAAAACTGTCCTTAATATACGCTGTCTAAACATGAACCACAAGTCTATAACTGAATACACAAGGAGGATGATCAAGGGAACAAGTACTGTGGCAGTAAACATAACTGCACTAAACCATTCTTTTACAATAGTGTTATTACAAACATTCATGCAGATTTCTAACAATAGAAATACCAACAGTACCTTTTTACGGGGACAAGCTGTAAAACAAACAATTTAACTAGCATTTTATCCTATGCTAGTTGAGTGTTATTATCGATCTGGAATTTACTAGTAACAAAACTGCTTACATGTTTAGAACCTATAAAAGAAGCATCACTTCACTGCATTAGTTGTAAGCTAAGTAAGCCCTGATCTCATCTAAGTTTCTTTCCTACTTGACATAAGACAGTAATAACACGCTTAGCATCAAATTCAGATGTAGTTTTCTTTCCTGCTCTTTTTAAACATAAACTGCTGAATTTAACATCCGTAACATGGTACTTCAAGATAAACAAATAATTTATATAAAACTAAAGAATTGCAATGCTTAATTCTAGTTACTACTGTTTGAGTAACCGCTAGCAGTTATTGGTTCATAAACAGTGACATCCTTGAACATTTTATGTTACATGAAAAAAGTTAATTTTTTTATGAATCATTGGGTTATTACATGTGCTATCAGAGCACAAGGTTCAGAAACGAGGCCTGAATGTGGATCAACTTGCATCAATTAAATAGTAGATTTAAAACATGCATACTGATATTTACTTTTCTTTTGAATTATACTTCTAGAGAATTTTTCTGAGTTAACTGCACATATGGAAAGATTGGAAGAATATGCGGATGAGGAGTCCCCATTTACTGAACGAAGTAATTCTAAAAGAGAACCTATATAAGAAGAAATAACTAATAACTATTCTAAATTATTACAAATAGTCAAGGAACTAAGAACATAGATGGAAACAATCAAAAAGAAAAATGAGAGAATTTTGAGAGCTCAGGAGGAGCTAAATCAAATTTTAATGGAAAGATTTCAGAATGAAGAAAAAGATAAATGAACAGAGTCTGAAGATATGAATTATCAACATAAAGATAAAAAGTCTAAACAGTTTAAAATCGAAAGTAGCTCATCTTCTGAGGTTTATGGCAATCCACATAAAAAGAATTATCAATATACTAGTGATAGTAATGAAGATAATCATCATACAAGAAAGAGAAAGTTTAAACCGTACGAAGAAATCGCTGGAGAATTCAAGAAAATCAAGCCACCAACCTTTAATGGTGAAACTGAGAAGGGAGAAGAGGTTGAATCATGGTTGTCTCGGATGAAGAAATATTTTCAAATTTATAACTACTCTAATCAACTGAAAGCCAGAATGGCTATTTATAACCTCATTGGGAAGGCAGATATTTGGTGGCAGGACCTAAAAAGAGTAAAAGGCATTAGGGAGAAAAACATTAACTCGAGTACGTTTAAGAAATATTTTAAGAAGAAATTTTTGTCTCAACACTACTACAAGGAGAAAGCTAAGGAATTTAATGAATTAAAACTAGGAACAATGAACATGAAAGATCTAAATAGTAAATTTCTAAGTCTGCTCAGATATGTGTTGTATATTGTGGACGAGAATCCTAAGGTACAACAGTTTCTAAGCTGCTTACCCTTTCATATAAAATATAGAATTGAATATGACAATCCAAAAACTTTAGAAGAAGCAATGAGAAAAGTGAATTTTATTTATGAATAGAATCACAAAAAGGAAAGTATGACAAACTGGAAAGCTAAAAGAACTAATAATTTTGAACAAAGGAAGAAAGGTTTTGTACCTAACCGAAATTTTAAGAATAATAACACACGGAATTTTCCTAATAAAATTTCCAAGGGAACAAAATTAATTCACAGATAAATCCAAATGGTCAAAGAAGTAAAGAATCTATTAATAATCACAGTAACTATACCAAGAATTTTGAACGAAAGGAACCAGTAAAGTGTTGGGAATGTAATGGTCCTCATTATGCATCAGTTTGCCCCAACCGGAAGAAGATTGTTAGCAACACACATACGATACAGGAGGAGATGACTATCGGTGATCTAGCAAGGACAATGGCCAGGATCTATGCAGCACTAGAGAACAGGCAGGTGGATTACCAAACTTCCATGGTGGAAGGGGAAGGTAAGCTGAATCAAATACCAATATCTATTTTAATTGATCTAGGGGCTAGTTTAAGCTATATTTCTCCCGATTTAGGAGAAAAGTGTAAGTTATCAGTAGAAAAGTTTGCAAAGTCTTTGTTAGTCCAGTTAGCTACTGGTGCAAAAAGAAAGGTGATCAGCTTTGTTAAGAATTGTAAAATAAAAATGGATCGGTTTGAAACCTCTTCTAAGCTTAATGTTTTACCTTTGGGTTCTTATGATATGTTAATTGGTATGGATTGGTTAGAACAGCATAGGGTAGTGCTCAACTGTTTCGATAAAATAGTTACTCGCGTAAATAACGATGGAGAAATAGTAAATGTAAAAGGAATCCCTAGGAAAACAGTTATAAGACAAATTTCTTCTTTTCAACTTAAGAGAGCTATTAAGAAGGGCTGTAAAGCCTTTGCTGTAACAGTAATTAATGAAGAAAATACTAATAACGAATATAATTAAAACTGGAATATATTCCAATCCTAAGGGGGTATTCGGATGTCTCTCTGGAAGAAATTCTGGGACTTCCTCCGAAGCGGGAGTTAGAATTTACTATTGAGCTGGTAGCTAGTGCAGTTCCCAGCTCAAAATCTCCTTATCAGCTGAATATACTGGAATTAAATGAACTAAAGTCGTAGTTAAAAGAACTCATTGATAAGAATTATATTAGACCCAGTGTGTCTCCTTGGGGAGCATATGTTATTTATGCTAAGAAGAAGGACATAACTCTACGATTATGTATAGATTACCGTCAACTAAATAAAATGAGTATCAAAAACAGATATCTGTTACCCTGCATAGATGTTCTATTTGATCAGCTACGTGGAGCAATTGTATTCTTGAATATTGATTTATGATCTCGTTACCACCAGGTCCAAATCAAAGATGAAGACATCTTTAAAACAGCTTTCAGGACCAGGTATGGTCATTTCGAGTTTATTGTTATGCCATTGGGGCTTGCTAATGCCCCAACTATTTTTATGTGTCTATTGAAAAATGTAATGCATAAATACCTTGAAAATTTGTTGGTCGTATTCATTGAATCAAAGTCTGAAGAAGAACATAAAAAACATTTAAAAATTGTCTTACAAGAGTTACAAGAACATCAACTCTATGCAAAATTTAGTAAATGTGATTTATTTAAGGATAAAATACAGTATCCGGGTCATGTAGTGACTAAAGAAGGAATTTCCGTTGATATCGAAAAGATAAAGGCAATCGAAGAAAGGCCAGTATCAAAAGACGTAACTGACGTACGATCATTGATGGGGATTACTGGCTATTATCAAATATTTATCGAAGGGTTTTCATGAATTGCAAATCCCATAACTTCTTTACAAAAGAAAGGGAAGAAATTCTAGTGGATTCAAAAGTGTGAAGATAGTTTTAAAAAGTTAAAAACATTATTAACTACCACACCAATCTTAAGAATTGTTGACCTTAATAAAGATTTTATAGTATGTACTGGCGCATGCAATGATGGTTTAGGTGGAGTTTTAACTCAATAAGGATACGTCATTGCTTATCAGTCTAGGAAACTAAAGATTCATGAGAAAAACTATGTGACCTATGAATTAGAATTGGTTGTTGTCATACATGCCTTAAAAATGTGGTGTCATCATTTAATTAGAAGAAAGTTTATATTAATGACAGATAGTAAAGGGTTAAAATATCTGTTGGATCAACCTAACTTAAATGCTTGGAAAGCTAGGTGGCTAGCTTTCCTCAGCGAGTACGATTTTTAAATCCAGCATATTAAAGGAAAATAAAGTAAGGTTGTTGATGCTTTAAGCAGAAATGCAAAACTAAATTTTACAGCAGCAACCAACACCTATAAAACAGAACTAAAAGAACATCTAGAAGAAGGAATACGACAAGATGAAAATTATCAAAAATTACAAGCAAGTGAAAGAGAAATTTAATTGAAAGTTTAAGTACAGGGTATAGTTTAAATGAAAAAGGATTATTATTATATATATATAGACTATACATACCTAATGTACCTAAGATTAAGTTGCTGATTTTAAATGAAGTTTATAAGACCCCTTATTCAGGGCATCCTGGTTATCAGAAAACTATAACTATGCTAAGAAAGGATTATTTTTGGCCAAACATGAAAAATGATTGGCATAATACATTACTAAGTGCTTTGAATGTTAGCAAGTAAACAGTAAACATCAGCATCTAGTTGGGTTACTTCATGCATTACCTATTCCTAGCTGGAAGTGGGAGATAATCATCCTTGATTTTATGATGGGACTACTTAGAAATCAAAACTTGAATGACTCAATAATGGTTTTTGTCGATAAATTAAGCAAGGAATCTCATTTTATACCTGTAAAAACTACTTATAAAGCTGCAAATATTGCCGATATTTTCTTACAACAAATTTTTCGTAAACATGGAATACTGAAAGTAATAATTTTAGACAAAGAACCTAAGTTTACGGGCAACTTTTGGAAATCTTTATTTAAGGAACTAAATACTACATTAAACTTCAATACCTCTTTCCATACTCAGATAGATGGACACACTGAAAGAGTAAATTAGGTATTAGAGGATCTGCTCAGAATGTATGTAAAAGAACAACTAGGTGAATGGAAAGATTAATTGTACCTGGTAGAATTTGCTTACAATAATCACTACCAAGCATCAGGAAGATATAGTCCTTTTGAAATTTTGTACGGCAGGAAGTGCAATACCCCCATCTCATGGAGTAATCCAGTTGACTAGCTAGTATTAGCACCTGAATTATTAAAAGAGATGGAGTGAATTGTAAAACAGGTGCAAGGTAACTTGAAAGTTGCGCAAGATCGACAGAAAAGTCAAGCAGATCTTAAAAGAACTCAAAAGGAGTTATAGTTAGGTTAACATGTCTTTATTAAGGTGAGACCTAAAAAGAGTTCTCTGAGGTTAGGAATTTGTGCTAATTTAGCACCCTGATATTGTGGACCTTTTGAAATACTGTCCAGAATAGGACAAGTAGCATATCAGTTAGCTTTACCACCAAACTTAAAGGTTCATAATGTTTTTCATATTTCTATATTAAAAAAATATGTACATGATGCTACTCATGTTGTTAATAGGAATGATGTCCAAGTGGAGTCCGAAGGATATTTTCTGGTGGAACCAGATTGTATCCTCGAAAGGAGGGAGATCTCGGTTCGGAATCATACCATTGGTTAAGTGAAGGTGTAATGGAAGCACCTTAGTCTAGAAGAAGCCACCTAGGAATTGGAAATTCATATGCGGCATGCATATCCAATTCTATTTCAGGGCAATTTCGAGGATGAAGAATAAATAAAATTGAGGACGATGTTATAAATTAAGGGGGTGTGTATGTCACATGCCCCAATTTGCAAAACAATTTTATGTTTTTGAGTAACATTATGTTATGTTTTATGTTAAAGTTTGTAATTAATGGCCAAGTGGGGTTGAAGATAATTTAATTTATTACAAAATATTTTATTAATAAATAAATGAAAGATGAGACAACAGCTTAGGGAAGCTATTAAATGAGTGTTCACTGGTCACTCAGTGGAGGAGGCTAGGTTGAGAGCAGATTGACATGTGGCAGCATCCTCAAACTACTTCTAGTTGTTGCAGGTGGAAACATCCCTATTTTTGTGGTCATGATTCCCCAAGAAAGTGGAATAGGAGCAGGGGGCTCATTAAGTAAAAACTGACCCAAAAGACCTCAGCATGCTAATAAAATCTTCCCATTGAATACATCTGAGGCTGATCATTCTGTATTTTTCATCATTCTGAGTGAATGAAGTGCACATGTGAATTCGATGGAGGGGACTAGCTGAAGTAAGTTTGAGGGGATAAGTGTTGAAGACCTAAACTAGTGTAGCTATTCTAAGCTGAGTTCATACTATTGTAAGCAGAACTAAGTTACTACTGAGCACTCAGTGGAGTTGTAGAGGATTTCAAGACTACATCTCTCACCCAGTACTTCTACCAGGAGGACGAGGAGACAAGCTCAGGGGTTCTGAGAATTGCAGTCCAGCTCTTCTCCAGGAGTTGGTTGGGAGGAACAGCTTCCTTAAGGTGTTGTCACCTCATCTACACTTCCAGGTTTTGCTTAGTTTAGTTATTTAAATTATTCATTGTATCTGGAAAGTTTAAGAGTTTATCATTAATATAATATATTTTGGTTTTATTTCTGTTAGGGATAAATAGGAGAATTATATATGGTGTGAAAATTAGTAACTAGCTAGGTTAGGGTAATTTAGTAAATAAATTTCTGAGTTAATTGATAGATAGGAAAAATTACCTAAACTATATTTTTCCACACCTTTTGCAAGGCAGTACTCTAGTACAGTAGGTTTATTTATTTTCAAAAAAGTAGGTTCAATAAAATATGAATGCAGTTGCAAATGGTTACTTTCTACATGACTTTGTGTAAATTATTTATAGAACTTCAATTGTATTTGTGTTATTTAGTTAAAGTATTTAAATAAACTAAATAAAGATAGAAGAACAAGCCTAAGTAATACACACTCGTATATGTAATATTTTATACAGTAAAACTAGCAAAGTTACATATTATAACCTAGTATGTAATCCTAAATAGATAATATAGGAAGAGTAAATGATCTAAACTAGGTTTAACTTAGTAAAATAGTAAATTAGGTTAAATAATTACCGAGTTAGCTTATTTATGTGACAATGTAAACTAGGGCTACTAAAACAACATTACTAGCTCTGTAACTTTAAATAAGATTTAAGGTTTATAAAAGAATTGTTCTTTTATAACCAAATAAAATCATAAATTATAATTATAAAAAATCTAGCAATAAAATCCAAAAAGTACAGAAGATAGGTAATTTTGTTCACTAATATCATTTCTCTGTTCTATCTTCTGAATTCATATCTACATTAATAATAATTCTTTTATCAAAGAATTTCACTGCCAATTGCCCTCAAATCATAATTCATCTTGAAGAAAACAATTTTAACTAGTAATCCACTTAACCTAATTCCTCAAAGGTATTTAATAATAAACACAACTAGAATAAAAAAAAATATACAAATATTAACCAAACAGAGATACTATTAATTCAGCTTTAAGCCATAATATTTCTTATAAATATTAAAAACGAAACTAAACAAACTAACCAAATAAAATCATAAATTATAATTATAAAAAATCTAGCAGTAAAATCCAAAAAGTACAGAAGATAAGTAATTTTGTTCACTAATACCATTTCTCTATTCCATCTTCTGAATTCATATCTGCATTAATAATAATTATTTTATCAAAGAATTTCACTGCCAATTTCCCTCAAATCATAATTCATCTAGAAGAAAACAAATTTAACTAATAATCTACTTAACATAATTCCTCCAATGTATTTAATAATAAACACAACGATAAAAAAAAAATACAAATATTAACCAAACAGAGATACTATTAATTCAGCTTTAAACCGTAATATTTCTTATAAATATTAAAAATGAAACTGAACAAACTAAGTCTCGGCTCACAGCCTTTACATTATTAGTCAAAGCTTAAAAGCTTGCATAAAAGTATCTATACATAAACAGAGTTCAAAAAAAAGAAAAAACAACCATCTGTTTCGGCTACTTCCAAAAACGAGAAATGTTGTAAGAAAAGCAATTAAGTTTTTCATTAAAAACCCTAAACAAATCCACATCTATTGACCCAATGCCATCACACTAAGAGTCACAGCTTAAAGCCAGTTCCAAACAATATTTTTATAAGTTAATCATGTCTAAAAAGGCTCGGAAATACTAATTCTTTAAGTCTTAGCTGAGAGAGCCTAATTCATCCATTACAAAACAACCACTAGGGATTTTTAAATAAAAATAAAAACAAAAGAGAAAATAGTGTATCTAAAAGCCACAGTCGAACCAGAACCATCTTTCACACAGAAGAACTCTCCTAAAAACACCATACAACCCTTGCAGGAGTACCTCAGGTGAAACCGAGGCTTACCGGTTTGAATGCCTTCACGAAAGCTCTGTTGCTCGAGTTTAACAGAAATTTGAGCCACCATTGAGGAGCCTACACAAAATGAAAAGAAAATGAATGTTAATACATAATCCCACAAATTAAAAATTTATACTTATGCAGAACAGTAAAACCAATTTTAGTTTTTACCAAAGGAACGACGCAGCTGTTGGAAGTTGCAGTCTCGCCCTAGCCTTCCTCGTGAGTTTCACGAGCTGAAATGGAGCCCTACCAACATGAAAATGCAGTGTACAGTATTCATAGGTGAAGTATCAGGCCGCGGCGGGGTAAATACCAAACCCTCATTGAGGAAACAAATAGTAAACAAGAACGTCACACATTTTACTCAACGACTCCCTTCACACTCGTAATGGTCAAAATCTCAAAGAGTATCAAAACTCACTCAGAAAAACAACAGCAAAGACAGCCCAACCTTCAACACACTTCTTTGACAGTCAAAACCACCTCACGATAGCAGTAAGCTTATCACTCAGTCCTTCTACACCAGCTCGTTATGGCTCCCGAACGCCTGCGTGCAAATGAGTCAAGGTTTGACAACAAGCCTAGCGTCCATCAGCTCACAGCTCAACCACCCACAGTAAATAAAAACAATAATGTGAATTTAGGGTTAGGATAAGGATTTTCTTGCCTCCAAAGTCAACACGAAACCTAATCATTGACCACCGACCACGTGTCCTCCAAATTATTTGCAGGTGGTGGGTTTCATAATATAGTTCTAACTCATCAATCCTGCAAAATCATTGTTCACAAGTTAAAAACCTTATGGTATCATTGCATAGTATCAATATTATCCTCGTTTCACTGATGAAAGACTTTGTGTTAGAGAAATGGTTATTTACACTAGGGTTATATGCATAACTTTAAATTATCTATGTTCTCCTTATTGTTTTAAAATAATGTTCACTTTTGATAATAGTATGATACCAACGATGGAGGTCAACTAACCTTCCATAGAAATACATAACCATATATATCTTTAAGATAGGTTTTAGTCTATGCATAGTTTTTAAATTCCAAATATATGCTTTATCAACAAAAACTCATATGAAATGAGATTTCTAACACAAGGAAATCAAATATAAATCCTTGATTAAGGAAAATCACTAACATAGAATGTTTAAAGTTTAGAAAGAACTCAAACAAATATAAACGGTACTTTATATCAAACACTGATGATAAATATGTAGCTTTGGTCACAAATATGTTTAACATATCTTCTAGTTTATAGACTTTTTAGGCCACTATGCTCTTAATGGCAGAAGTAAAACTGTCCTTAATATACGCTGTCTAAAAATGAAACACAAGTCTATAATTGAATACACAAGGAGGATGATCAAGGGAACAAGTACTGTGGCAGTAAACATAACTACACTAAACCCATTCTTTTACAATAGTGTTATTACAAACATTCATGCAGATTTCTAACAATAGAAATACCAAGAGTACCTTTTTACAGGGACAAGATGCAAAACAAACAATTTAACTAGCATTTTATCCTATGCTAGTTGAGTGTTATTCTCGATCTAGAATTTATTGGTAACAAAACTACTTACATGTTTAGAACCTATAAAAGAAGCATCACTTCATTGCATTAGCTATAAGCTAAGCAAGCCCCAATCTCATCTATGTTTCTTTCCTACTTGACATAAGACAGTAATAACACGCTTAGCATCAGATTTAGATGTAGTTTTCTTTCTTGCTCTTTTTAAACATAAACTGCTGAATTTAACATCCGTAACATGGTACTTCAAGATAAACAAATAATTTATATAGAACTAAAGAATTACAATGCTTAATTCTAGTTACTACTGTTTGAGTAACCGCTAGCAGTTATTGGTTCATAGACAGTGACATCATTGAACATTTTATGTTACATGAAAAAAATTAAAATTTTTATGAATCATTGGGTTATTACATGTGCTATCAGAGCACAAGGTTCAGACACTAGGCTTGAATGTGGCTCAACTTGCATCAATAAAATAGTAGATTTAAAACATGTATACTAATTTTTACTTTTCTTTTGAATTATACTTCTAGAGAATTTTTTTGAGTTAACTGCAGGTATGGAAAGATTGGAAGAATATGCAAATGAAGAGTCCCCATTTACTGAACGAAGTAATTCTAAAAGAGAACCTATATAAGAAGAAATAACTAATAACTATTCTAAATTATTACAAACAGTCAAGGAACTAAGAATATATATGGAAACAATAAAAAAGGAAAATGAGAGAATTTCGAGAGCTCACGAGGAGCCAAATCAGATTTTAATGGAAAGATTTTAGAATGAAGAAAAATATAAACAAATAGAGTCTGAAGATATGCATTATCAACATAAAGATAAAAAGCCTAAACAGTTTAAAATCGAAAGTAGCTCATCTTCTGAGGTTTATGGTGATCCACATAAAAATAATTATCAATATACTAGTGATGGTAACGAAGATAATCATCATACAAGAAAGAGAAATTTTAAACCATACGAAGAAGTCTCTGGAGAATTCAAGAAAACCAATCCACCAACCTTTAATGGTGAAATTGAGAAGGGAGAAGAGGCCGAATCATGATTGTGTGGGATGAAGAAATATTTTCAAATTTATAACTACTCTAATCAACTAAAAGCCAGAATGACTATTTATAACCTCATTGGGAAGGCAAATATTTGGTGGCAAGACCTAAAAAGAGTAAAAGGCATTAGGGAGAAAAACATTAACCGGAGTACGTTTAAGAAATATTTTAAGAAGAAATTTTTGTCCCGACAGTACTACAAGGAGCAGGCTAAGGAATTTAATGAATTAAAACTAGGAACAATGAACATGAAAGAACTAAACAGTAAATTTCTAAGTCTGCTTAGATATGTGCCGTATATTGTGAACAAGAAGCCTAAGGTACAGCGGTTTCTAAGCTGCTTACCCTTTAATATAAAAGATAGAATTGAATATGAAAATCCAAAAACTTTAGAAGAAGCAATGAGAAAGGTGAATTTATGTTATGAATAGACTCGCAAAAAGGAAAGTATGACAAATTGGAAAGATAAAAGAACTAATAATTTTGAACAGAGGAAGAAATGATTTGTACCTAACCGAAATTTTAAGAATAATAACACACGAAATTTTCTTAATAAAAATTTCCAAGAGAACAAAAGTAATTCACAAATAAATCCAAATGGTCAAAGAAGTAAAGAATCTATTAATAATCACAGTAACTATACCAAGAATTTGGAACGAAAGGAACTAGTAAAGTGTTGGGAATGTAATGGTCATCACCCAGTACTTCTACTAGGAGGACTAGGAGACCAGCTCGGGGGTCCTGACAATTGCAGTCCAGCTCTTCTACAAGAGTTGGTTGGGAGGAACAACTTCCTTAAGGTGTTTTCACCTCATCTACACTTCCAGGTTTTTCTTAGTTCAGTAATTTAAATTATTCACTGTAATCTGGAAAGTTTAAGAGTTTTTCATTAATATAGTATATTTTTGTTTTATTTCTGTTAGGGATAAATAGGAGAATTATATATGTTGTGAAAATTAGTAACTAGCTATATTAGGGTAAATTAGTAAAGAAATTTCTGAGTTAATTGATAGATAGGAAAAATTACTTAGACTGTATTTTTCCACACCTTTCCCGAGGCAGTACTCTAGTACAATAGGTTTATTTATTTTCAAATAAGTAGGTTCAATAAAATATGAATGCATATGCAAATGGTTACTTTCTATAGGACTTCGTGTAAATTGTTTATAGAAATTCAGTTGTATTTGCGTTATTTAGTTAAAGTATTTAAATAAACTAAATAAAGATAGAAGAGCAAGCCTAAGTAACACACACTAGTATATGTAATATTTTATACAGTAAAACTAGCAAAGTTACATATTATAAACCTAGTATGTAATCCTAAATAAATACTATAGGAACAATAAATTATCTAAACTAGGTTTAACTTAGTAAAACAGTAAATAAGGTTAAATAATTACCCACTTAGCTTACTTATGTGAAAATATAAACTAGGGTTACTAAAACAACATTACTAGCTCTGTAACTTTAAAGAAAATTTAAGGTTTATAAAAGAACTCTTCTTTTACAACCAAATAAAATCATAAATTATAATTATAAAAAATCTAGCAGTAAAATCCAAAAAGTACAGAAGATAGGTAATTTTGTCCACTAATATCATTTCTGTGTTCTATCTTCTAAATTCATATCTGCATTAATAATAATGCTTTTATCAAAGAATTTCACTCCCAATTGCCCTCAAATCATAATTCATGTGGAAGAAAACAAATTTAACTAGTAATTCACTTAACCTAATTTCTCAAAGGTATTTAATAATAAACATAGCTAGCATAAAAAAAGAATAATATACGAATATTAACGAAATAGAGATACTATTAATTCAGCTTTAAGCCATAATATTTCTTAAAAATATTCAAAACGAAACTGAACAAACTAAGTCTCGGCTCATAGCCTTTACATTATCAGTCAAAGCTTAAAATCTTCCATAAAAGTATTTATATACATAACCAGAGTTCAAAAAAAAGAAAAGAACCATCTGTTTCGGCTACGAAAGCCCTTTTCCAAAAACAAGAAGTGTTGTAAGAACAACCATTAAGTTTTTCTTTAAAAACCCTAAACAAATCCACATCTAACGACCGAATGGAATGACAGTAAGAGTCACGGATTAAAGCGAGTTCCAAACTATACTTTTATAAGTTAATCATGGCGGAAAAGGCTCAAAAAAACTAATTCTTTAAGTCTCAGCTCAGAGAGCCCGATTCATCCATTACAAAACAACTACTAGGGATTTTTAAATAAAAATACAAAAAAAAGAACAAGCTTTGTATCTAAAAGCCATGGTCAAACCAGAACCATCTTTCACACGGCAGAACTCTCCTAAAAACACCATACAACTCTTTTAGGAGTACCTAAGGTGAAACCGAGGCTTACCGGTTTGAACGCTTTCACGAAAGCTCTGTTGATGGAGTTTAACAGAAATTTGAGCCACCATTGAGAAGCCTCCACAAAATCAAAAGAAAACAAATGTTAATACATAATCCCACAAATTAAAAATTTATACTTATGCAGAACAGTAAAACCAATTTTAGTTCTTACCAAAGGAACGTCGCAGCCGTTGGAAGTTGCAGTCTCACCCTAGCCTTCCTCGTGAGTTTCACGTGCTGAAATGGAGCTTTGCCAACATGAAAATGTAGTGTGTAGTATTTAGAGGTGAAATCTCAATCCGCGGTGAGGTAAGGACCAAACCCTCATTGAGGAAATGAACAGTAAACAAGAACCTAACACATTTTACTCAACGACTCCGTTCACAGTGGTAATGGTCAAAATCTCACAAAGTAACAAAACTCACTCAAAAAAACAACTACGAAGATATCCCAACCTTCAACACACTTCTTCGATAGTCAAAAGCACCTCACGATAGCATTAAGCTTCTCACTCACTCCTTCTACACCAGCTCGTTATGGCTCATGAAGGCTTGTGTGCAAATGAGTGGAGGTTTGACAACAAGCCTGGTGACCATGAGCTGACAGGTCGACCACCCATAGCAAAGACAAACAATAATGTGAATTTAGGGTTAGGACAAGGATTTTCTTTCCTCTAAAGTTAACAAAAAACCTAATCATCGACCACCAACCACGTGTCCTCCAAATTATTTGCAAGTGGTGGGTTTCTTGCTATTGTTCGAACTCGTCAATCATGCACAATCATTGTTCACAAGTCAAAAACCTTATGGTATCATTGCATAGTATCAATATTATCCTCATTTGATTTCTTGTTTCACTAATCAAAGACTTTGTGTTAGAGAAATGTTTATTTACACTAGGGTTACATGCATAACTTTAAATTATCTATGTTCTCCTTATTGTTTTAAAATAATGTTTACTTTTGATAACTAAAGAATTACAATGCTTAATTCTAGTTACTAGTGTTTGAGTAACCGCTAGCAATTATTGGTTCATATACAGTGACATCCTTGAACATTTTATGTTACATGAAAAAAAGTTTAAATTTTTATGAATCATTAGGTTATTACATTGAGATCATAAGGATGGGTGGAGCATGAATGGTCATTACCGAAAACCATTGTTATTTGTAGTTAAGTTTTAATTATTATCTTATGATTATAGTTATTAAAAATGCTTGTTGACTATGTCATTATTATTTACAATTGTTAGCATGGATCATGTAATGATTGAAAAATATTTCGTTATGTTTAGTGATTACAATTAACTAACTACTATGTGTCGTAGTCGTGCATTAAATATTCCATTGGTTGTTTTAATTGTGGTGTTAATGTTATAAATTGTAAATGGTTGCTCATTTTATTTTGTTAGAAGACAAATCATGACGAATATAATATATGGATAAAATATTCATTAAGAATCGTTATATATATAAGGTATAGGAGATAATATAATAATCTAGAAATTCACGTAGAATTAAAAAGCATAGTGAAAACCCTAGGTTTCAAACCCTATGGAAACACCATGAAATTAATGCTTTATTCTGTTAAACACAAATTTAATAAGTTTTCAAGACCTAAAATCGAACCTAAGAAAAGGAGTAAGGCTAAGACACGTTAGTATCAAGAAATCAAGCATACTTATGTTGTTAATGAGTATCCAATACTAGAATAATCACGTGTCCTTAAAGTATGGAGCCAAGTTCACATGAGTGGACATAACCTAAACCGTAGGTATGTGTTAAGTGGTTTTGGATTTCAACAAATCCTGTAACAAGTCGACATAACTTATACTATTTTATTTGCATTTAAAATTAAAAGAAGGATATATTATGCTTAGGTATATCAGAATAGGGAGGAAAACCGTAACTATATGAAGGGAAAGACTACCCTAAACAAGTCTCATGATGAGCTCGATAGGACTTAAAAGTTTATCTCTCTCCTACTCAGAATTACAAGGACAAGTATTCGTTTTATATGGGGAATCGTACGTGAGAAGGTAACCAGCTTAGATTCAGCTTTACCCGGCTCTATCATGCGCTGAGAGGGATCAAATATTTCGAGGTGCAAACCTTGCTTCAACAATTGCACTCCAAAAAAGGGTTTGCACCTCGAAATATTTGATCCCTCTTGGCGCATGATAGAGCCGGGTAAAGCTGGATCTAAGCTGGTTTTATAAAATCTCAAAACTTTAAAACATAAAAGGTGTTGTATGGTTCTAAACAACGCTAATTAACTATATACATGTTAAACTAAATACATTTTAAAGAATTTGCAATCAAATTCTAATAACAAAAATATAAAAAAATGTAAACAAATTATGTGAGTTATATAAATTATTCACTCCATTAGAATATGAAACAAATTCTAATTATTAATAGAAATGGAATGAATAATTTAAAAACAAATTGTAATTAGATTCCACCTCGATACAAAGAAGCAAATCCAAGAAGTCATTCACAGAAAACATACTTCTTATACACTAATTCAATTATACAGTCTTTTTCTTGACAGAAAAAGACTGTATATAAAGAGATAAGCAAATTTATATAATTTCTCTTGAAGTGAAAATCGCAGATTGCAGA
>LPNX010791370.1:443778-475581 GCA_001517045.1 Pseudotsuga menziesii
ACCTGCGTGAAAGTCTATAACAATGAACAATCACCATCATTTTCGTCAGTAATAAAGATTATGGAACTTAACTGTACCTGAGATTGATGATTTTCAGACATGTTTCACATCCCAGGGATTATATTCAATCCTAACCCTACAAAAAGCAAAAGAGGAATAATAATTTTCTTGTCATCTCGATGGTAGGACTTCTGACAGGGATGAATAATAATAAGTGAAAATGAAGTAATCGAGGAACCCGTGGTAGCTTGTCATTTAATCTTGTATGAATTGAGTGCCCAGACACAGGCAGGCGGAGTTTCGCATTGGTGGGTAGCTGAACGTATTCCAGAAACCTAACTGGACTTTTATTTCTCGTCACATCACCTATTCAATGTCATACTATATTAACTGCGTTGAAGAATTCCGATGCAATAAGAGAATTAGTTCGAAATTCAATGGTTTTTCTCAGTTTCTCAAAAGTCAGACCCAAAACGTGGGACAATTACAGTTTAGAGAAAAGAAAAGAAAAATATTCGAATTTTGTTTTTCCCAAACGTGTCACATCACCTATGCAATGTCATACTATATTAACTGCATTGAAGAATTCGGATGCAATAAAAGAATTAGTTCGAAATTCAATGGTTTTTCTCAGTTTCTCAAAAGTCAGACCCAAAACGTGGGACAATTACAGTTTAGAGAAAAGAAAAGAAAAATATTCGAATTTTGTTTTTCCGAAACGTGGGACAATTATAATTTAAAGAAAAGAAAAGGAAAAAATGGAATTTTGTTTTTTCGAAATGAGGGGTGGGTTAATTTGGGAAAGCCTTCAATAAATCTTTCTTTTATAATACTTTGCTAAACTTGTGAATGATCTAACATTCGACATGTTTTAGTGTTTTAGGGGTTGGTTATTCATTAATGTCCTTGATTTTTTATTTCTTTTTACGTGCAAATTTTTGAGTGAGCGAAAATGTTGAGAAAATATGAATAAAATGTTTATGGTTTTAATTTGTATTTTTATATATGTAGTTTTAAAAAAAAAATCTAAATTGAGGAGACATTATTTTCTATAATATTTTATTATTTTGTAAAAGACATTTATCAACTCTAAGATGAGCATATGAAGACTTACACATCTCTTTAGACTTGGTTGTATAATGAGTCTCTTCGACATAATGACCTAAATATTTCACTTTATCTCGAAAGAATTAACATTTACTCAATTTTACATAAAGTTGATTTTCTAAGATTTGCAAACCTATCCTTTCTGGACTAAATCAGTATATCATCAATAAAAAACAACACAAATTTGTCCAATTTTTTGTTAAACATGTTACTCATCAAACACATAAATACTACTGGTGCATTGGTTAGGCGGAAAGATTGTCTTGTGAATATCTTCATCTTTAATCCTTATTTGATGGTAGTGTGATTTTAGGTCTATTTTAGAAAATAATTTAGCTCCATGAACTTGATCAAACAAGTCATCAATTTATTTCTTACAGTTATTTTATTGAGATGTATATACTCAATGCAGAGTCTAAAGATACCATTTTTTTTCTTAAATAAAATAAGTGGGGCTCCGCACGGTGACACACTAGGTCTAATATAATTTTTTCTTAGGTGATCTTGGAGCTGCATTTTTCCAGTTATGTTAATTCCAGTATGCTCATTCTATAAGGTTCCTTTGAAACAAGGGAAATTCCTAGAAGCAAATTAATTGAAAAATCAATATGCCTTTTTGGTGGCAGTCGTGGAAGTTATTGTGGTAACACAACCCTATAATCTCTAAGAACTCAAAAAATTTCGAGGGATCTATTAGGTTCGTCCAAGGCACTCAAAACATGAAACACAAATAACTTGCATCCCTTTTTGCCACTCTTCTTTAGCTGAATTGAAAAAATATTTCATACTAAAATATTTTTGGGAACACGAGTGATCATGTTACAGTTTCATTAGTTTCATTTTTCATCCACGCATGTAATCTAAACAATTCAGTATCATTTAATGTCCCTCCAACCAATCCATACCAACTAGAATGTCATATGATCCTAAGGGAAGTAGATTTAAATTTTCTTGTTTCTCCATTTCGTTTATTTTTACACTACACTTTTAACTTAAACTAGACCTCGAATTAATTAATAGAGAAACATGACAATTCAGTATTTTTTCTTGTACCTCGACCATAGATGATTGGTAATCAGCTTGACGATTGTCGAGTACAACAATAATTCATGGCATCTTGACTATGCTATCAGTTGGTGTTCCTCATTGGATGTTATATAGCACCTGAATGATTATTTCCTTTTGTGGACAATCTCTGAAATAATGTCATGTGACAACCCCGACACTTGATTCCATTTTGATGGTTTTCGATTATTTTCTTCGCTGGATGATCCGCTCATTTCATTCTTCCTCACTTAGTCATATTTCCTTGGTTATTAGGCATGTATTTGTTCTATGTATCAAGTTTTTTTTGTCAAGCCTTCAAAAATTATTTCCATGGTACTATCTTTTCTTATTTATGTTATTAGGTGGTTTATATTCTTTTTGTCTATGTTGATTTTTCTCCTTCATCTTGTCCTTCCATTATCTAGGTTGTTTAATATGGTTATAAGAGCATTCAACTTTTCTTATGGCTTCTTTCAAATTTTTTGGTTTCATAAGTTCTACTTTATCCTTGTAAATAGGGGGTAAGCAACTTCGAAACCTCTGAACTCTTGCATTTTCACTTGTGATATTAGGCACCTAACACAATATCTCCATAAACTTGCTTGCAAATTCTTCCATTGTCACATGTCCCTATTTCAATGCAATGAATTATTTTTCTTTATGATTGTAAAATTGTCTTACATGTATTTCTTTTTAAAATAGTTCTTGAATTGTTTCCATTCAACTCCCTTATCCTTTATATTCTTAACCTTATTCAAATCCTTCCACCATATAGTTTCCTTATCAGTCAGATTGTAGAAGTTGTCATCCTTGCCTTTAAGTTGCTAGAATAATTATATAAATGGAAGTAATTCTTCATTACTTCAGAGCCAGCAGACATATGGTTTTGTGGATTGATCGTCCAGCACATGCAGAGAAGTTTTTATTGTGGTTAATGGTTCATCCTGAGAGTGATTTGGATTGTTATGAAAATTACCAGCAAATGGTTCAGGATCGTGATCTTGCATTTCAGACCTTCTGCAGACATTTTGAGAAGCAAACACTGTAAGTGCTTGTTATGCTTACATACTATCTTTTGTCTTGTTGGATTAGTAGTGGACACTTTTGCATTGTTTAGTAGGCAGGTAGCTCCTGTTGAGTGATCGGTGGTGTTCCTAAGGACTAAAAGAGAGGTTGTTGATAGAGGGCCATAAAGGCCGAGAGAGAGTGCCGTAGTAAGTCCCTGTTTATATCCAACCGCTAGTGAGACTTAGTTCTTTTTCAGATGGACACAATGATGGACGATGTAGCTCACACCCGTCTAGACTGCCAGCAGGTAGAAGATGGTACTATCAGTTTGGCAGAGTGTCATTCTTCCTTTTCTCACTGCAGTAGTACTGATCCTGATTCCAGTATAATCCATGTCTATGAAACCAACTCTTCTGCTGAATGGAAATTACCTTCTCTGTTACCTAAAGAAATCTATAAAATCAAGCTCTCGGAATATATATCTGCACAACACTTTCGTGTTTCTTCAGTAGACATTGCATTTACTGATGCCGATAACCCCGTTCATATTAACTTGCTTGACCGATCTCAGATAGATTGGGCTCGTAAACAAGGCTATAAATATGTGCATCTAGGTGCTATCCGCCTAGGTCTTAATCCGCTTGTTCGCCCCTTTTTAAATGTGTCCTCCCTTTGCGTCGCAGTTGATACACACCATAGGCATTTCGCTGATGCCATTATTGGTGGGTTTGCTGGCCCATTGCATGGTGGTCCTGCATTCGGAACTATATATCCAAAGTTTAGTGTTAGTCTGTTTGACCCACATATCTATGAGCTCCTTAAATCCTACGTCCTTCCTTAAGGATTTTCTATAATGGATGGATCCCAGATTATCCAATTAAAAGCTACTGTCATTGTTCGATTCGGTAATGATACTCTTCCTGCTTTGCAATCCCCTGTTCATAATACCCCGCGCCTGCTCAGCGTGGTGGAAAAAGACATATCTCAAAAAGCACAACCTGTCCTTTTTTATTGGACCAGTATCCAGTATCCTCAAGAATGGGAATGCAAGTATGATGAAATCCAAAATGCTGAAGATCTCCAAGCCTCTTTACGAAATCAACCTATAACTTTTGACAGACAGAATAGCTCCTTTCGGATGCCAAACATTACTCATTTTCCTCGTTTCTCCCTCGCTGAGACAAACCCTGTCTTGACTCGGTCTGCTTCTTCTAGACCTGCATCTACTCATGTTGATAGAAGACTTTCTCCTACTCCTTCTGTACCTGCTACTCCTGCCAATAATCCAACTGAATCTTTCACTGGTCTGCAAGATACAGAGCATAGAGGTCAGCATTCTGATTGTCCAGCCTGTCGTAAGACATTAGAAAAACTTCGGCGACATAGAACAAATCCCCATTTGGGAATGTTTTCTCTTCCGAGAGAACATGATGCTTATGAAGTTAAAAGGGATGGCCGAAAATCATATTTCCCTGGTAGGAATCTCCCTACTACCCCTTTCTGTCAATACACTCTAGATGGTATTACTAAAAGAGAATTTCTGCCGCAGAAATCGGTAGCAGTAGAAGATACCCCATCTGATGAAGTAAAGTTAAGCAATTGGGGAAATCTACAGCATGTTTTAACAGCCAAGAACTTGGATGATATGGCCCAAGATATTTTAAATCTGAGAGCAAACATGCTTGAAGAAAAAGAAAAACTAGCTGAAGTAAATGAGAAGTTAGAGCTGGTCAGACATTTACTTGCTAATGCAGATAGCATAAAGAAAATGATTCAGTCTGCCTCTGAAAAGATTTTAATCAGAATGGAAAAAATTGAAGAGATTTCGAAAAGAGCATCCAGTTTGCTGTCTAAGGTTCTGAAACCTAGCCCTGCAATTCTAGCTTTAGCTACTGAAGGATATAAGAGAAAAGATACAAAAGCTAAACTAGAAAGAAGTGTTTCATTTGGGATGATGAGTGCTGAAGAAAATGACCCTAGACCTGATTTTGATTATGGAAGGTCTGAGAGAGAATTCCGGTCATTGATAAAATGGGTAACGGATATTAAGAATCTTCCGCCTGTTTTACCTCAGAGATCCATCCATAAAGTCTTAAGTCTTGTTCCTGTCCCTGCTGTTGAAGCTGTTACAGAAACTGTAATACCTATCGAGGACCAAGTAGAAACCGAAGTTTTAGTTCCTATAGACTTAAGTATTTCAAGTACCAACGTCTTTAAAGGATATTCTTCTGGTACTAAGCCGGGAACAAAAACCTACCCAACCACCCAGAATACCATTTAATTTCAGTACTTCAACCTACAATAATATTATTTCTGAGATGCTAGAACACCCTATCTTGAATATTGACTATCAGTCTCAAGATGCTATTCATGATTCTCTCAATTTGTTATTTTATTGGAGTCTAGCAAAGAAAGCCCAGAACCCTAGTATTACAGGACAACAGATACCAACCTTATTAATTACTGGATTAACATGTTTAGCAAATGAATGGTGGAGATGGCTTTCTCAGAGAGAAAGAGATGAAATTTTGAATGCCGAGGATGCAGATCAGCAATTGCTGAAAGCCTTAGCTTGCCAGTTTCACGGTGGTGATGATGAGGATGACGTTGATCATCTTCAGTCCATATATATGTCTGCTAGGATTTATGATTTGTCACAAGCTGATGAATATTTCTGCTACATGCAAAAGCTCCTGATTAGATCAGGAAAAGCAAGTGATCCTGTATACCTAAAACATTACTTGAGAAGTTTTCCAGGGCATGTTCCAGATGCAGTTGAAAAGTATATGAAGGATAAGAATCTGAATTATCAGAGTCTCTCGATTTCCCAGTTACATCATCATATTAAAGAGACATGGCAAGAACACTGTCTTGCGAAGAGGATTGATAAAGATTTTAAACGTCATCAGAATATGTATACGCCTTCTTTTTGCAAGAAGGTTGCAGAATTACCAGATTGGGGATGCGGTGCCCACAACCATGGCCACCTTAAATGTACTTGTTCTCACAAGCCAAGAAAGAAAAAGGGTTTCTTCTCCAATGATCCTCGATATCGCTATCCTAATAAACCTATACAGTTTGAAAGAAATAAGCCTAAATATAAGCACTATAAGTACAAGAATCCTCCTCCTCGAAGGAAAAGATATATAAAGAAGCGCAGGAAACCTGCTGACAAAGAATCCTGTTTTCTTTGCGGAGCAAAAGGCCATTGGGCTAATAAATGGCCTAAGAAAAAATCAAAGCCCCAGCTTGCTGCCTTTTGTGATTCCATCCAACCCCAATGGTGGAAATATAACCCTTCTGATGAACCTCCTACTGGTGAATTCCTTTATCTTCCTACTGATTCTGATTCCTCTAATTCTGATTTTGCTAATCCCCTTGCTTTGAATAAATTTGGCCCCTCTTCAGCCTCTGACTCTGATTCTGACCCTGATTATGAACATAGCTCCCCTGCTTCCGAGGCCCCAAATTTGTGGGGGTGTAATCTCCCTAGTTCCCCTCAGTCTCATACTTCCTCTATACATACATATCAGATTCCTGATTTTGATTTCTCATTGTATATGTTTTGTTTCCAGAAACAACTGGATCTTGAGAAACAGATTGCAGCCATTGATTTAGCTCTTGCTGACACTCAGTCGTACCAATATCAATTACGTACTCAGCTGAGGAATGAAAAAGAACTACTGCAAGAACAGCTTAAAGGCAAACAAAAGGCCAAGGATAGTCCAGTCAGAAGTCCTACATCTAAAGTAGTAAGTTTTCATGAGCCTGCTACTATCTATAGAGCTTATCCAGATAAGCATGAGAGTAGATAGAAATATAGACTCTCTACCAGAGAGACCCTAAAGGACATGATAAAAGAAAAGCAGCAAGCAGTTAAATAGCTCTGTACAGAAATAAGCGAGCTGCGAGATCATATAAAGATCCTTGACGCTGGAGAAGAACATTCTTCAGAAGATGAATTAAATAAGTTTGTCAAGGGTGCCATTGATGTCGAGATTGAAGATACTCCTGAAGATGCCCCTGAACAAGCTATGTCTTTTCAACCCAGTATGTCTTTAATGTCTGGTCCGAAGCTGTATTTAATGATACAGTTCAATTTATGTGAATTCAAGCCTTACAAGCTAAGCTGCATGGTTGACTCTGGTTGTCAAGTCAATCTGGCTAAAGGATCAGCACTACCCTTTTACTACTGGGAGAAAAATTTTGGTAGCGGAACTGCAATTCATGGTACACCAGTGCCTATTAAAGGAAAAGCAGAAATCATTCCTGTTGCTTTTGGAAAGGCTGTGAGTAAGCTGACATTTTACAGATTAGATGAGCTTAAAGATGATTGCTTACTAGGATTTGATTTCTTGCATCAAGTCAGTCCGTCTACTGTAGATCATTATAAAATGACCTTCACTTGTTATATAAATAAAAAGAAGGTTGTTCTTCCTCTATCTTTCCATGGAGAAATAAGATGCCAAGTTGTGATAGAACCAGAAGATTATCACATTTCGATATTGGCCAAAATGGAAAGAGCAATAGCTTATTCTGAAACACATGGAGAAATATTTTGTGACATTGCCATATGATCCACTCTAGAATATCAAACCCATGAAGGCTTCTGTAAGAGTAATGACTCCTTCAGAAAGAGAATTTTGTAAAAAGGAGATTGCAAAATTGTTACAGAAAGGGCTTATTGAACCGTCTAAAATCCCATGGGCATGTCGTGCCTTTGTGGTGAATAAACATTCAGAACAGAAAAGAGGTAAGCCCAGGTTAGTGGTTAATTTCAAGCCACTAAATGCAGTTCTTGAGAAAGTCAAGTATCCACTGCCTGATAAAATAAGCCTTTTACAGCGCATCACTGGATGTTCTATCTTTAGTAAGTTTGATCTTAAATCTGGTTTTTATCAGATAGGTATAGAAGCTAAAGATAGATTTAAAACAACTTTCACAGTATCGAATGGCTTATATCAGTGGAAAGTCCTTCCCTTTGGCATTAATAATGCTCCATCTGAATTTCAAAAAAGGATGGAAGATATCTTTAGAGATCATCCATGGATTCTAGTTTATATCGATGATATCATAATTTGCTCACATAGTCTGCAGGAACATTTGAAGCATCTGAAGATATTTTATGAGTTAGTTTACAAGCATGGATTGGTTCTCTCTGAGCCAAAGATGGAGATTGGGAAAACTGAGATAGAATTTCTCGGCTTAAAGATAAATAAAGGAACTGTTGTGTTGCAAAACCATGTTCTCCAAAGCTTTACAAAGTTCCCAGATCAGATTATGGAGAAGACACAGCTCCAAAGATTCCTTGGTTCTTTAAATTATATTAGACCATTTTACAAAGGCCAAGCTGAAGATATTCATGTACTTCAGCGAAGACTAAAAAAGAATCCGCCTAGTTGGTCTAGAGAAATGACTGCTGTAGTTAAGCGCATTAAAGAAAAAGTCTGGTTGTTGCCATCCTTGACTCTGCCCACAGGAAATGGTGATCTTATCATTGAAACTGATGCATCTGCCCATACTTGGGGTGGTGTTCTTATTGAAGCGCTTGCTCAGAAAGAAAATATTTGTGGCTATGGATCTAGTTCATTCAAGAAAGAAGAACTCAATTATCCATCAAGCCATAAGGAGATATTAGCAGTCAAGAAGACTGTTTAGCATTTCATTCTCTTCCTTAAACCTGTCAAATTTATTATCAGGACTGATCTTAAAATTATGCCTAGAATGTTAAAAAATGAAAATGTCATGGCAGAGAACAATAGTCGCATCTTAAAATGGTTTATATGGTTATCTAATTTTGATTATGAGATTGTGTATAAACCAGGTTATTTAAACTGCCTTGCTGACATGTTGACCAGGAAGTCAGCAGAATAGATAGAGAAATTCCAGCCAAATCTAAAGATGTTTGAACCAGGTGAATCCAGTTCTGGTCCTGCCAGAAGAAGAATGAGAAGAGAACTTCAGAATGAAGATGATGCTGAGAAAAAGAAGACCAGAGAAGAATTGCTGCAAAAAGAAGGATTATTTATTCTTCCCTCGGATGGATCATTACCTAGGAATGTCCGCATTGAGTCTCTTGAGTATGCTTCAACAGACGAAGCTAAACATTTTCTGCAATTAACTATGATCTAGAATATCCAGAGTTCTCCCATGAAATTGACAATCTTAGAAAGGTGGGAGAAAGAAGAATTCTTTAGTTTTGCAGATGCTACTGGCAAGCTTAGAGACTGTCCAAAGGTATGGATAGATTATGATGATGATGAACATCTCTGGTATATTGACTTAGGTAATGGTAACCTAAATTGGACCTCCTACAACCTTATTCTGCAATGTTGTAGAGAGGATGAAGCTGTAATGATCTTTGCCGACCCTTCTAATTTAAAAGCAAATGTTAAATGGTCGGGATGGACAGATATTTTCCTAGACAAGTTCTGCCCTAGACTTGACTGGGAAAATAGAAGAGCAAATTTTATCCTTCATTTAAAAGCAGATCTGGAAGTCGCACACCAGAAAGAATATTGGTTTAAATTTAAACTGCATTTTGAAGGAGGATCTTATCTGCCTCTTGAGCATAGGATGTATGTTCAACAAAAAGTTATCCAGAGAAATCTTGAAGGTGACCATATTGAATCATGAGTTACTATTCAAGATATTCCTCTTGATTTCAAGGTTAAGTCACACTTCAGAGGAGAAATGGTTTGTGAACCGCTAGAGGCTTTCCATGGATCAGATGTTTCAGCCCCTGGCTTTATCCTATTCCTCGAGATCTTGATATTACAGAATCTCTGATACAAGATGCACAAGACGATGACTCACCAGATGAAGAAATATGGGATTATGTCCAAGTTCGTGATCTTTACGACTGAAAGCTGTGGTGGGCTGTTTGAAGACTGAGTGGGCCAGTACTGCCCCACACTGTTTCCATCGCGGGCCGGATAAATGCTCCGCTATGTAAATAGTAGATACTAGGTATTGCCGTGGGCCAGTTATGATCCACTTTGTTTTATGCTGTCGGTTTGTCATGATGTCTCTCCGGGTCCCCGTAATGCCTGTCGGCTAGTTAAGGGACGAGATAATGGAAGTGGTAGTTCCCACTTTCCACCACGGTGATTCGTTCGTGACTTGTAGTTGTCAGTCTTAGTTACCAGATCTCTTTTTGACCGGTTAGTGCCAGTTTACGTCAACCGGTTACACCGGATAAAGTATTATAAATAAGACTCCTCGGCCTCATTTTTAGCATCGTGAGTAGCCTCATAGGAGCTCTGCAAGTCTGCAAGTATAGGGGTCAGTCTTGAGCAAGCAGTCTGCTCGGCTTTAGGTCATTAGTCTGTGTGTCGAACGTTGTGTATGCTCTCCCTCTACGTCTCGAGCGATCAGTTGGGATCAAAAGCAGTGATCTCATATGTAATGAGTATGTAAGACTATGTGCGTATGCTCTCCCTCTGCACTTCGTGTGATCAGTTGGGATCAGAAACACTGGTCAATGTGGCATAAGCCTTTGTAAGCATCTGTAATATCACTATTCCTCGAATCTGTAATATTACTGTTCATCGGCTCTGCATTTTCACTATTTAAATGTTTCTGTTCACAATCATTCTGCTTGTCATTGTTGTCTGCATAGTACTCATCTATTGCATAAGCCGCATTCTGTTAAAAGAGTTAGTAGATGTTATAGTAGATAATGTGAATGTCCCTGAGCATGTCTAAAGTCTGAAAAGTGTGTGTTCGATCCTTGGCCCAGGTTTTAGCCTCTATGTCGTGATTTTACTTCACCAGAAAAGGTAAGGGGATTAATCTTCTTAAATTCCCCTTGGATTTCATCATTAATCTTCCGTTTCGTGGGAGGTGGAGTTGGATCCTTTCCAAAATCCCCAGAGTTCTCAATTCCACTTCTATCTCTCTCTTCTATACTTTCAGTTTTATCATAGTCTTCCATGTTCGGGTTTTCCCAATTAGTGTGATATCACAGGTCATGTAGCAACGAAGCATTAAATTATTGTTGATCCTCCTACATTTTTATCAACCTTTCATTGTCTTCTTTATAAATTTGAAGCTCAACCTTTAATTTTTTTACTGTTTCTATAATAACGTAATTTCTTTCATTCAAATCTATCCAAAATTATAAATTTTCACCCTTGACTTCCATTCTTCCTTGTCGTTCAAGAGTCTTTGCCATGGATTTCCTACAAGTCTTGATTATGTGGGAATCTGGCTAGTTGGTTTCTTTCGTCATCTTTACTCAGTACTTGCCACACCCTTTCAAGATATTCTATGGTTTTCGTGGTTCTAAGTGCTAAGGAGTATAGCTGCAAAATGATTGATCGCTAGTTGTCAAAATTATTAAGCAAGTGAGGTTGTGCAAGGCTTGGTAAAGTCATCACTTGTACTTAACTCCTAGTCATGCAATCTGTAATTGAATTTTCCATAGGCCCATGTCTTTTAACTTGGCTCTAATACTGCCTTTTGAGAATCTTCGCATAAATGTCAATTCTTTCTTTTTAATGTTCCGAAAGACACACAGAGGAAGCCTTCCACTTTAGATTTTAGGTTGGGCAAACTTACGACCTCATGGCTTGCTTACGAGCTGGCTAGGGTTGATGGGAGGAGGGGGAGGGGGCAGGTTACGGGCGATTTTAGGTTGGGAAAACTTACGACCTCGTGGATTGCTTACGAGTTGGCCGGGGTTGATGGGAAGAGGGGGAGGGGGCAGGTTACGGGCAAGAGTTCTCGAATCACTGGAATGACTGGAAGGTTGTATGGGATTTCTCACATATTGTAATATCACCATGGAATTTTTTTTATTTTTACTTTAGTTAAAAATAAAGGTTCTACTAGTACACTAAGAATCCTAATTCTAGGCTTGTGTTGTTGACAAAATGACAGAAGTCAAGGCTTACTTAGCTAAAAAGCTAACACATCAACTACCTTCTGCAGGGACTAATGACTCATATTATCATTACAACCAAATCAAGGCTTATACATAAAGGCGTGCAAATGTGCAAGTGAATAATCCCATTATCCACATATTCGTCCCATCGCAAATGACGGGGTGGAAACAAAACCACCTTTAAGGTCGAGGTGGCACCCAGTTGTAGTGGGAAGACATAATAAATGCTTGGTTAACTCCTCTCCACACAAGTTGTACGTGATGCCGAGGTGACATCACACGAGAATGACTCTCTAACATACCATTAATTAATGGAGTACAATAAGTTATCTTGACTCTTCGTAGTAGTAAGGAGGGTTTCACAAATTCAATCTAGCTTGGAACACCATTCATTCAAGGGTTCTAGTTTGCCCTTGGGCGGGGAGGATATATGGGTTAAATTTAAATTGAGGAAAAGATGATGATCCATTCAACTCCTTACCAGGTTATCTTGATAGGGAAGTATTTGTTCGACTGTAAATATAGTTATTTACAGGCTATCAAGAGAGGAGAGAGGGCATTCTTGATCATTTTATGTAGGTACCTACGTTTCAATTTTCTCTAGTTTTGTTTGCATTTCCTTATGTCTATAATATTTTAGTTTTCTTGCTACCAAAATGAGAAACTGAATGATTATGCAATGTCCCTACTTGGGATTTTGGAGAAAAGTGCAATTCAGGGGAAAATTCGAGCTTAACTAGTCATGACTCTAGAGGGTTCCAACTTTCACCAAATGGTCCTGAATTTGAAGGGAAATGGTATGGTGAGTCTTAAAACATACCAAGGTGGTTTATGGATAATTAGTATCATACTTTGGACCTATTCAACCTTGTTTGGGGCTGATGACAGAAAGACAAAAATTACTAGGAAATTGTGATGAAATCCCCCCTAGGGTGTAGGCCAATTAAGCTTCCCAACTCATCTACGAACCTCCAAAATTTGTAAGAAGAGTATGGAGACTGACATAATACCTCATTGACTATAATTAAACATGGTTATTAGTTCTTCAAACTGGTTAGAGAGTTCCACATTCATTTGATAACTTTCAGTGAAATTGCATAACTAGCTCGATTTTAATATATGAAAGGTATAGTTAAAGGATCAAATCAAGATGTGAAATATAGAGACCATATACAGAATAAAAATTTCTTCCCCAAAATTTTTAAAAATGATATAAATCCCCTCATACAAGTATTGTATGCAACTCATTCAATATGGGAGTCAAATACATGAAAACTAGTGAATTAGTAGTATGGAATTACAAGAGTTTTGGATATGGATTTCTTGGATTTAGACCCATAGAGCATAGGGAAATGAAATTAAAGAGTAACACATAATATATTTCTGTCAAAAAATCATTAAACTCATAGAACATCCCTCATACAAATCTGATACAAGACTCCTTCAAGATTGAATTCAAAGTCATGGAAACTAGTGACTCAGTGGCATGGGAATGCAAGCTTTTCACACATGAGTTTATTGGATTTTGAGCCATAGAGAATAAGGACATGAAATTACAGAGTAATACATCATAAATGTATTTCCCAACATCATCCAACTCATAGAATATCCGTCATACAAATCTGGTAGAAAACTACTTCAAGATTGAAGCCAAAATCCATGAAAACTAGTAATACAATGGCATGAGAATGCAAGCTTTTCACACATGATTTTCTTGGATTTCGAGCTGAATAGAATATGGAAATTAAACTAAATAGTATTACATAATATATGTCTTCCCCAACATCATCAAATTTAGATAAAATTCCTCAGAAAATTCTTAGATAGTGCTACTTCAATATTGAAACCAAATCCATGAAAACTAGTTATTCAAAAGCATGGGATGAAAGCCTTTCATACATGTATTTCTGATATTTAGAATTACAGAGAATATGGAAATGCGATTACAGATCCATGCATCATATATCAAATATTGGGCATCAACTATACTCAACAAAGCGTAAGCACCACTCTAACAACTGTACCATCAAATGAGAGTGTGGGGGAATGGAGAAGAATGAATGAGAGAATGGGGAGATAGATGAGAATTTGACTATATGGACCTTCAACCTGAAAATAAAACTCCTTAATTAAGCTCCCATGAGAGGTATGAGTGGCCTCTCCATCAACCAACTTGGAAAGTAATCCAACTCCCTCGAAATTGGTTCAGAAGCATGGAGAGTGAACATTCACTGTGCAATGGACAAGCAAAATCTCTCCAAAATGTCAAAGGTCAATAAAAAATTATCAAAAATCTATTATAATTCCTCATGAAATCCTTTTATTAACTTCATGAGGCCTCCTAAGGTATAATTTCCATCCATGATCTTCCTCCAACTCATCTTAGTGGTTTAGTAACTCTCATGACACTTGTCTTCCTCTTCATGCTCCAATTATTTCCCCAATTCGAATGGCTGCCTCTAACTCCCAAATTCGACCTCTTGGTGGCTATTTTTAGGCCTATCATGTAATATTTGTCATATTCCAGCAATCAGGTCTGAATTTGTCATACTTTTCGTAGAATCTTTCATCATTTGTCGTCACAAAGTGCATGGAATATCCTTCCAAGTGGTACAGATTGTCTTCTAGTCTCTTCCTCTTCCATGGGAGTTATTCTCCTTCACTAATTCGAATTCCTTGGCTAATTATATTATATTTGACACTACATCACAATACAATAATGTTATATTACCCATGTGTTTGAATTTGGATGAATATCATGCCAAGTGTGCATGGAATTTAGTCACTCAAAGGATACAAAATCTTCCAAGCATCTTCATGAACCCAAGCCACCTTATTTTATTATCGTTTATCATTTATGTGACCCATTTAAATGGGAATATGGTAAACTAAAGTCCTTTTGGGTCCCATAGTCCCTTATTACTAAACTTATGTCTCCATCTCAACCTAGAGAACTAGTAGGTTGGTGAAACATTATTTGCAAATAATCTAATTTGTGAATTATTTAATTGGAGACATGACAGTCCTCCCCACTCAATATTATTTGTCCTTAAGCAATGCCAAGTTTGTATCATGCAATTTTTCTTCATATTCCCAAGTGGCATCCTCCTTTGGTACTCCTTCCTTTGCACCAAGTGCTCTCTTATGTGATGTCAACCCCCCCATTGGTCGCATGATTTTTCCATCTCTGAGATCAAAAACATGAAATTCAAAGCATGGAGAGACTTTAAACCATTCCATACATCGAAATTGATGTATTAAAAATTTTTCCACAACCCAAATCATTCAAATTTTGGGTTTCCGCACTATCTATTCTGCCTTCCCAACTTTCTGCATGCTCCTTTCCGCACTCACTTTTTCCGCATTGCGGAGATCGAAAATCAGAAACTCAAATTTTCAATTTTTGATCTTCTACGCTTCCATACTTCCTCATCCACACTTCTGTATCTGCACTTTCGCAATTCTGCATGCACCTTTCTGCACTTCAATTTCCCAATTCAGATTGTGGAACTCAGATTGTTAGCTTTTGAGCTTTTGGATTGCTACCTTTTCGCTTCCGCAAGACTCTTCCAGAACTGTTGATCGACTACAGTGTGGATCTTGACCATCGATCAGTACTTTGATGTGAATCTATCCTCAACCATTAGATCTTTTGCGGATTGTTTTCTGACTGTTGATCTCTTGATCAAGTGTGGAACTTCATTTCGCTTTGTGGATCTATGTCCCCTTTGTTGTGGAACTCAATTATGACCGTTGATATTTTGTCAAGGTCTATCTCCACCGCATGATCTCAACCATCCGATCTGTATAGACTTAAACCTTAGTTTATCATCTGTATCCCACCTTCCACCTTCCAATTTATCGACTTCAGGAATCAGAAATCCAACTTCTATTTTAGCTTCTTTTGTGTTCTTCCGAATTCTGCATTCCACAACGGAATTCATAAATTCAACTTTTTTTTTCTGATCAATTTATCTTTATAGTGATCGATCTTTCGATCTAGAACCTGTAATAAGATTACTCTGCACACCTAGGAAATATTCAATGGTTAATAATATAATTCCCCTTTGATTGATAAGAGAATCGATCTATCGATCTCTGATTCCCTCATTTTCAGAAACCCTGAATTCACATGCAAGCTTATCATTCATTAATAGAGATTTAAACAAACATTCAATTCATTAAATTGCACACTCAAACATAATTGAATGTACACACATAGAGATTATGCCAAAATAGTATTTTTCAATCACACACTGAATCTGTACATACAAACTGCCTCAAAACTTGCGTTCTTATTTCCTTAGGCCTATACATCTTTGATTGGCCTTGCTTGAGCCATATTTACTCTGTTCTAGCTACTTTTCATACTCCTATCTATCCCTATGTCTATCTCTATCTATTTCTATCTATGCCTCATAGTCTTACATATACACAACAAGATTCATGAACCATTCTAGTTCAGATCCTCAAAATCTGCTAACTAATCCTAATTACAGCAAACCCTCAAATCTATCCTATGACTCGGTACCACTAATTAAGGAATTTGTTTCATGATTCATCAGTTGACCCAATGAATCACTCCTCCACTTAGTGACTCACCTAATGACTCGCCATCATATAGAATCACATAAAAACATAGGTTTATTATAATGTGATGGTTCGAAGACCGTCAATTCAGAATTGAAGACACCTTCTAGTCCTGATCCAACATTGAGCTTGGAATTTTAATGGAGAGAAGGATGCACTGCATCAGACTCCCCAGGAGGAAATAAATATGACGTCCTGGTCATAACCTTCCATATTCAGTATTCCTGTATCCAAAACCTTGTTCTATAGCTGATCATTCATCTTAACATGTTGTTTTGTCTTTGTCATCTTCAATTCTCCTGGTTTCTGAATCTTCTACTGTAATGCTCCACTAGCCTTTCTTCTGCAATCTTTTTCTGTTATCTGTCTTCTACCACGGTTCTGTCTATTTGCATCAGCAAAGCAACTACTTTTCTCATGTTTTCTCTTAAACACATTAACCATCAACACTCTTAGTTTCTGAATATCTAGATCCAGACTATCTTTTGGCTGGTATACCTGCATCTTCTTTTCCTGAAATTGTTGTTCCTTTGTCCTTTTGATGCTATCCACAAAATTATAAAATAATTCAGTGTCATTACTTGCTATCTGCTGTTCTCCAATGCTGTCATCAAACATTAAGCAGTCATCTTTATCAATCTTTGGATTGATCAACCAATCTTCTAACATGTGTAACCCTTCATCATAATTTCTGAGGTTAGAAAGATTCTCTTTGTCTTCACTAGACAACTCTGCAACAACAAATTTCTTTAGGAACTAATCACCCTTTTGAGACAATATAGCCTCTTCCCGTGTCATTACATATTTCTTCCCTTGCCTATCAGCAACACCACTATCCAAATATGAAAGTGTTCTCTTTTGTTTATTTCCATGAGACCATGTCATCTCGTACTTCAATACTAGAACAAGCTTCTGGATTTGGTCCATTTAATCATAAACAAATCATTAGTCTCAAAAACATAGGACGTTTTGATCTTATTTGGCCTCATAGTCATCTCCTCCATAATTTGATTTGTACTCTTTACATAATTCATGAGACTCTCAATTTGTCTCTCTTTTCCTACTTCATCGTCCTCTCCAAGCAAAGGACCCTGTTCAAGTTCACAATATGAAACCTCCATCCCAGATTCAACTTCTATGAGTTCTTTCTCCAATCCAACAAACATATTTTGATGTAGCTTCACATGTAGTGAATATCGTCTTACCTCCCTTTTCATGACCTAACCATACCTCTAGTTCTCTTCTTCACTAGCTTGCATATGCTTCTCAAAGCACAAAATGTCTCTTGCTAACTCTAGCAATACTCTGCTACATTCTCTCTTCTTTTTTCAGTTGTGGATTTTCTTTGAACCCATATAATGACCTTCAGTAGTCATTATATATGTATCCTCTTTTGTGAACTTCATCATGTTCACTAGTGGACTATAACTAAGCCTTCACTTTCAACAAGTCTCCATACTTGTTTGCTATACCTCAACAAGCTATCTCTCCTTGAGCTTGTCCTTTTGGTATCTCTAGTCCTCTCACTAGAACCTTTTGAGAATCTCCTTTTCTCTTCTTGTATTTTGAAGGTCCACTCCTCCTTTTATAACATGCACTAGTCTTCTCTTGTCCAACCTCTGTTGGATTTTTCAGGTTATGCCACTGCTTCCTCTTTCCTCCAAGATTTCAAAAACTCTATCAAGAATACATTTATCCTTGATATATCTCCTCTCAATAAATTCTTTGTTCTTTGCTGCTCTCAAATATTTTCATATAACTAGAGTCAAAATACAAGCATCAAACAATCCATACCTTCATACTTTTCACTTGTACAATTGGCTGAAAATATCTCCATCGCTATCTTCAAAATATCTTCTTTAGGAACAAACTTGTTCTTTGGTTTATAATAATTGTCTACAATTTCTCCTACTGCAGAACCTCTACTCCTCCTCTCCAATATCTGCTATGATCCCTTGCACAAGACTGAACATACACCCTAGGGCTTGAGGGGAGGGTGTTGGATGTAGCAATCCACAACTTGATCTCAAACTTGTAAGGACACCCATCATGAAAAGCGGGCATGACTTGGTGGTAGAGTAGCACACTAGATAGAGAAGGTCCTATGTTTAAGTCTTAGTTGGCTCAAATTTCAACATGGTATGACAGCTAGAGGTAAAGCAACTCACTAGCTAGAGAAAGTCCTATGTTCGATTCTTAGTCAGTCTAAATGTCAACATACTATGACAACTAGAGGTCGAGGTTGATTGGTGGTGGCTAGGGGGTCTACACCAAAGTGTGACATCAAGGGGGTTTTGGGGATAGAAATCCACACCTTGGTATCAAAGTGGTATGGATGCCCGTTATGAAAGAGAATATATCTTAGAATCCCGTGTTTGGTTTCTATCCTCTCAAATTTTCAACACTTTGCAAACTCAACACTACTGTCTACAATTTCAATTCTAAATATTCTCGGTACAATGAATGTTCTAGTTGTTAGAAGTTGGAATGCTTTTATCACATTTGAGGCATTTTTAGTTCTCCACACAATCTCATGAGCAATGCATGAAGAGGGTTTCAAGGGTTAGGGTTGTAGGAATGAATAGAAAATCCATATTTTATTATCTATCTTATTGGAAGGGTCTATTAATATGTCGTCTATTAGATCCTATGCACATATTCAAAAATGTCATCACCATTTGGATCCATTTCATGTTGTTAAAATCACTCAAATTCCATTAAGATCACTAAAATGTCATCAATAACAACTAAATTTCATTAGAGCCATTTAGGTAATATTAATATGTTTCTCATATGTCATTATGGACATTTAAATGCCATTAGGATGAGTCAGTGTGCAGAATTATTATGACATGAATCATCGTCATGGACATCAACGTCATCATCATCATCATTAATGCCATATGGTACATTAAAATCATCTTGATCATCATCCTCATTATCATCATCATTGTCATCATTAAGTACATCGTCAACAAAATCATCAACCTCATTGTTATTATGGTGACTCATATGCCATTAGTGTTCTTAATCACTCATCGCCATTATGATTCATGCCATGTAATTGTTAAGGTCATTTATATGTCATTACAATCATTTCGATGATAATAGGGTCATTTAGATGTTGTTGCAGACATTTAGGTTCCATTAGAATCAATTAGGATACAAAAGTCCTACCACATGCATATTCATCATTGACAGCCACATCGTCACCATCATCATACAATAAATCAACATCATTGTCGCCATAGTCATCATCAATATAATTGCGATAATAATGAGAAAGGAACCCTATTACCTCAAAAGAATGGATGATATAGTCTTATACTTATGAAATCATATCCATATGCTCCATCATAATTATCGTAATGCATCATTGTCATGTTGTTAGGGCCAATCAGATGCGTGCCATTAGGGTCTATCAATTGTTGTTGGGACACTCAAATTCCATTAGAGCAATTTAGTTGACATTAAGGTAATTTACCCCTCATTAGGATTAATTAAGATCCAAAAGTGCCATGATTATGATCATTTAGGTGCCACTATGATAAATCAAGATTCAAAATTACTATCACATGAATCATGATCATTGACATTGAAATTGATATATCTGATGTGATGTCGAATGTTTTCTAAACACAATTCCTAGCTCTAAACCTAGTGCAATTTCTAGCGATGTTCCTTTCAAAATTTTTGGCATTATTCTTGGTGCTATACTTGGCTCTGTACCTGGCCCTATGTTGGATGTTTTATAGGCACAATTCCTGGCTCTATACTTGGCACTATGTTGGATGTTTTTACTGCCACTATGATAAATCAAGATCCAAATGTAATATCACATGGATCATGATGATTGACATTGACATTGATATATCTGGTGTTATGTCAGACATTTCCCGAACACAATTTTGAGCTCTAAACCTAGTGCAATTCCTAGCGCAGTTCCTTTCAAAATTTCTGGCATTATTCCAGGTGCTATACCTAGATCTATACTTGACGCTATGTTGGATGTTTTCTAGGCACAATTCGTGGATCTATACTTGGTGCTATGTTGGATGCTTTTCCTATCGAAATTCATGGCACAATTCCTATCGCTAACCCTAGGTTAATATATGGTTCTATGTTATTGATGACATTTTTTGGAGGCTATTCTTGGTGTTATATGGGATGCTTTTGTGGACGTTAATTGGGAAATTAATTGGGATTCTAATTGGGATGATAATTATGATGTTAATTGGGACATTAATTGGGATGTTATTTAGTGTCCAAAATAGCGCCAAATTTTAAAATGGGATGCTAATTGGGAAATTAATTGGGATTCTAATTGGGATGATAATTATGATGTTAATTGGGACATTAATTGGGATGTTATTTAGTGTCCAAAATAGCACCAACTTTAAAAGGGGGTGATAATTGGCATGCTAATTAGGATGTTAATTGCGACTCTAATTGGGACTCTAATTGGGATGCTAATTGGGAAATTAATTGAGATGTTAATTAGCATCCAAAATAGCGCCAAATTTTAAAATGGGATGCTAATTGGGATGCTAATTGGGACGCTAATTGGGATGTTAATTAGGATGCTAATTGGGACATTAATTGGGATTCTAATTAGCATCCAAAATGGCACCAACTTTTAAAAAGGGACGCTAATTGGGATGCTAACTGGGTTGCTAATTGGGATGCTAACTGGGTTGCTAATTGGGATGCTATTTGGGACTCTAATTGGGATTCTAATTGGGATGCTAATTGGGATTCTAATTAGTGTCCAAAATAGCGCTAACTTTTAAAAAGGGATGCAAAAAATGCCACTACAAGCGCGATCTCGTGGAAAAGTGTCCATTTTGTCCAAAAAATGATGAAAAATACACTAAAAGTGATAGTGGATGCTAAAAAGGAAGCTAAAAGAGACGCTAATCACAGGGTTTTGTTATAGTGCAATTATCGGTATTCAAATTTAATAACAATTTGTAGATATTCCTTACCTTTGGTTCCTTCAATTGCTAAAGAGTAGTTTGACAATACTCTTTTCATGCATCATAAATCCATGCTTGTATCTATCAAATCATATCCTTATGCTCGTATCTGAAAAATAACTTGGAAGGATATATTTTGTATCCCCAATGGCTAATAATCAAATTGACCCACACATCCTCTTTCTGCAATCAATTTTGAATAATATCACCTAACGAACCCTCTCAACACAATTGTTAGTATTCAATTAAAAATGAATTGAAAATCAGAAATTGATTTACCTCTCACACAGAATGCTTATTCTTATGCTCTAATACCAAACCTGATGCCGACCACCCCCTTGGTGGCATTGTGATACCAAAATCATGTCACCATCATGTGATAAGACTCTTAACATACCTATTTTCCCTTAATCCCAACACTTGGAGTGGAAACTCATACCATTTTGTCAATCTTTCACAAAAATGCTCAGCACCGCGCTTTCCCCTTTATCCATGAGCATTACCTTGCTCACACCACCTATCCCTTGTTATCCACAAGTGGTGCCACCACTTATGGCCCTTAGTCCATAAGCATTTCTTACCTGAACCGCTCTGTCATTGAAGGAGAAACACGGTACCCTAGGTAAAATGGGAAAAAGAGAAGATTCTCGAGGCTTCTAGATCATGAGCCTCATGTCCTCCCTTATCCCTATCATTATGGGTCAGTTGAGCTCGAGATCCCTCATCCTAGAATCTTAGAGGCCACCTCATCCACAAATATCTCAACCATCCCTATCCATTGAGCCTTAAAAATACAAGCTCATGTCCATGGTTGAGGGGGAGAACTCTTAAGGTATTGTTATGCTGTTGGATTGATCACTTGGCCCAAGCCATTTGAGAGCATAGAGAGCAAGTTGGAGCTTATGGGGATGAAAGTGTTTGGTTTCATGGAGATGCATGTCAACACTAAGGATTAATTGGTTGTAAACTTCTCCATTTTATCTTAATGGAAAGCTGATTTCCATCCCACTTTACTGTTGTTGTTTGATTCAACATGTAAATGTTGTTGGATTCCTTAGTCACTGACATGGATTAGTAGGTTATATTCTGGTAGCTTTGATGTGTTTGCGTGTTTAATCTGATTGCAGGTACACAAGTTTACTATCAAAGCATTACATTCCAAGTATCTACGGCGTCCAGGGAGGCTCTTCATCCTTTGTCATTCATTTGTTCTGGATCTGAACCATTCAGACTAGAGGAACACCTTGCTGTCCACAGAAGGTGAAATATTCCTGCTAACAAATCTGGTGACTCCACTGGGGAATTGATATATGTGTCAATTGATCTGATCTTCCTAATTTCTTCAACTCTTGTCCGAATCCAGGCTCCTCCAACTCTCTTCAGTCGATCTGCTATCTGACTTAGTGAATCATTTCGACCTTTTATGCTCTGTTTTTATACTCAATCTATCAGCCTTTACCCTGATCTGGTCTTTTTCTGACTTGATCTATCGTTCTCTTTGTGTTTTGGATTTTTACAGGGAACCGTGCCTATGTAGTAGACGAGAAGCAATGCCACCGCCTGAACAGATTTAGTAGTACACTGTACCACTACCTGTATCTTGTTGGTGAGAAGCGGTGTTGGGATAGAACCACTCTATCAACACCAGAGAAGCACGGTGCCAGGTAGGCATCATTCCAAGACTTCTTTTTCTCATTTTTTTTGTAAAAATTTGAGTTGTTTTGCTTTCAGTCCTACACTGCCAGACTTGTGTGACAGAATCTAATGCTTGTGGTTTTAAATTTTATTGTTTAAGATTGGTTTGATTGAGAAATTCAAAAGCTAGATTAGGATTTTTTATTTTTCATTCACTTCTATGGTTGTTGGTTGTGTTTGTGAAAGGATTTCTTGTTTTTTGAAAAGCTTAGGGTGTTAGTAAGATCTCTTTTCATTTATGTTATATAGACTAAAAGAAGAACATTTTATTCGCATCTTAGTTTCATTTCTTGTTTCCATAGAGAACTTCTTTTTCCTTCCTTTAAATTTTTTTTTTTTTGACTGAGATTATGTTATCATCATTGAGCATTGAACACTCGATCCCTGAATGGCTTTACGAGCTTTCAGACTCTTCATGTTCTTTGGTCTCTTATGCATTTAGTACTATCTCAATCAAAATAAAAAATATGGTAGTTTTAAGTTATATTTGCTTATGTTTTAAGAGAAAATTGAAAAAATAGAGTGCATTTGCGTGTAGTGTGCTTCTTGTTTTTCTTTTAGGAAAAGAGATTCTCCCCCTTCTTATTGCTTTCAGAAAAGAGAAATCAGTTTGGAAAGTGTTGCTTGTCTTCGATTTTGTGTTCAAGACTGTTGTTTGGAAGTATTTTTGGTTTTGAAACAAAAGAAAATACTCTCTTTCCCTCCCGTAAGTAGGCATACTGAACGGTAAAGTGGAATATTTGCACATGCATACTGCATGGTTTTAATTTTCTATCAAAACATCATGCATCTACCTAACCGTCCACTTTAAAATTAATGGTAGTTATAGGATAAAATTTACGTAGCAATTGGAGTTATAGGTTAGAGACGTGTTCGGGTGTCGTTAAGCGTAGGGCCTATCGTTATTTGTCCGCATTACATTCAGGGACTCGCGCGATTCTTCCATGTACCATCGGTATATCGAACGACCTTTCATGTACCCTTGAGGTATATAGAAAGGTACTTCACATACTTGATTGTATATCAGAAGGCCCCTTGTGTATGGTTATGCATTAGACAACACTACTACCGATTCGAGCTCCCACGTACCTTGAGTATATTGGGAGACCCCACTAGGATACCCTATCCATCTAAGAAAATCCCTTTGGCCGTCTTGCTTGGAGCCATACACCGAAAACAACACTCAGGGAGATTACTACGCATGTACCCTTGAGGTATATCGCAAGTGGCACCTTCTTGACAATCCTGGTGAGAGACCTGACTATTTGAACTCCTCCTATCATTTTAAATGTGCTTGTTTTGACCTATAGCTTGTGTAGGGAATTTTTTTGGTGTGTTTTCTAGATTTTTAGACCCTAGGTTAGATAGGAACTGTACAAAATGGTTGAGTTAAGACATTCCAGACAAGTACGAGCTTGCCACCCGATTTTATTCCTAGTTCAGGAGAAAATCCAATGGAAGCTATCGACCAAGGAGCTGCTATCACCTCCCAAGTGGGAGATAGTGTGGTTGCAGAAAGTGGAGGACCATATTCTTCACACTCACCTCCCTTGGTCCAACATCCTTCTCGAGGAAATTCATCATTCCATTCTCCCATGGAAGGTCATGTTGATGATACTACCTGTCTGGATTTTGGTCCCAATGCTCCATTTTGGGATACCCCTATAGGACAGGCCATTGCCTCATTTGGCACCCGTTTAAACTCTTCTTAAGATGAAGAAGAACATAGGCAATACCGTGCTGCCATTATCCGTGCACATGAGATTGATAAGCAAATAGGTGACCTTTTAGGACCAACAGTATTACGTTCCACATCTGTTCCTGTGGGATATCATTTACTTGCCGATTCTATGAGACCCATTGAACCGATTATAGATCGTCCATTAACACCCCACAACCCAGGTCAAAATACCACCCCTACCACCTCCCATGTTATGTATGTTCCTAATTCTCCTAGGTCTTCCGCACCTGGGGCTCAACCCTCAATTCCCGTTTCGTCTTTACCTTCTAATGCCGAGGGGCAACCCCTGTCATGACCTACGTTATCTGATGCCAGAATTGTACCTAATCAAGGACATACCTCTAATATAGAACCATCTACAGTTTATGTCCCTCCCACCCATACTAATGTGGTTAATCCCCCATCCAATTCAGGTCATCCCTCGGGGGCACAACCTGTAACCATTCAATCTTCTAGAGGTTATGGTTATCAAATTCATGTAGGTAACATTAATCATCCAACCAATCCTACGAGAATGCCTTATGCTGGGAATCCATACCCTAGTAATAATTTTATGCCATGGGGGCAACCCAACTGGTCTTACATGCCAGCCATGGGAGGGATACCTATACATACCGCGGGAGGTGCCGAAGGACCCCCTTACGAAGGTCCTCCCCTTGCGGGGCCTAATGGTCCTGGAGGATTTGGAAACTTTCCTCCTTATGGTCCTAGTGGTCCTAGGGGGCTTGGTGGTTTTCCTCCTTATGGCCCTGGAGGGTCTGGTGGCCCTCCTCTTAGTGGTTCCGGAAGCTCTGGAGGTTTGCCTCCTGGTGGCCCTAGTGGGTTTGGTGGTCTGCCTCCTGGTGGTCCTGATGGTCCTAGTGGTCCCGGTGGTCCTGGTGGTCCTGGTGGCCGTGGGGGTCCTCATCTTGGAGGCCCTAGTGGTCCTGATCCTAGAAATAAACCCCCTATGGGCAGATTTTCTGGCATTTATTTGTCATAGCAACCTATCTTTCAGTCCACTTATGGTCCTATTGGTAATTATATGCCATATCAATATTGCCAGTATGTGTAACCCAACTGGCAGTTACCTTTCCTAGCAACTTTGGACTTACCTAACTTGTCCAAGTTGATTAATGACCCCATTCAACACAATCCCTCGTGGCCTCCCATTCTGGTAAAGATACCATCGGATATCCCAAAGTTCGATGGGAAGCAGGGAGACGATCTGAAGAGCCATGTTATGACATTCCATTTGTGGTGTTATTCAAACTCCCTCATGGATGAATCCGTTCGGTTACGAATCTTTCAACGAACTTTGACCGGTACAGCCGCGAAGTGGTACATTAAACTCCCACAACATTCGTTTGTGGATTTTGGCTCGTTGGAAATCGTGTTTCTTACACACTTTCAGCTCCCTATTCGTTATGAAACAGGTACTGATATTTTAACTTCTCTACGACAAAACACCTCCACCCACATATCTAATCATATCCATGAGTGGAGAAGGCGGAGAAGGCTTATCAAAGCCCCTATTCTGGATCAGTTATTAGCTTATTGGTTTACCAAATCCTTGTTGCTCCTATTTCCCGAGATGTGGCTATGGGTGGTGCCATTACTGAAGATCAGGTTATTAGTTGAGCCTAGTATCTAGACTTGGTATATTCCCAGTTTGAAACTCTTTATGACTTGATTCCTCAAGCTCCTCACCCAAGCACCGATCCCTCCAAGCCACCAGCAGAAGTACTTGTTGATGGGATTGTTGGTTCAATCTAGTCCCCATTAGCAGTGAAACCTTCCAAGCGACCCCAAACTGCCACCCCTACTCCTTCGAATCCTAAGGTTTCCGCTGAGGTCAACTCTATTCAAAGTACTCAAACCTCAGGTAATAATAAAAATAAAGGTATAAATAGAAATAAAAAACCTGGAAAGCAATAGGAGACTCCAAGACCAACCTACAGTGATAACGATAAAGGGAAATTAAAAGCAAAATATCCCTGTCTGCTATGCGGTGGTGATCATTTTTCAAAGGAGTGTCCTCATCGGGACGAAATCTCCCAGTTTCTAAAGTCCAATCCCGCACCCACAGTAGTTACGGATCCTTTTCCCTCTCAACAACAACTGATAGACCACATGTCTAATCAGGGTAACTCTAGTTCATCAGAGGAAATTCATATGATGTCCTCAGATACCATCAATCTGCAAACTCGAAGTCATAATTATGACAAACTCGCAGATAAAAAAGAAGATCATTCTTCTTCAGGGAAAGCTCCCTCTACTAGTTCTCCTGAATCCTCGTCTACTGTCCCCTTATCTATTGAGAAGCCTACTCTCGACATGATTTTGTGTCCACCTAAGAGTACTCTTCGGAAGGCAGTATTTAACCCTAATGCCTGAGCTTCTCAATTTTATAATGTAGTTGAATATCTCGCTTAGGCACCTTGTGCAATGTCTACCTTAGAAGTGCTCCAAAGTTTCCCTACACAGTGCAAAAAATTGTTGATAGCATTAGGAGCTTTAGACCCAGATAATACTAACTTGATTCATTTCAATGTTGAGAACTATAAGCCTGGGTTGCCGAATAAACTTGATTTTTAGATCATTACAAAAGTAGTTGGAAAGAAATTTTTTCGAATGGTACTAGATGAAGGATCTTCGACCTCGGTTTTGTCTCTGTCTTGTTGGAAGGCTCTCAGCTCTCCCGAGCTTGTAACATCACCTGCGACCCTCAAGGCCTTTGACAGATGGGGTTTCCAACCCCATGGTCTCATATCATCCCTAGCGGTCAAGCTGGGGGAAAAAATCATTTCCATTCAAGTAGAAGTGGTGGATGCCCCTTTAGATTACAACCTCCTTTTAGGAATAAATTAGTTCTATGCCATGACTGCTACCACCTCAACAGTATTTCGAACAGTCCAATTTTAGCATCTAGGGAGAATTGTCACTATTGACCAGCTTGATTTATGTACGTTGGATGTTACTACCTCCATGGCTAATAACATCCCCATGTTAGGCCAGTGCCCTCCTCCTTACAAGTCGATTGGGGTAGGCATGTTAAAGGATTCATCCCTTATGGGGATTTTTCCATCCACTCCTCCTAGCATGGATACAACGACACTCCATATGATTGCCTCATTTGATTATGAGCCTAAGGGTAAACAAGTTGTTGAGTATACCTTGTTGAGTTCACACGAAGCAATGTATGATGCCATTCAAACCTTTTTCAATGATCACACTGATGACCTTCATCTAGTGGCTTCGGATCCATACCATTTACCATACTGGCTAGAGCCTTCTCTTCCTACTCTAGATTATCTCTCTGAGACTTTTCCTTCCGATGAGTCCATTATGGATATAATGAATATGGATGAGTCCATTTGGGAGGATCACCATCATAGATCCATGTTCCTCCCCAACACCAGTTCGGTTAGCCATGATTTTGCATCCTTGTTTCCTACTGATATTGTCAATGTTCCCCAAATTCCCATATTGTTACAAGATACATATTCTAAAGGAAACCTTTGCAACATTACTCAAATGAATCTGATTGACATATCAGCCAAGCCTGATACTATCGAGCATGTTCATATTGGGTAGAACTGCTCGGCAGATGAATTTGAAGCCTATAAGGAACTTTTCAAAGAATTCTGTGATATTTTTACCTGGTTCTATGAAGAGATGTCGGGGATTGACCCATCCATTGTGGTCCATGAGATTAAAACCTATCCCATGGCCAAACCTGTTAGGAAAAAACTAAGGCAAGTCCATCCTCGGAAGGCCACAACTATTAAAGCTGAAATTGAGAAAATTCTCAAAGCTGGGTTTATTTATCCTGTACCCCTGACGGAATGGGTATCAAACGTTGTCCTTATCAATAAAAATTAGGGCACCATTAGAGTCTGTATTGAATTTAGTGTTTTGAATAAATATTTTCCTAAGGACAACTTCCCTCCACACATCGATCAGATTATCGACAACTGTGCTGGAAGTGTCATCTTTTCATTCATGGATGGCTTCTCCTGCTATAATCATATTGAGATATTACCCTTCAATCAGCATAAGACGACATTCATTTTCCCATGGGGAACCTTTGCATATAAGAAGTTACCTTTTGTCTTGAAAAATGTTGGAGCCACATTCCAGCGCACGATGTCCTATGTCTTTCATGATATTAAACATATTGTTGAACTGTACCTTGATGGCCTCCCTGCTCATTCACAACGACGGGAGGACCACCCTGGTCATCTTAGAGAGATATTCCTGAGATGCCGTCATTATAATATATGGATCAATCCACATAAATGTGTTTTTTGCGTTGAGACAGGACGTTTGATAGGTTTTGTGGTATCCAAAGATGGCATCCGGATTGATCCTTTGAAAATTGCCGCCATTTTAGATCTACTAGCCCCAAAAAATCTCCTTGAACTCCAAAGTTTGCAGGGGAAGGAAAACTTTCTCTATTGTTTCGTGTGCAATTTCGCAGAGAAAACGCACGGTTATATGCGTCTCTTCAAGAAGAATACCCCATTCTTCTAGGATGACTAGGCCCAATGCGCCTTTGATAATATTAAGCACGTTCTGACTCATTCACCCGTGATACACCCCCCGGATTATTCAAAGGACTTTATATTGTATATTTCTGCCTCCGATACTACCATCGCTATGGTTTTAGTGCAGGAAAATCTCCACGGTCAGGAGAACATGATTTATTATGCCAATAAGAATATTATGGATTTCGAAACTCGTTATTCAAATGTGGAAAATTTAGCATTGGCCACGGTCATTTCTGTAAAAACGTTTTGTCACTACATTCTACTCCGCATTACCACTGTATTGGCAGACCATAACCCGATGTATTACATCCTGACTCGTCAGGTGCTCGGGGGAAAGTAGTCCTGCTGGATAGTCATACTTCAGGAGTTTGATCTGGAATTTGCCAAAGCCACATCAACGAAATCCTTGGTCTTTGCCGAGCTGATGTGTGATATTCCCTGTGCTTCGATGGAATCTAAGCCCAGTGATTCATTTCCTGATGAATTCCTGTTCTTGATTAGCACTACCGACCCTTGGTATGGAGATTTTCTTATTTATCTATAAACACAATGATTTCAGCCGCATTTATCCTGTGATGATCGTCGTCGTATCCGTGACCATGCGAAATACTATCTCATCTTAAATGATACCTTGTATAAACATGGGATTGACTCAATTCTCCGGTGATGCCTCACCCATGAGGAGGCTGAACATGTTTTGAATGATTGCCACTCTAGAGCATGTGGCGGTCATTTATCTGGGATGGATACAGCCCAAAAAATCCTTTGTGCTGGATATTTCTGGCATTCTGTCTTCAAAGACTATCATGAGGCTGTTAAGAAATTCCCACCTTGTCAAAACTTTTATCCTAAAAAGCGCACCCATCCTGCTCCACTACACCCCGTCATTGCGGTTGGCCCATTCGCCAAATGGGGAATTGACTTCATGCATTGTAAGCCTACCTCAGCTGGGGGGCATGGTTACATCATCATAGCCATGGACTATTTCACAAAATGGGCTGAGGCCATGCCTACATACGCAAAATATGGTAAGACTGCCGTTCTCTTCCTATTCAATCATATCATAGCTAGATTTGGAGTCCCGCAATCCATCGTTACTGATCACAGATCCCATTTTCGTAATCAAATGATGGAGAAAATGAGTGCCAAGCTAGGTTTTCGCAATGAAAACTTTACGCCATATTATCCTCAAGCTAATGGTCAGGTAGAGGCCATTAACAAAGTTTTGAAAAATATAACACCTATTTCATTAAATTTGGAATTATACAAGGGATCTAGAATTTAGAACTTCAACAAGATTGAGTTTTCAAAAAATGAAAAACCAAAAAATTACTTAATTCACTCATTTCAATCTTTATATTCACCATTTTTTTATAATATTATCAATATAAGCTATATAAAATCAAATTTATAGAAAGTTGAAGCATATCTTCCTAATATTAAACTTAGATTCCTTACATTATTTTATTATTATAATTTTTTAATTTGTATTAATATTTGAGTTGATCAAGGTTTACCTCATCTCATGAACAATAGATGTTGCAAGAAATTTCTTACCTATTAAGTTATCTAATGGCATTATTTGTATGTTGAAATTATTAACCATTTTATTTATAATTTGATAAAGCATATATTGTGCATGTGTTGAATTACCATATTAATAAGAGATTGTCTCCATTTTAGAGTGACCTACAAAGTTATTTAATGATATAGCAGTCAATGTGTTTGTTACTGTAACAAATTTATGTATTGGCATAGTAACTTATTAATTCCCAATCTTGATAATGGGTGGCTAGAACATGGGGATTTTTTCTCAACTTCAAGAAACAACAAGAACTGGAAATGCCTAGGAATTGGCTGAAACCTCTAATACCATGAAAAATTATTAGCTCATACAATCACTGTAATATTGAACCTATGGATGAGGACACTACCCCTAATCATATTTAGAATATTGACTAGAAAAACAATTAGTAACATATACACAAGCAACAACATGGAAAACTAGGTCATACTCTATTTTATTTTCTTCCCTTTATATGTATTGTCGAGTACGGATCTAGAATTTAGAACTTCAACAAGATTGAGTTTTCAAAAAATGAAAAACCAAAAAAATACTTAATTCACTCATTTCAATCTATATATTCACCATTTTTTTACAATATTATCATTATAAGCAATATAAAATCAAATTTATATTAAGTTGAAGCATATCTTCCT
>LPNX010791370.1:480317-495685 GCA_001517045.1 Pseudotsuga menziesii
TTTCTTTCTAGCATAAGCACACATGCTTATGCTAGAAGAAAATCTAGCACTCATTATCTTTCCAAAAGAAAAACCCTGGGCACGGTGATTGGTGGTTGGTAGGTTATACCTTGGTCTTGTGCCATGTGCTCTATTTTGAAATAAGCACATGGCACAAAATCAAGGAAAGCTAGTGACTCCTAGCTTTCGTTCTAGCCTAAGCATTTCCTTGTAGCATAAGCACACATATTTATGCTAGAATGAAAGCTAGTAGTCGCTAGATTTCTAATAGAAAAACCTTGGGCATGGTGATTGGTGGTTGCTAGCTTATACCTTGAGCTTATGCCATGTGCTCTATTTTGAAAGAAACACATGGCACAAGATCAAAAAAAGTTAGCAACTGCTAGCTTTCTTTCTAACATAAGCATTTCCTTCTAGCATAAGCACACATGCTTATGCTAGAAGGAAAGTTATCAATCGCTAGCTTTTCAATAGAAAAACCCTAGCCATGGTGATTGGTGGTTGCTAACTTATACCGTAATCTTGTGCTATGTCTTCTATTTTGAAATAAGCACATGGCACAAGATCAAGGAAAGCTAGCGACTGCTCGCTTTCTTTCTAACATAAGCATTTCCTTCTAGAATAAGCATGTGAAGGAAATCTAGTAGTCGCTAGATTTCCAATAGAAAAACCTTGGGCATGGTGATTGGTGGTTGCTAGCTTATACCTAGAGCTTGTGTCATGTACTCTATTTTTAAATAAGCATGTGGCACGGGATCAAGGAAAGCTAGCGACTGCTATCTTTCCTTCTAGAATAAGCATTTCCTTCTAGCATAAGCACACATGCTTACATTATTGGAAAGCTAGCAATCGCTAGCTTTCCAATAAAAAAACCCTGGGCATGGTGATTGGTGGTTGATAGGTTATACGTTGATCTTGTGCCATGTGCTCTATTTTGAAAGAAGAAAACAGAACAAGATCAAGGAAAGCTAGCATAAGCATTTCCTTCTGGCATAACCACACATTCTTATGCTAGAAGGAAAGTTATCAATCGCTAGCTTTCCAATAGAAAAACCCTAGCCATGGTGATTGGTGGTTGCTAGCTTATACCTTGATCTTGTGCCATGTGCTCTATTTTGAAATAAGCACATGGCACAAGATCAAGGAAAGCTAGCGACTTCTAGCTTTCCTTCTAACATAAGAATTTCCTTCTAACATACGCACACATGCTTATGCTAGAAGAAAAGCTAGCAGTCGCTAGCTTTCCAATAGAGAAACCCTGGGCATGGTGATTGGTGATTGCTAGCTTATACCTTGAGCTTGTGTCATGTACTCTATTTTAAAAAAAGAACGTGGCACAAGATCAAGGAAAGCTAGCGACTGTCAGCTTTCCTTCTAGCATAAGAACACATGCTTATCCTACAAGGAAAGCTAGCAGCCGCTAGCTTTCCAATAGAAAAAAACTCTAGCATGATGATTGGTGGTTGCTAGCTTATACCTTGATCTTGTGCCATGTGCTCATTAAGGAACAACTGTTAGATTTCCTTCTAGCATAAGCACACATTCTTATGCTAGAAGAAAAGCTAGCAGTCGCTAGTTTTCCAGTAGAAAAACCCTGGGCATGGTGATTGGTGGTTGCTGTCTTATACCTTGAGCTTGCGCCATGTGCTTTATTTTGAAATAAGCACATGGCATCAGATCAAGGAAAAGCTAGCGACTGCTAGCTTTTATTCTGACATAAGAATTTCCTTCTAGGATAATAACACATACTTATGCTAGAAGGAAAGCTAGCAGTTGCTAGCTTTCCAATAGAAAAATCTTGTCCATGTTGATTGGTGGTTGCTAGCTTATACCTTGAGCTTGTGCCATGTGCTCTATTTTGAAATAAGAACATGGAAAAAGATCAAGGAAAGCTAGCGACTGCTAGCTTTCCTTGTAGCATAAGCATTTCCTTCTAGCATAAACACACATGCTTATGCTAGAAGAAAGCTAACAATCCTTAGCTTTCCAATACAAAAACCCTGTCCATGGTGATTGGTGGTTGCTAGCTTATACTTTGAGCTTGTTCCATGTACTCTATTTTGAACGAATGCTACCTTTACTTATACCATAAGCATTTCCTTCTAGCATGACACACATGCTTATGTTAGAAGTAAAGCTAGTAGTCGATAGCTTTCCAATAGAAAAACACTGGGCATGGTGATTGGCAGTTGCTAGCTTATACCTTGAATTTGTGCCTTGTACTCTATTTTGAAATAACCACATTACAAAAGATCAAGGAAAGCTAGCGATTTCTAGCTTTCCTTCTAGCATAAGAATTTCCTTCTAGCTTAAGCACACATGCTTATGCTAGAAGGAAACCTAGCAGTCACTAGCTTTCCAATAGAAAACCCTGGGCATGGTGATTGGTGGTTGCTAGCTTATACCTTGATCTTGTGCCATGTGCTCTATTTGGAAATAACTACATGTCACAAGATCAAGTAAAGCTAGTGACTTCTATTTTTCCTTCTAGCATAAGCATTTCCTTTTAGCATAAACACACATGCTTATGCAAGAAAGAAAGCTAACAACCGCTAGCTTTCCAATAAAAAAACACTGTCCATGGTGATTGGTGGTTGCTAACTTATACCTTGAGCTTGTGCCATTTGATCTATTTTGAAATAAGCACATGGAAAAAGATCAAGGAAAGCTGGCAACTGCTAGCTTCCCTTCTAGCATAAGAAAACATGCTTATCCTACAAGGAAAACTAGCAGTCGCTAGCTTTCCAATAGAAAAACTTTGGCATGGTGATTGGTGGTTGCTAGCTTATACCTTGATCTTGTGCCATGTGCTCTATTTTGAAATAAGAACATGGCACAAGATCAAGGAAAAACAACAACTGTTAGCTTTCCTTCTAGCATAAGCACACATTCTTATGCTAGAAGGAAAGCTAGCAATCACTAGCTTTCGAGTAGAAAAACCCTCGGCATGGTGATTGGTGGTTGCTATCTTATACCTTGATCTTGTGCCATGTGCTCTATTTTGAAATAAGCACATGGCATCAGATCAAGGAAAGCTAGTGACTGCAAGCGTTCCTTCTAGCAAAAGCATTTCCTTACATGATAATAACACATACTTATGCTAGAAAGAAAGCTAGTAGTTGCTAGCTTTCCAATAGAAAAATCCTATCCATGGTGAATGGTGGTTGCTAGCTTATACCTTGAGCTTGTGCCATGTGCTCTATTTTGAAATAAGAACATGGCAAAAGATCAAGGAAAGCTAGCGACTGCTAGCTTTCCTTGTAGCATAAGCATTTCCTTCTAGCATAAACACACATGCTTATGCTAGAAGGAAAGCTAACAGTCGCTAGCTTTCCAATAAAAAAACTCTGTCCATGATGATTGGTGGTTGCTAGCTTATACCTTGAGCTTGTGCCATGTGCTCTATTTTGAAATAAGAACATGGCAAAAGATCAAGGAAAGCTAGCGACTGCTGGATTTTCTTGTAACATAAGCATTTCCTTCTAGCATAAACACACATGCTTATGCTAGAAAAAAGCTAAGAGTTGCTAGCTTTCCAATACAAAAACCATATCCATGGTGATTGGTGGTTTCCAGCTTATACCTTGAGCTTGTGCAATGTACTATATTTTGAACGAATGCTACATTTCCTTCTAGCATAAGCATTTCTTCTAGCATGACACACATGCTTATGTTAGAAGGAAAGCTAGGAGTCGCTAGCTTTCCAAGATGTAATTCCTATAATGACATTAAAGGGGTTAAATTTGACAAATACCCCTATCCAAGATGTAATTCCTATAATGACATTTGATAGACATGTCATATTTATTTTTGCCAACATGTAATTCCTATAATGACGTTAAAGAGAGACAGTACAAAGCAGCGGCCTATCCATAAAATAATGATAGTTGTTCTGAGTCGTCATTGTTATGTATGGATATTGATCAGTGTATTGTTTTGATGATCCATTTATATGAAGTTGTAAAGACAATAGTTTGATATATGGGCCACATAACTTGTGAGAAGTGCCCTGGTAAAACAAAATTATTTAACTTGAGACTGGACTTTGAAGGTAGATGGAACGCTTGTCTGACTCCGATAAGTATTGTTCCCTTCAAACTTGAAAATTTGCTATAATTACTTTCTTTCGAGTGTTAAACATATATATGTAGATGAATAAAACTCATCTGTTATATATTCACACGAACTATTGGTTTTCCTATGATCTATCAATGGGAGCGTCGAGTACCATGATCAGTCTTAATGGTCCATTTCTAAGATTTGAAAATCTATTATACAACAATATTTAATCTACCAAGAGCTTGAAATTCAATTCATGCTCTATGCCGGGCATTGCCAAGCATTATTAGTGCACAGTTCCTATGCTGACTATTCTTCGACCTATTGCCTGACTTTATTATTATCAATCTTTTTATTACAAGGCGATGATCACTAGTTGAAATCATTGTATAGGGAGTACTCAAATCCTTTCCTTTCTGTCGGCGTACTTTGTCCAGAACTGAAATATGTTTTTTTTTCTTTGATCTAAAAACTTTCTTCCATAGGGCTGATTGATTTCTTATGCAGATTGAATATTTGTTGAACATATATATAGAATATTCAATTTTCTCGAGCACACTATGAAATAAAAAGATTTAGAGCATCTTCTTTAGGTTTGGAGATTGCTGTCAAAATAATAATGCAATGATCAAACTAACTTGCAAAATCAGATCGTTATAAGCCCAAAATTTAACTTGTAAGACCAAGACTATATTTGTGAATGGTTGCTATGGATGTTTCCTTTTTCCTGCATGTTGAGAATATCATTACCAGGATTTACGAGTTTGTATTTTTATTGGCACTCAGACCCCACATTATTCCATTCAATTCAACACAGTGACTACATTTATTTTCAAAGTAAATAATTAGTAGACATATTTTATTTCGTTTGTACTGCTAATATACTAGAAGACCGACCACTGCTCACTGATTCCTGGGTGCATTCCTGGTCGAAAAACTAAAGAGATTGAGCTATATTGGAAGATGAGAAACCTAAGTACTGTACTTCCTTGAATCCTGTACCAAGTCGCTTAAGTATTCCTAGTCCCCTTGTTGTTACAACTATGTTTGAAATTCATGCAGGCAAGCATTCTTTGACATTGGAGTTCATGGAAACAAAAAAGGGATCTGATTCATTGGAATACTAGTTGTGTTCCAATAGGTTTCCACTGTTCCAACAACCAGTATTCATGGAGACAGAATCCAAAGGAGCGTGAGAAAACATTGAGGTCTTTCAATATTGGGCTCACTCCTATTCTTGTTGCTACAGATGTTGTTGCTCGTGGTCTTGATTTTCCACAAGTTGCTCATGTTCTTAGTTTTGATTTGCCAAATGACATTGATGATTATGTGCATCGCATAGGGCATACAGGTCGTGATTTGTTTATTGCCTTCCTCCATGAAGGTAATTTTAATATAGCTAAGTCTCTTGCTGAGCTTACGCAAGAATCAAACCAAGAGGTACCTTCATGGTTTTCAGCTTATGCTTCAAGATGTGGAATTACAGAGCTGAATGGCTGGGAAGAGAGAGCTGGAATAGTAGAGCAGAATAGTTTACAGAGAGGCAGAGTTTACAGAATGGAACAACATAGATGAAACAGAGCAGAACAAAATGGAACAGGACGGGACGAAACAGAGCACACAGCTCTTCAATTTAATTCTCATTAGGATAATCAAAATGAATATAATACAATCATACATAAGAGATGTCTCGTTAAGCGAGAGACTCAACAATTACACCTGTCATATGTCAGTGATGCAACTTCATGCATTCAATGCCGATAATTTAGAAGACCAGAGAGAAAGATCCAACTCTCTTACTAAAGAATCATAGAATATCATAGGCATGGGAGATCATATTTGTCTCCTTACAAATATGATATTGCAGAAAGATGGATGTCAAGTCATTTCCCTTGTGGGTATGGGGGGGCTCGGTAAAACCCTTCTGGCTCAAAATCTATTCAAAAGCGAACGGGTCCAACACGGTTTTGACTACTTGGTATGGTTGGCTTTATCACACAGCTTTGTAGTTGAACAAGTGTTGTTGGAGATGTGCAACCAAATCAAACTTCGAGTGAATGAAAATCAAGATCAGACAGAGGATGTTATAAAAAAAATTCATCAACATTTAAAAGACCGCCATTGTTTAATTGTTCTGGATGATGTGTGGCACAAGGATGTTTTGGAGAAAATTGGTTTTCCATTGGAAAATGAATCTAAAATGAAGATCCTGCTCACGACACGTAATAGAAAAGTTGCAGAAGCTATGCCGCCTCCTTATGACATCCAAACCCTAGAGTCTTTATCCTCGGAAGACAGCATGAAGCTGTTTTGCATTCATGCTTTCCCTGAACGGTGTGCAGACAAGAGTCCTGCAAATGAGCTGAGCAGCTTAGCCCTCGGAATTGTAGAAAAATGTGCCGGATTACCCCTGGCTATTAAAACAATATCAGCTTCTATGGCAAAAGTAAGGAGGCTTCCAAATGACTGGGAAAGGACCTTGAATCGTCTACTTGTAGTAGATGCGATGAGCGAGAGCGTTATGGCGTCCCTCAGGTTAAGTTATCAAATTTTTCCCAATCATCTTAAGCTTTGTTTTGTTTACTTCTCAGTCTTTCCTAAAAATACTCAAATAAAGTTCAACTATTTACTGCATGCTTCGACATCTGAGGGGTTTACTCCAGAAAGAAGAGAAGAAGCATTAGATGTAGCACGCTCATACATCGACAAACTTATTGATCAATGCCTCCTTGAGGTTTCAAAGGTTAGTGGGGATGGGCGAGTGAAATATTGCAAAATGCATGATTTATTGCACGATTTAGCCATTTCTAAATCCCACAAGCAAGCCAAATGTCTGTTAATGCCAAGAAAGGAATTTTGAATGAATTGCCACTAAGTGAGTGCGTGGACCTCCATAGGATTTCATTGATTAAAAATAGTATATCAACAATCAATGGAACCCTCCAGTGTCCAGGGCTCTGCACTCTTTTGCTATGGAATAATACCCATCTTAGATCAATTTCTGCAAGTTTTTTAACTAATGTGAAATATCTAGCTGTATTAGATTTAAGCCAGACTTCTATTGCTTCATTGCTGAAAAGTGTAGGGAATTTGAAACATTTGAGATTCTTGAATTTATCCCAGACAGAGATACAGAAGTTACCTAAATCATTGGCTCATGTACGAAGCCTCTTGTTTCTTGATGTTAGTGGGTGCAAAAATCTATGTGAGCTGCATTCGGGCATACGTGAACATAAGTCTATGGTATATCTAAATGTGAAGGGCTGCAAAAATTTGAAGTCGCTGCCTGCTGGAATATCGAAACTCCTATGTCTACAGTCGTTCAAAGGTGCTGTTCACCTAGAGGATGGGACTTTTGGGGCTATGATAGAGATGCGAGACCTCTCCTTAAAATATATTGATCCCTACAACCTTCTCCATCTTCCCAAAGACATTGGTGTCATGAAACGCCTTGAAATTATTCATCTAGGTGGCTGCGAAGTCCTGAAATGGATCTTTCACCTCCAAAACCTCATGGAGCTGAAGTTAGTTGGTGATAACGATTCAGAACATTCACCTCGAATTTTGAATGTTCTGAAGCGGGGAAATTGAAAATTCGAAACCTCATGGAGCTGAAGTTACTTGGTGATAACGATTCAGAACATTCACCTCGAATTTTGAATGTTCTGAAGCGGGGAAATTGAAAATTCGAATTCAAATTTTGAATGTTTGGGGGGAAATGAAAATTCAAATTTTGAAGCTTTGTGGGAAATGCAAATGCAAATTCAAATTTTGAATGTTGACTACCATTCAAAAATATCGGCAGAAGGTGGAGATGTTCCAGTTACCATAAATGATCCCAGATATACCCCAAAGACTTTCCCGGATTATTTTGATGTTTTGATGATATTATCTTCTGACAAATTAAACTATATTATTTCTGGAATGAGAAATTCAACTGTATTATTTCTAGAATGGGTTAACGTTTAAGTCTACATTGTTTCTAGACTGGCTGACAAGATATTAGAGGATTCTATAAAAAAGTATTTGGTTTCTTTGCGATCTTACAGTTATGAAAGCTTGGAGCAACAGGTCGTGTCCTTATAACGTGCATTGGACGGTTGAAGCACAAGATAATGTAGAACTTGAAAATAAATTGAGGAAATTAGAGTTTCGTTGTCAAGATCTAAATCATTCATTGAATCAGAGAGTTCAATATGGGGATATGGCCCAAAAACTTCCCAGGGAATTAGAGCAATAGCTGAGCAGTGTAGAATGAACTGTTGAATCAAGCTATTGATAATGGGGATTTGGCGATTCTCCTGAACAAAAGGTGATTTCCCTCTGTCAATCCCTTGAATTAAGTAGCTGAGCCACATAGTCAGTAGTTTCTTCTTGATAGCTTCAATATATTTCACGATTTTGTCAATTTCAGCAAATAACCTTCGCAAAGCTCATAATCGAAAAATGGGAAATTTATAGTAGTCATATGGTTTGTGGAAAAAAATGACAGCTACAAAAAGAAAACCTACTATTCGAAAAAGGTAATGCTTATGAAGGGGTTTAAAAATGAAATTATTTTGGAAAATGGCATTTTCTGTCTCTGTTTTTTACTATTTTTAGATCGTTTCTGCTAGCAGAGCCAGAAACCCATCTCATGAGCATAGTTGCTGACAACCTCTTGGGGAAATTGCAGGCAGACGTCGAGTAGAACTGCCGAAAATATTTTCGAGAATTTGTAGGAAGACATCCAATTTTTCCGGAAGACATCGAATGTTCCGAGAGAATTGAGATTAAAATGTGGCGATGGTTTTTTTTTGGGGGGGTTCATCTCTGGGTTATGGCACCGTATACAAACTATCTACAATAAAAATGTTTTTTTTCTCTCATTTTCAAACCAGTCTACCTCTGGACTAACCAAGGAAAATTATCCTCCGAGGTTCAGATGAGAGACATTCATACATAAGACAAACCAGAACAAATTCAAACATATAAAGCAAGTACAGATAATTGATTCCCAATCTAACATACTGAAGAGTATATGCTTGATTTTGATATGAATTCCAATAGAAAACCAAGAGGCGAAATCAACTTACAGTGTAACCACAACGAAGTTGATATTATTGCAGGTGACACCTCTCGAGTAGCAGTGATCAGTGGACTCAGCACCAATTCAGTTGTATAGAGCGGTATTAGTATCACTGGACTCAGCACCAATCCAGTTGTATAGAGCGGTATTAGTATCACGAAACCGAAAGACGAACCTGGAGATCCAGCAAGCACGCTTGAACTCTAACAATGGCCTGCATCCTGGGTGGGTTAGATTTAGATTTGAAATCCCCCCTCGCGCAGGTTGAATTCAAATTTCAAATTGATGTGGATGGTCGGCGGGGGAGATTCAGATTTGAAATTCCCCCTCGCGCGGGTTGAATTCAAATTTCAAATTTATGTGGGATGGTGGCATTGGGTGAGCCATATTCAACATGTGTGGGTGGNGTGAGATTCAGATTTGAAATTCCCCCTCGCGCGGGTTGAATTCAAATTTCAAATTTATGTGGGATGGTGGCATTGGGTGAGCCATATTCAACATGTGTGGGTGGGAGTACCAAGATGCATGGCCATCTCCACGACTTGACCACTCTGACATCTCTGCAGACTTGCCCTCCCTTATTCAATGTTGTGCCCGTATCTGGTCTTCCTGGCTGGAGCCTAGAGTTGAGTTTTTTGCTCACGCCGAAATCCGATGATAATGCCACGGTTGCCATTTCATAAATTCTACCATCCGATGATAATGCCACGTTTCTTCTTTGTTAACCACATGACGATATACTTTTCTTCTTTGTTAACATGGATGGGAAGAAGTGAAAGTTATTGTTTCTTACCGCAAACCTATCTTCATAATTATGAAGAGAGTGTTTATTATTATGTTTGATAAAATATAATTTGTATAATTTATTTACTTTAATGCTATAACATTATGTTTGGATTTCTGTGGAGTACGTTTACACAATTTATTGGGTTGACCATGAAGCTAGTGTGTTTGAGTATCTAGGCAATGTGATGTTTATGTTTATGTTTATTTTTATTTTTATTTTGAGTAACATTATAGTAAAATAATTTGAATATTGAGAATTAATATTTTGCTAATCTAAAAGTTAATTTTATGGTGTAAATTATTCATTAAAGTCTTCTAATTAATATGGTGTGTTATGAATAATTCTACATTTTGTGAATCTAGGTGGCTTTAGGATCTTTAATTTGATGTGATGGTGTTCTCTTTTACTCCAATAATATCACATGTGGTTTCAGTATACATATGTTCATGTTGATGTGATAACATATTTCCTCACTCTAATATTAAGATTATTGCCAATTTCCATGTCCTGCTTCATAGGGCTTTTTTTGTTTGTGTTATTATTATATATAGGATGTCGCATGCTATCTAGCTACAATGGCATATTTGATGTTCATATTTCATTTAACATTCATTTTTCTTTTCTAAAATGACACATGTCCTTGATGGTGTGCAAAGTATATGATGGTCTTATAGATCCGAGACATAGGAATGACAACTTACTTTGTGTTGGAACTAAGACTTTTGAAGGTAATGTCGCTATCTAAGCTCTTCAACCAATTGACCAAATAGGTCAAATATAATGTGTGTGTTGGGTATATGTGTTGTGAATAATTCTACATGCGTTATAATTGAGATTTAAAGGGATGTGCTGTATTGTCTCACCCACACCAAAATTATTTCCAATATGAACACTTGCTTTGGGTGCAAGTTTCCACATTGATGTGATAGCATCCTCCTTCACTGATGATATTAGTATTGTGCCTTGTGAGCCATCTTTGGCTTGTGGTTATAATCTATTTGATATAATATAAGCTAAATTGCTATATAATTTGGCGTCTTATTTTTATGGTGATATTTCATGTTTTTTCAACTCATTAAGTGTTTACCTTAGGTTTGATTCACAATGCATTCTTGTATCCCACTGCATGAGAATTCTCAATATTACATGGATAATAAGCGGGAGACAAAGGTGGTTTATGATGCATTACCCATATTAAAATGTTTTTTTGACTGAGAAGATGGTTTTGAGAGATATCATGTCTCATAAACATTATTAGCTTGTGGTTGTTATCTATGTGATATGTATTATGAACTATTATAATACAATAACATGTTCTAATGTTGGTATATCATCCTAAATTTTTAAAGTTTCACACGCATTATTTGCATCAAAATTTTTGTTGATTCAAATGTTAGTTCCAATAAGGGCCATGATTTACGTGACCTCTCTAGCTTGTAGTTGTTATTTATGATTTACGTGGCCTCTCTAGCTTGTAGTTGTTATTTATGATTTACGTCGCCTCTCTAGCTTGTTAGTTGTTAAATCATTATAGTGGCATATCAATATGTGGGGAGATTTAGTTCCACTTTAGTACTTAGTCTAATTTTCTCTACTTGTCCCACAAAAATATTTGAATTAAATAAGAATTCTATTTTATGGTGTTCTTTTCAAAATCATCTATCAATTTTTGAATACATTATATTCAATGTCTATTTAATTTAATGTCCAATGCTAAATCTCTAATGTTATCATAACCTATCTCAACTTGAGATTGATTATACAACAAAAGAAATTAAAAATAAAAACTTATTTTCCTAGCTTCCCAATTGTCTCAATTTCTTTGTGCTACCATATTATCCTATTTCAAACAGTAACACTGTGTTTTTTCTTTCTTGATTTTAGAGCCAGAGGCCTCACAAAAAATCTGGATACAAGCTAGAGTATTGTCCAAAGAGCATTTATCCCTCTTTCTTTCTTCTTTTTGAATTTTCAAATATTTTACTTTCAACTTTTACGCTTCTCTCTCCAAAAGTTCCCTTTTACAAAATAGGGGGGTGGAGGATTGAACCCTGGTCTCCTCCCTACTACAAAAGAATCTTACCAACTCTCCTAGAGAATTTATGAAGCGATACATCCTTAACATTTTTTTTTGCCTTTTATTTCCCTCAACAAATTTGAAAAATATGTGAATCCCACTAGTCATGTTTTCACATCAAGAGGAAGGGAAGTGAACTGTTGTAGGTGATAGGGTCATTGTTGTGCGCAATCCTGCTCAAAGAATGTGCACAAAAATGGAAAAATGAGCTCTAGCACCCCCTACCACCCTACCACCCTATAGAAAATCCCCTACCTCCCTAAATATATGCAATATATTGGCTTGAATTTTGATACTATTAAATCCCTCTTTATGAACTCACGTGGTATGGTATTGGTTAACAAGTGAAGCCCCCGTTCTTTTCACTCATTTATCGACCATTACTCTCTTGACGTCTTCCATTACTCTCTCAACGTCCAACTTCACTGCTTTCTCAATTGAGACACTATCTGGGATGCTATATATTAAGTCCTCTTACTTCACTGCCTTTCTATTGATGGACTATCTGAGACACTATAAGACATAAGGAAGAAATATAGAAAAAAGATGAAGGAATTATAAGAAGAAGAGGATGAAGTAGGACAGTAGGATGCCATTCATCATTGGTAGAGGAAGTGTGATAATGGAAGAAGTCCGGACAATTTTGAGTAGCGCCTTGGTTGCATTTCAACTTTGCCTTGGATTATGGCAGATCGGTAAGCTCATTATATAATTGTATATAATTGTATATAATAAGTTATACATACAAATAACATTTTTAAATGGACTTGTATAAAAACCATGGTTAGCAATATGAAATCATGGTAAACCATGGTCAGCCATAGGAAACCATATTCAATCACATGCAACCATGGTTTGACCAAGTAGTTTAATCATGGTTTCAACATGGTTGAACCATGTGGTTTGAACATGGTTTGACCATGGTTTTCCCATGATATGACCATGTGGTTAGACCATGGTGTGACCATGTGTTCTAACCATGACTTGATTATGATTTTAACTATTATTTGACCATGTTTTTTAGTGATGGTTCAATCATGTTTATCGGTGTGTTTGATTTTGGTTCACCCTGTTTGAACATGGTTGACAATTGTTTCATCATGGTTGATGATGAAGTTTGAGCATGTGGTTGTCGATGAGTTGAACATGGTCAACCATGTGGATAACCATGGTTGATCATGTGGTCAAGAATGTGTTTTCACATGTTGTTTGACCATGGTTCAACTCTATGGTTGACTACGATGAACCACGATTCAAGCATGTTTGACAATGATTCAACCATGTTAAACCATATGATTAGCCATGTTCACCCATGGTTAAACATGAACAACCCTATGGTTGACCATTTTGTTTGACTATGTTGACCATGCAGTTGATCTTGTTTGATCATAGTTGTCCATGGTTGACCATGTAGTTGAAAATGTGGTTAACAATGTTTGAACATGTGGTTGACCATTTTTATGTGGTTAACTATGTGGTTGACCATGTTCGACCATGGTTGACCATGGTTGAGTATGACTCACCATGGGGTTGTTGATGTCATAGACCATGCTCGACCATTGTTGACTATGTGGTTGACCATGGTTTACCATGTTCGAACATTTTTAGCCATGTGGTCAACCATGTTCGACCATGGTTAAGCATAGTTGAGCATGGGCTGAGAATGTGGTAGACCATGTTCAACCATTGTTGACCATGGATGACCATGGGGTTGATGATGTAGTTAACCATGTGGTTGGCCACATGGTTAAGCATGGTTGACGATGTGTTTGACCACTTTTAACCATTTCTAACCATTTATTTAACCCCATGGTTGACCGTGTTTGACCATATCATTGACCTTCTTGACCAAATTTGACCACCTTTTACCATTTAAAGATTTTTAACCATGTAATCATGTTTGACCATATGGATGTCCATGGATTGATTCTATAATATATTTTATAAATTATATAATTTAAAAATTATATTATAATTATTAATATTCATTATTTTTGAAACATTATTAAATTTGGAATTGATTCTATAAATATTATAGAAATTGGGGTCAACATACATTGTTTAATTTTAATTTAGATTACAAATATAAATAATGTAATTTTATTTAATGTAAAATCCAAAATAAAAAGTTTCCACTCACAAACTATACACACTTTACTTCCATTATTTTTTATGTGGAAATTCATAACAATAACAAACTATACACATTTACTTCCTATATTTTTAAGGAATTCCTTAAACTCAAGTATTTGAGATTGTAATTTATCTTTTTTCTTATTAATATTTTGCAAATAAATTAAAATTTGATTTTAAACATTTTTAAATAATAAATATTAATATAATAATGGATACAAATCATATTAACGGGAGAAAACAATAAAATTAAACACTAAAAAACCATATATGTGTTAAAAAAATTATGTTACCTTTAATATTAATGACTTCCTCTCCCAACACTCTCAAAAATATTTAAAATGATAAAATCATACCAATTTAAAATTTTAATAATAACATTTTATATAATTTTCATAACCTAAAATTAATTTAGAACATTTTAATTAATTTTATAAAATTAATATTTAAAAAATAAAATATATGAAAATTATTGTATAAATTATATATGTAAAATAATTCCATTTCAACTTATATTTCTTACATGGATACTTTTTATCTTTTTTCATTAATTATAAATGAACCTTAAATACTTATTTAAAACAAATATTGCAGTCCATGATGCTTATGCAATTAGGGGTAGTCACAAGAGAGTAATGCTTCACACTGTTAAGATATTTCCATAGTTACATAAAAAAATGTTTTTTAAACTCACTTAAAAAAATAAATTCATGAACAACAATTTAATAAATATATATTACATAATTATGTCCATCTTTTCATTAAAAATTTAATTCTAAGGAATGGAAGTATTTAATTGGTTTTAGATAGTTTGTAATTTTAAATTACTTTAATTTTTAATTGGTCCAATGGAGATTGAAAAAAATTGTCTATTTTTTCTTTTAATTGTTTTTTTTAAATAATTATATTGTTGATTTAAAATGACACTAAATTGTATTACCAAGAAATTCTCAAATATACAATAACATATAAAAATAAATTATAGATATTAAAAATTTATATTTCAACACTACAAAAATTATACACCTAAAATTTATTAATAATAGAAATTCAGAAGTTATATATCCAAAATTATTTTTATTTAAAAATGAAAAAACATATTTTTAATACACTAGTTATACAATTAAAAAAAAAACTATAAAAATATAAAACACAAATTATAAATTATATATAAAAGAAATTAACTAAATATATAAACTAAATTAAAATACTTAGGTGGCGTAATGAACTCTTTGTATTTGTAT
>LPNX010791391.1:4645-29855 GCA_001517045.1 Pseudotsuga menziesii
ACTATTTCTTTTATCAAGGCCTCAGGTAGGGTTGGTCAACTAAGTTAGGAAGCTCTAGATCCTCCTTGCTTTTTGGATTACCTCATGTATCGTGGTAGTTCTTCTAGTCCCTGATGAGAAGTAGATTTGAATTCTCATTTAATCAACTCAAAATAAGTATGATAAGAGTCGGTGCTATTCAGAGTCATTCTCACTCAACACATTTAATTTCAGTAACCCCTAGTGCAATTCCAGAGTCTCGCTCAACACTAATACAAGGATGTATTTTTATAATACACTTAGGGATACAATGGCTAAGGATCTGATACTCTAGAACTTATTCTCAAAATCAATTTGGAATGCTCAAGGTCTTATGCCCAACACTTCCAAACTTATAACTCATGTGTTCTAGAGATTATGCTTAGCACAAAATCTCATAACTCATGTGCTCCAAAGCTTATTCTCAACAAAAAATCTCAGAACTCATGTGTTCCAGAGGTTACACTCAACACAAAATCTCATCACTCATGTGCTTCAGGGCTTATACCCAACACATTATAGAAATCAATCATGCATTCATTATTCTACACATTTCATCACAATAATCATCTCAGTATATATATTAGGGAAAATCACATAATAATATATCTAGTACATCGTACCACAACAATAGTCCTTGTCCATTAGGGGCCACGCCCAACATATACAATCATATACAAGATACTAAAACATATGCATTGGCTTACACACAATATATATATATAAGTAATCAACATAAATCATTTGTAGTGGGGCATACGTCCAATATACAAACATAAACATCAAAGTACCTCATATGCAATGGGAGTCATGCCCATTATAGTTAAGGTCAAAATTCAGGATATTACAATAACCATGTTATAAAAACATCAACATATAATGTATAATGTTAAGGCTAGGTTCAGGACTATGGTGTTTATCACCATACTCCAAAACAACCTTAATCAAAACCTTTAACCAAAACTCAAACCCTATCATGCGTTATGGTTTCCAATGTTTAAACCTTTATTACAACTTTTAGTATGCTAGGACTAAGCCATAGATTTTAGGCTTAGGCACCTAGCAATCCGAACTTAAATTAATTAAAAAAGCAGTGAAAACATCACCTTAGTGAGTTGTTATAGGGTCATCATCACCCACTTGTAGTGTCACGTGTGGCATAACATGTCCATCAAACATAGAATCAAAACAAGTTAATTTACATGCATATTTATGTATGACGACAAATTAGTTCATGCTGTGACCAACAATTACATGTTATGACAACATAGTTGAATAATAGAATAAAAGATTTTTTATTTTTTATTTTGGATTTTATATGTTTGTGACATAATGGTACCAGAGCATGGTTATAACACTTGGATTGAACGAGCCCCAACATTGGAACTGATAAAAACGAAAAACTAAGTTTATGTTGTTGTGGTTTGACTCTCTTACAAACATGAAGATAAGAATAACCTTGTGTTTTGCAGGGAATTATGGAATATGTGGAAATGTTTGTGGAAGTGGAATCCCATCCTAGGAATCCAATAAAAAATGAAGAAGGTAACCTAAGGTATGGTGAAATATGGGTAAATCTAAATGAAAGTAGAAATGACAACCCATCTGAATTACAACAAACAGTTAAGGAATTAATGGCAGAACTAAAACGAGTTAAAAAAGATAACAAACGTATCTTAAAAGTCCAAGAAGAGTTAAATAACATTATGTTGTCTAAACTACACAGTAATGAAAAAGAGAAAAATAAAGAACCTGAACTTAACATGGCCATAACTACACCTTACAAATGTACGATAAGGAAACTGGAGTTTTCCAAACATGATACTGAATCTTTTCAATTGAAGTATCAACAAATCATGATACAGAAAAAAACATAAAGATTCTAGTGAAAGTAATGACAATAATCAAAAGAAAAAGAAATATAAACCTTATGAAGAAATTTATGGTGAATTCAAAAAGATCGAACCTCCTATGTTTAACGGAGAGATTGCGAAAGGGGGAGGAGCACAAGCTTAGATATCTGGAATGAATAAGTATATCTATATTTATAACTATTCCGATGAATAAAAGAAAAAAATTACCAACTATAACTTAACAAGAAAATCATATATTTGGCGGTAGGACATACAGAAAGTAAAAGGAATAAAGGAATGATATGTAACATGGAGAACCTTCAAGAAACATTTTAAATGAAAGTATCTCTCAGAACAGTATAACGAAGAAAAAGATAAAGAATTTTACGAATTAATATTAGTTGATATGACCATGAAAGAACTCTGCAGTCAATTATTAAGTTTGCTTCGTATGTTCCTTATATAATTGACGAAAAAAATGCAGTGCTTTCTCAGTTGTTTAACTCTTATGTTGTAAGAGAGGATTTAGTACGAGAATACAAAAACTACAGAAGAGGAAATGAGAAAGGAAAGCTTCTGTTATGATTAGAATAAAAATAAAAGGGAAAATATACCTAACTAGAAAACTAAAAGACGTGAAAAATTTGGTTAGAAAATAAAAATACTAAGTTCTATAAAACATTGGGATTAGCTACCAGGGATATCAAGAGAATAACTATAAAATATTTAAGCCCCTATATCCTACAATGAAAGGAAGAGAAACACCCATACCTTTAATAAAAATACTGCACAGAGGGAACCACTAAAATGTTGGGAATGTGGCGAGCCACATTACTTTAAAGACTGCCCCATAAGAAATAAATTTTTTAATGATGTTCACTCAATCCAAGAAGCTACTAGAGTTGGGGATATGGAGAGAAGCATGCCCAAAATCAGTGTAGCATTGGAGAATCCACAAGCATACCATCAAACTTCAATTGTCAAAATCGAATATATGATAAAAGGCCAACCCATTTCTATACTAATTGATCGAGGTGCAAGTTTAAGTTATGTATCACCTAGGATTGTAGAATTATGTAAATTATAGCAAGATATTTTTGAGAAATATTGGCTAGTACAACTAGCCACAGGCACAAAACAGAAAGTCACTAGTTAAGTGAAAAATTGTGAAATTATCATGAATGAATTTAATACACTTGTTGATTTAAATATCTTACCATTAGGGTCTTCTGATGTACTAATAGGAATGGACTCGTTAGATAAACATAGAGTTATGTTAAATTGATATGATAAAAATTTCACATGCTTAGATAATAATGGTAATACAATTAATGCAAAAGGAATTCCTAGAAAAGTTACCATAAGAGAAATCTCTGCCTTAGAGATGAAAAGATTTGTACGTAAGGGATGCAAGGTTTTTGCAGTTTATGTAATGGATGACAAGGATAAAGATAATCAACTTAGAATAGAGGATATACCAATTTTGAAAGAATTTAAAGACATATTTCTAGAAGTTCCTGGACTACCACCGAAGAGGGATATAGACTTTACAATCAATCTGGTACCCAGGGCGATACCAATATCGAAATATCCCCATTGGACGAATATGGTTTAGCTTACTGAACTTAAATCAAAATTACATGAACTAATTGATAAAAAGTACATTCGATCTAGTGTTTCCACTTGGAGCACTAATCTTATTTGTAAAGAAAAAATATGGCACTTTAAGACTATGTATAATATGGCACTTTAAGACTATGCATATATTATCGTCAATTAAATAAGATGACTACTAAAAATCGATATCATTTGCCACAAATTGACGCTTTATTTGGTTAGTTTCGAGGGGAAACCATCTTCTCCAAAATAGATTTAAGATCCGGATACCATGAGGTACATATCAAGGACAAAGACATCTTAAAAACTGCTTTTCTTACCAGATATGGTCATTACAAGTTTGTTGTAATTCCCTTTGGTTTAAAAAACGCACAGGCTACTTTTATGTTCTTAATGAATAATATTTTGAGTAATTACTTAGATAAATTCATTTTCTTCTTCATCGACGACATATTGATTTACTCCAAGAATAAACAAGAGCACGAAGAACATCTAAAAATATTTTTACAAGTGTTAAGAGAACAACAACTGTTTGCTAAGTTTAGCAAGTGCGACTTCTTTAAAGACATAATCTAGTATTTAGGACACGTGGTGTCTAAAGATGGAATATCAGTCGACCCTGATAAGATTAAGGATATCACTGAATGGCATGTTCCAAAGAATGTAACCGACGTAAGATCATTCATGGGGATTACTAGCTACTACCAAAAATTCATTGAAGGGTTCTCTAAGATAGCCTACCCCATAACTTCATTGCAGAAGAAAGGTAAGAAATTTGATTGGAGAGAAAAATGTACTGAAGTTTTAATAAATTAAAATATTTTTTAACTACAAATCCTAGATCTTAAAAATTGTTGATCCTTTTAAGGATTTTGTCATATGCATCGACGTGTGTAAAGAAGAATTAGGCGGGGTACTAATAAAAAAAATGGCCTACGAGTCTAGGAAGTAAAAAGAACACGAGAGAATTATGATACTCATTACTTAGAAATTGCTTCCATCATACATGTGCTAAAAATGTGGTGACACTACCTCATCGAAAGAAGATTCTTACTTTATCTGATAACATAAGTCTAAAGTACTTGTTTGACCAACAGAATCTTAATGCTAGACAAGATAGGTGGTTGTCATTTTTAAGCGAATATGATTTCGAAATAAAACATATAAATGAAAAGAGAATAAAGTTGTGGATGATTTAAGTCATCATGCAAACTTACTGTATGCAAGCAACAACTATGAATCATATTTAGAAAACACAATTTTAAATGCTGAAATTTTTGATAAAGACTATCAAACCCTAAAAGGAAAGACTATAGAAAATGAAAGGAATAAAACAAAAACATATATTGGTCTGAATGGAACAATGTTATTACTACATAAGGGTAGATTATATATACCAAATTTAGTAAATATTAAATTAACTTTTTTTTATGAATTACATAAATGACTGTATTCAGGACACCCTGGATACCAGAAAATGATCACTATAATGAGAAAATACTTGTTTTGTCCTAATATAAAAAAAGAAGTAGCAAAATATTTATAATGCTGCATTGAATGCCAATAGGTAAAGGCTGAACACCACAACCCAACAAGATTACTATTTTGGAATGGAAATGGAAAGTGATCAACATGGATTTCATAACAGGTTTACCTAAGAATTTTAGATAACACGACTCAATCATGGTCGTAGTAGACAAATTAAGTAAATAAACTCATTTTATTCTGGTAAAATATAATTATAAGGCTGTTAACATTGTTGATATATTTATGAAACAAATTTACAGGTTACACGTCGTACCTAAGGTCGTAATCTCAGATAGAGATGTAAAATTTACAGGGAATTTTTGGAAATCCTTGTTTAAAGGAATATGCACACAATTAAATTTCAGCATTGCATATCATCCTCAAACGGATGGACAAACTGAAACAGTAAATCAGATTCTAGAAGAAATGCTTAGAATGTATGTAATGGATAAACCTGGTAAGTGGGAAGATTACTTACACTTAGTAGAATCTGCATATAACAATCATTTCCAAGTTTCAGCTGGAAAGAGTCCATTTGAAATTATTTACAGATGAAAATGTAACACGACAATTTCTTGAAGTAGTCCCGTCGATAAGTTAATGTTAGGTACTGAATTATTGAAAGATATGGAACTAATAGTGAAACAGGTAAAAAAAATTTGAAGGATGCCCAAGACAGAAAAAATAGTTATGCCGATTTGAAAAGAAATTCTTGAGAGTTCCAGGTAGGCGAACATGTGTACATATAGATAAAAACCAAGAAAAAATCCCTAAGATTGGGAAGATACTCAAAGTTGGAACCCAGGTATTGCAGACCATTTGAAATTTTGGAAAAAGTGGGACTGGTAGCATATCCGTTAGCATTACCACCTTCAATAAAAGTACATAATGTTTTTCATGTTTCCATTTTGAAGAAATACGTTCATGATGCTACTCATGTGATTGAATGGAATGTTATAGAGGTGGAACCAGAAAGAGAGTTTCTGGTGGAACTCGAGCATTGTCTCGACAGGATGGAAATTTTACTCTGGAACTGTACGATCAAACAAATCGAGGTGCAATGGAAGCACCTTATTCCGGAGGAATCCACTTGAGAATTGGAAAGTAATATGCGGGAGGCATATCCAATCCTATTTCAAGACGAAATAATGGAAGAATAAAGACAACAAAAAATAATAAAAGAGCACTTGAGTCGAGATGCACTATGACTCATTTGGTACCTTCGAAGTGCTCGTTTCACGCATGCAGCTACACCATCATGTTCACCCTTTTCGTGCCCTATTTCAGAAAGGATCCAAGTGTGTCGAATTCCTGTCTCTTTGAGAAGGTGACTCAACCAATAAAAGGAGTGTGCCAATTTGAATTGCCCCGCATATCCATCTGACCAAATATAATGTTTTGTAAATGACACCCCATTCTTTTTGAATGAATCATAAATCAACCCAAAGCAGTGTTGAACAAACAATGTGTCATGCTCACGATCATCACTAACATAAAAATGGTATTCCTTGATCATATCATGTGACCGAGAAGTGTTATCACTACCATCAATGCTCACTCGATCATGTCTATACAATACATGTACGAAGATGGACACCTGGTTGGAGTGATAATACTCACTTTGTGTCTCTCTTTGAGGAGCAAGTGTGTAATTATCAACAAAGTCTACCGCCGATAGGATTGTTCCTGGCTCAAAAACCTCACGAGAACTCTTAAATTTTAAATATTGCCACCTAGATCTGTGGGAGTGTTTAATGTATTTGTAAATATGACTTTGAAACTTGTCCATGAAGTCTAAAATATGAATCTCATCCTCAAGCAAGTCAGTCATCTTAAATGGAACATGTGAAGAAGATGATGGATTCATGGAGACGTACTCATATCTCTTCCACTTAACTGTGATATCTGAAAATATAGGGTTTGATGGATTGGTAGGAAACTTCCTATGGAACAATGCCAAATAACCACATTCATGGCATCTTCTCCCACCTACACACCTTTTAATGAAAACCACATTTTTTAGGATTCCTATTGCATAGTATCATAGAAATAAAATCCCGCATGGTGTGAGGAGTTGGTTCAACATCCCAATGTTTTCTGCAAAAATCCACAAATGTGTCGTAGTATAACTGGAATTCAACGTGGTATCAATAACAACAAGTTTCTTGAATCGTATTCGGCTTAATATACCATGGTTTCAACTTAATGAACATGTTAAATGAGATCTGGACATTGGGATTTGATTCTTTGAATTCCTCAAACAAAGAAACTCTTGTCATCTCCATAACATGCTTGCAATTCTCCTTATAAAATCCTCTTCCAGAATGTTGTCACAAGACATGTTTTTGATCTGGTATAACACTGGAATGGTTGTCCTGATACTCTATCACCTTCTCTCTGATGCCCTCTTCCATCCTATCTTGATATGCTTCTCTGTAAATAAGATCCCAACAAGCAGCTTCATCGTTTTCATCTATATTTACCTTGAATTTAGTGTATTTTTGTAGTGTTTTTCTTGAAAATTGGAGCAACATTGACATTGTTGCGACCATTCGATTTATTGAGGTGCTTTGTGCCACAATATCAGTTATAATTTCCCTACAAGCAACTCTAATATCAATTTTTCTTGACTTTCCAAATGCATATAGTGTAGTTGTTACATTTTCTGTTACATTCTCATGTGCATTTTTATTTTCAACATCTTTAAAACCCAACAACTTTGTGGCACGTTTCAATTTTTTGTGTTTTATCAATCCATGTAGGATTTGAGCTTGTGTAATCACTAATTGTTGTTCAAAGTACAAATTGATTATCTTACTAACATGCTCTCTGATTGTCCGATACGGGGTCGAGTTCCCGAACTCTTCTTCCATGGTATCATCCAGCCCTCTTAAACAATTTGTAGCCATTCCAACGTCATTGAAGATCCCAATTACTCTTGAGAAATAAGAGGGTGCACGATCTTGTGATGGCTGGCCAGGATCTATCCCTGCATAAGTTAATTGAATTTTGAAATTGTTTAGTTCTCTGACCAAATAAGGGACTTTTACATTGTTCAATTTCATTGTATTTCAATGAAAAATAAGCAAACTAGAAAATTCTAAACAAATGCAGTATGCAAGAAGATTTGTTTTTAAAGCACCAAAATTAAATGTTGTTGCAATAAAATCTTCCTTAAGTAAATATGACAAGATGGTGTTTAAATTACAAAGAGTTTTGCATCATTTAGAAGATCAAAATGATTATCATCATGGTGTCTTATGCATATAATTTACACTTATGTGAGAATGTATTTGATGCAACTTATGACACCCATTGCACAAACTTTAATATAAAATCCATTGGTGCACAAGTTACGTTAACATAGAATGGACAATCTTTGTGTATGCTTGCAATCAATTCCCTTTTCATAAAAAATAATAACTTCATATAAGCGTGCTAGCAAAAAATATAACTTCATAAACTATAATATTCTGATGAAATAATAATATTTGTTTAATATCTCCATGAAAATTTTAACCATAGATGCACATTTTATTTTACTTATCATATTGCAATTGTTTGTTAAAAAATTAGGAAATAAATACAAGCTCAAGAATAACATTTTGTTTTACCAATCATATTGCCATTGTTAGTTAAAAAATTAGCAAATAAATTATAGAATCTTGATTAACATTTTATTTTAAGTTTATCATATTGCCATTGTTTGTTAACAAATTAACAAATAAATACAAGCTTGAGTAACATTTTCTTTTACTTATCATATTGTCATTGTTTGTTAAAAAAATAGAAAATATTTATACAAGCTTGAATATTCTCTAAATGTATTGATTTTCATATCTTTACAATGATCTCTTACATCTCATATTCAAGGCTAATGAATTCTTGAATTTGTCATAGTTGTTGATTTTCTTTGAGATCATCATTGTCATCAATGCTTAAAGCCATATGATTCCTAGTCATTTGTACATGATTATTGGCAATTGCTTAAGTTCAATCAAGTGTGTCACTTGTAAGTTAGTTTGTCACCAAAAATATTAATAAATTTAAACATGCAATATATTCAATAAAAACATTTCTTATAAATGATTCATGATCTTATTTAGAGTGTACAAAGCCTTGAACCAAATTCTACAAAGGTTTTCCATTTATTATACATATACTATAATTCATTAATCATTGTACACACATCTATTGAAGCTATGTGAGTTGTTGTGAACAATTAGTTTCTATATTAAATACAAATTGTAATGTTAATTATCATCATTATAGGAGGTCTATGGAAATGTTTTTGTATGTTCATTAATATGAGTGACAACCAATTTTTTTTAATTAAATTTGAAAAATTTAAATAATTATCATCAATGCACAATATGAAATATCAACATAGTACATACACCATGTAATGTGTAACATAGAATATGAAATGTGTAACATAGAACATGTAATGTGTAACATAAAACATGAAATATTAGTATGTAATAGGATATATAGAAATTATGAATTTTAACACTATGAAAATTAATATATGAATATGCAATCAAAATCATATTAAATGGATGAAATGAGAGATAAGGCTATAGAAAGGATGAGGAAAATAAGTGCAATGTTAAGAGGAAAAGATGCAAGTCAACCTATGATGGCGCAATCAACTCCCATTGAGAACAATCTTTGCAATTTTTAGCATAAAAATTATATATATGTGAGGCTATATTATCAAATTATAATTCATTTACATGTGAGGCTATATTATCAAATTATAAAATTCATTTGTATGTGAGGTTATGTGAGGCTAATGGATATATGCATATTCATTTAGAACTAGATATTATGCTAGAATATTATGCACTATAATTATATATATTCATCAACTATTCTCTAATTTCATTGGACAACTAGATATGCATACTATAATACACTTACTTTGTATATATGTAATTTAGTGTAGTGATTAAACATTTTTTTCAATTCTTTCACAACACATACCATTCTTTCACATGCACATAAGTGGTTTTAGAAGGTTGTATATAAACATGCACATACAATGTATATAAATTTATGAATTAATTATAGAATTACAATTACAAAATTATAATTAAATTCTAAACAATTTAGCATGTATATATATAAAAATTATGAACTAAAACACTATGAAATTGAATATATGAATATGCAATATGAAATTATATGAATATGTGAATACAAAATTATACAATGTACATACAATTATGAATACATGCACATACAATGTATATAAGTTCATGAATTAATTACAAAATTACAATTACAAAATTATAATTAAATTCTAAACAATTTAACGTGTATATATAGAAAAATTATGAACTAGAACACTATGAAATTGAATATATGAATATGCAATATGAAATTATATGAGTATATGAATATGAAATTATATGAACTAGATCATTATGAATATGAAATTGCATAACTTTTAAAAAGTACCAATATAGCTAGCAATGGCATTTGAATCTCTCATCATAGGTTGATTTGCAACTTCTTCTCCTCTCAAGATTGCTCTTTTTTTCCTCTTTCTTTCTCTATCTTTCTCTCTTATTTCTTTTGTGTTACTTTGACTCCGAGTAGATATTTTACTTCAACATTTCTTGCTTCCCATTGTGATTGATCAACAATCCAAATTCATACCTGCAACAATATGTAAACACAATACACAATGCTAAATTTTCATTAGAACACAAGAATTGTTTCAAATAGGTTAGTCAATTGTGAAGGATAAAATTGGTAACATGTTTATGCTTTATGTTTTATATTTATATAGAATTCCTTTAGGAATTCAAGTGGGAAATGTGGTTGGGAAGGTAGTTGGAATGGAATTAATGCCATCAATGCCTAAGTTCATTCTTGGGAAGTTTTGTTTAGGATTTTAACAAAAACAGAACCTCGATCGAGGTCGTAGCTCTATCAAGGGTTTCAGAACTACCTCGATCGAGGGTTTATTAGAACCACGATCGTGGGTTTAATAAAACCTTGATCAAGCTGTTGTTAAAACCTTGATCAAGGGATTTGAATACCTCGATCGAGCTACATACCTCGATCGAGGGCCTGGAAAACAGAGAATTAGCCCTCTTATAGGAAAATCAATGATTCTCTGTGTCTTCCATGGGTGTAAACCCTGCCATTCATGGCACATAACTGAGCGGAGTTTGTACCAATAGATTCATCATCGAATCCTCTATCCATTGAGGTATCATGCATGATTCTCTGTGTCTTCCATGGCTGTAAACCCTGCCATTCATAGCACATAAATGAGCGGAGTTTGTACCAATAGATTCATCGTCGAATCCTCTATCCATTGAGGTATCATGCATGCATTTTGGAATTCATATGGTTTTTTTTTTTAATTCATTCTAAAACTTACACTTAAAAAACCTGACAACAACTTCGAAGCAGCTCAAAGAAAAATATGCAGGGTAAAAAATACAGACCCAAAAATTTCTTAAAAATGCAAATCCCACACATCGATGCATCCTCTTCAAAAGGGTATCTTTGTATTTTCAATTTTTGAAAACAGTGAGAGAAAGATGGGATGGACACACATGTGTATGAAATGATGCTGAAATCAGATGTGGTCTCTTTCAAAAAATAATAAATAATTGTATATTGCGAAATAAATTAACAAAAAAATATGCAAACCACGGTGCATTTTGTGTAGATCATGCTCATATATATATATATATATATATAAATATATAATTATTAATGTAAGATTGAATTATTGGGGTGGGACACGAGCCACTTATTAACTTCTTCAAATTTTTCAGGTCACAGAGTTCATTAAATGCAAAATTTCACACAATAAATGACATCAGAATATTTAAAAAAAAATATCATTAGGAAGCCAACATAATATTCTACAATTTGTTTTTTTATTGCATGTCGAAATTCACATGGCATATATACGTTTCGATGGATTTTATCTAGCACATGAGTAAAAAATCAGGTTTTCATCGTCAAATTTGGCCAAAACGTGTTACCCTCCTTCATGGAATCACCCTTGAACTCTCATTTGAATTCTAAACGTAACATACGCAAACTTCCATGGGTATTCTACTAGAATAATTCATCTCAATAGATCTTATAATATTCCACAGTCCCTTAGTATGCAATGTTTTACTTTTGATTCAAATTTAATATTACTAGAACAACACACAAAAAGATAAAATGAATTGAAACTAAAAAGAAATAAACTATAAAATAATAGATTGAATCCAACAATGAACATAATATGTATGCTACGGACAACCAATATAGGAAAAACCCGACTAGAAGGCGATGCATATTAAGTTTCTCTTTTCTTCTCACTTATGAAATGAAAATACAAATAAAGTGCACTCATCATGGAGTTTACATGGACATTGTGGCCCATATGGTTTCTACATGATTTTAAACATCCTTTGTTCTACTTTAATATCCTAGAGCTAGAGCTCTTTTCTACCATGGAATAATAGTAAATACAATAATGATGAATCCTCTTCTTATTCAAGTGCTCGACATTGAACAATGTCCTAGTAACCATTTAGGATTTGGGTTAGGGATGTAGATTTCTTAGGAAACCTCACTAAGGAGGACATGCCCACCTATTTGGTTGTATCGGGATTGATGTCCATCCCTTAAAGGGCCTATCCTTATTTTTATATTATTGCTTTTTGTGTGTTTCTTGTTGTGTAAGCATGAATAGTACGTAGTTATGCTTGGGATACATGCAATAGTATTTAGATGTTTTTCTCTCAACCTAGATATATGTGCATTATTGAGTTGAACCATTGTAATACTTTATAAAGGCCATTGGTTGTGCATAATAAACAATCTATCCTTTCTTGATATTTCTTATTTCTCTTGTGTATTTATTCGTGGGTTAATTCTTGGCTCCTTTTATTGTTGTTCTCTTTGTTCTAGGTTGGATATCAAGGTTTCTTTATTATATTAGTTTGTGATGTGAGGCTATAGGATCCTCATATTACAAAAACATACGTTAGTATCAAATAAATTAGTTTAAGCATACTCTCCCTCCCTCCCTCCCACCCACCCATATCCCTTTTAGGTTTATTAGATTTATATTTGGACAACCATATTTTCACTTACGCATACAAATATATGATTTGAAGTTCCTTACAGTAATTTAGCTCTAGCATTTACCACTGTTCATGTTTTTAGACACATTCTCTTTCCAAGAGTATCACTGCATTAATTTTTCTAGTCTCTCATTCTTGTCATCTCTCTTTTGCTCCATTATGATGATTGTAGGCTTCTATTTTTTTTCATTAACCATTTTAAGTTTTCCTTAGTCCATTGTCCCTACTTTTTATCCTAGGTTTTGACTCTCTATATCAACGATATGTATCCATCCTATACTGAGTTCTAAGCATGTAAATTATCCACTATAAATATATTTTCTAGGGTTCATTAAGACAAATAAACTCATAGATGCCATCATATGAGCCTATTAATTCACTCAATATCCAAGCCCCTTGAATCTCTAATACTGCACTAACATTGTGATTTTGGGGTAGAAAATATTTTCTAGCCACCACATCATACTCTAAGGCTTCCACAATTTTCATCCCAAGTTCCTCTAAACCATAAAACCATATCTCATCACCACCTATTGCGGGGCATTATATCTATGTTTAGCTATATACACCTTTTGGTACAACCTTGACTCGACATCTTATACTCTCATCATTTCCAGGTTCTTATCACTACTCACATAACATTCAACAATCACAAGTGTTTGCACAAAATTTCAGAGACCAAGGTTCTTTGCAAGGACCAACAAAGGATTGTTGTAGTCTAGATGCACTGACATCTTCATTATTATTCAAGAAAAAAAATGGCTCACCCAATACATTGGTAGGACTAGTGGAATATGAGGGAAATACTAGTGAAGAGACAAGGTAGGGTTCCCAGTGATTATTTTAACCAATTATTATGTTGCACAATAGAAGAAAAACTAAACAATCATCCTCTATTGATCATGCATTTCAAATTAAAAACAAACAAAAATAAATTCAATCAAACACACATATACAACATGAAATTTTTAGGGGGTACCAACACTTCTCGTTTATATTAATCAAATAGATCATATTACATATATTACAATCGAGAGAGATCTATGTCTTCCTACCATCCATTGGTTTCCATATCCCACCCATTACATCAAACAACTTATCCCAACTTGTTCTCATAATACATAGTTACAAAACCCTACCCTTACACCCAACCAACTCTAATGTGAACCCACTCTTGGCTCCTCTAGGCTCTTTTTATACTTCTAAGGTGGTTAGTTTTGATCGCGTTAACACAGTTTCCATATTTGAGTTGCTTTTGTGTGTGTATTAACTATCCATATTTTCTCCTATATTTCTCATTCTCACAAGCTTATTCACGTTGATTGCCTACCTATATTTCAGAACATGGTTTCTAAAAATATGGTGCCAATATGCCCCGATAAAAAATATTGACTTTCCCTCAAGTCAAATCTACTACTCAACATGTCATTCAAATGAATGGGCCAACTCAAGAATCATTGCAAGGGAATTTCTTTGTAATTCTTCAAAATGGAGTACTTGTGCCTTCCATTATACCAACAAAATATTGACACTAGTGATAAATGCCTGATATTTTTCATTGTCTAGCAATGAGGGTTGTTGTTGTTTTAGGGCTTGCTACTTAGAATATGTGAAAGATTCCAACCATTACAATGTAATATAGGTGGATTGGGATGTAGGCCTAAAGGCTCATATAGCCTTCTTAGAAACAATAATGAATTCTTGGAGGGAATCATGTTGGTCATCCACAACTTGAATTTATTCATACTTGCATTGTTGCTCAAGGGGATTGGTCATGGCTTGCACCTCAACATTCATCTTCTTAATAATTTCCGTTATCTCATCCATAGGATTTTATATTTTCTCAAGAAAACCTTGGCCAATCCTGGAAAGCAGAAAAGATGGCCTTGCTCTACATTGTGACCTCGTGAAGGTGGGCATTGGTAGTGTGGATATCATAATGATCATAGGAAGATGGGCCATGTTCTCTTGATACCATTGCATACCCTGACCTTGGATGGTGTCCAATTCTTTCCCATACCCATGTGTTGCCATATTAATACCAAAATATGGTCTTGGTTGTTCTCTTGTTCAATGAGACCTTGGATTTAAACCTCCAGCTTAGAAACATTGGTTTCAAGATGATTTAGAAAGTTTTGTAGGTCCATGTTTTGGTCCTCCATGTTTGTGATATTTCAATTATTGACCATGGGAACACTTAATATTTTTCAAAATGCTAACACTAACTAATATCAAAATGATTGGTGGCTCAAGATGATTCTTTTGATACATACCCCAAAAGACTGTATTTTTTGCTTCATAAAAGAAATGTTGTTTTAGAGGTATATCAATGTGATCAACATGACACATGTATGTTTTTGAGTTAGGTCTCCCACAATGGTTTTGGAAAGACCTAGAACCATTTTTTAAATTACTTTGGTGGGAGTATTACTCCTTGTTGAATATTATTGCACTGATAGAATTTGCAAAATTATTTTGTATGCAAAGTTGTAGAAATTTTGTTGGAAAGCTATAGAGGCTAGGGTTTGTAGGTTCCTATGGATAGAGGATTGTTAAGTTTTATACCTCTCTATTATAGCAAATGGTTTCCAAAATTTTAGTAGTTGGAGAAATCCTTCACGATAAAAACCTAGGATAGACCATACATTTAGCCATAATATATGATACACTTGCACACAAGAGTGATCTCCTTGATTGCTATTAATGGTGTAATATAGAAATAGGATGATCATCAATTTATGTAAGGTTGGTTTCAAGTGCACTTAAATGGACTTTGATAACTTGAGGGTGTGTAGAAGAAAATTTGTGCACATGTGTTTTCTAATGTGATACTACTTGAAGGGGTACCAATAGAGGTTACAAGGTTGTCCAACTATGTCACATGAATTTTATATTCTATGTCTATTATTTCTCAACCTCAATTTTATCCATTTAATTATAGATATACAAGTTATTTAGAGATGATAAAACACACGCATATGTAGCCTTAAAAAAGGGATAAAATATGGAGGTATGTCAACTCAAGAAAGAAAGTTTGATACCACTTGGATAGTTCCTTAACCCTTACAATTAAAATATAAACCAAGTATATTTAGATTATAATGCAGAAAACTAGATACACGTGACAATTAAAATGTAATAATGTAGAGTATACCTTTATATTATGAAAATCAAAGGGAAACGTGTTTTTTACTTGCCTCTTAAGGTGGGGTGACCTTTAACCTGAGTAGATTTTGAAATACAACAATATTGGACAAAGCATTCCTTAGCATGCTATCTCCTTAAATGGATTCTTAATAGAAAATCCACTACTATTTAATAACTATCCACTACTATTTAATGGTCCTTTATTAAACGAATATGGTTGTATTCATTAATTAACTAACTCCTAGGTAGCCTAAACTAGGAGGTTCAAGTACGACCATATTAATGATTCCTACTCTAGGTGGATCACTAAGCTAAAACTCAAGGAACAATCTCTTCATGAGTGGAAACTACTCCTTATTCCTCGCCCATGTTGTATAGAGGATTTCCAAGAGATGGTAGTTCTTGTGATATTGAATATTTAGATGGAATGGATCCCACAAAGAAGTTAGGATCATCATTTGAATTTTTTTTTGCATACTAATCCTAGTTAACCATTGATTAGTTCATCAATTGCCATTGATCATGTAGCATAGGGAATAACTTCAGCTCCTAATGTCTAGGCATAGATTTCTTCTATAGAATTGGGTTTGATGGATTTCCTATGGTTTTGATCAGTGTTGGATTTATCTCTTCAAATTTCTCCAAGTACAATTTTTTCTATCAGTTTGTAAGTAACTTCGAGGGTGGTTCTTACAACCCCATGAAACCATCATTTTAGATCTCTTGTCCATTTCATGCACCTTTATCTTTTAAGGCTAATGTAGGGCACTATGTATGAGATCCAACAGAGGGGGGTTCAATGAAAATTATCCTAGTTTATCTCTCTACCATGTTTTTTTTCCTAAACTAGTGAAAAAGGATTATTTTGAACCTTTGGCATCTCCTCAAAAACAATATAAAACTAATATCTCAATTAATCACCCTACTAATAACAATAGTAGTTGTTATATTTACTTTGAAATTTTTATGCCAACCAATGGATCTAAATGTTTATGAGATGCCATGCACTATTGGTGCAAGCTTTTTATTCTCAATTAGTTATGGTTACATGTTTTCTCATGAAGATGGGTAACACTTTTTGGTAAGACACGGGTGTGGATTGTCTAAAACATGAGCTCAATCGAGGTTTATTTAAGCCACTGATCGAGCTTTTAAAAGTTCAATCAAGGATTAAATAAGTCCTCAATTGAGCTTTTTCCAGTAGCTCACTCAAAGGTTTAAATAACTACCAATTAAACTATTGAAAAAAACTTAACTTGGAAAATAAATTTTGATGTAAATAATCACATCTATTAAAAATGAAGGATTCGCTAGCTCAAAAATAACCTAAGCCCTAACCTTAAAAAGCTTTGTGGATTGGAAAAACATAGTAGTTTACCATATGAAAGTAAAGTGCTTGAGAATTATTTTGTATAGGGCATTATGATGGATCTTGAATAGCGGAGTGCTTGAGAATTCAATTCATATGATCAAAATTCTAGATCTAAACCTTTTACACCATAAATAGAGAGGCGAGGCTCGTTGTGATTAACCTAAACCACCATACAATGTAATGACATTAAATTTATGTACATATCGTAAAGGATAAGACAATAGGTTGTCATAACCATGATCTAGTGGAAATCGACACCTTCGAGGGTTTGGAGGAAACCTTAGACATCGATTGGGGTGGGAACTTGATTGAACAATGCCTGAACTATCTGAATGTCCCATTCAGATGTAATTATTGTAGGGAAACTAGGAATTTGAAGAATGCTTGTCATTTGCTTTTTAGAGGTAACAGATCTTGCTTGACTCATGTTGCAGGTTGGTTGATGTAGTGATTTCGTCGAGCTCTATGAAGACATTGCCTTTAATGGTGGATGATGATCGGACAACCCTACGCCAAACAATGGTAAATGTGTCTGTTGCTTGGACTCGGTCTACGTTGAGCTTGATCCGATTGATTTAGAGAAATTGGATGCTTTATCCTTGGGTGTTAAAATCGGGCCTCATGATGTTGCTGGTGATCTATCAGCTGTCAATCCTGTTGTGATCGGGTTTCCTCTAGACACCAAGGTGGAAAATGGAGGCTAGGATATTATTCCTTTGGTCACTAGCTCGAAGGTCAAAGTGACAACTGTTGATCTCAACATTGTTGAATTACCATCACTTCCATCGGTGGTGGTGGCATCTGATACAAACCTTGATATCACTTATCAGAGCATTAGTCCAATGTTATCCCCCTTGTTTGTAGATTCTTCACTCGAAGTCTCTCTTCTTATCTTCTATGACTGTCCACAAACCTCACTGTCTGTTTTTCCCTTGTGTTCCATTAAACATGAAAATGTTACTATTCGTCTCTCGTGTCAGGAGAAGACTAAGAAAGGATGTTGGGGAAAAAACTCTATAGATGGCGAGATGCCATATATTCCTCTCTCAATTCATATCAAGGATGTTGTCAGGAACGTTGAGACCCCTTCTATTGTTGATGGGGCACTTAGAGATATGAATGCCTGGGAGGTAGTTCTTGATGAGAATGATATATTTTAATGTGAGGGGTTTTGGAGGGCACCCAAAACAGTTAGTTCTCCAAATGTTACTTTGCTCTCTTCGTCCGAACATGCTTTCTTTTACAGGAAACTTTGTGTGAGGGTTCATATGCCATGAATATTGTAGCTAAGATGTTTCTCGGCTGGATTTTTTGTTTTGTTGATGCTATTGGACATTCAGGTGGGTTAATATTGGCATGGAACCCTCAATTTCTATTGCAAGGCCTTTGTGACAGAGGCGAGTATTTTTCTTGAAACAGTGACAAGGGGATCTTCTACTGCGTGTAATTTCCTTAATATTTATGCACCTTATCTGAATAGGGAGATGTTCTGGAATTCAATTGTTTCCAGAGGTTTATTAAGTCTTCCTAATCTTTTTGTTGTAGGGGTTCTCAATATCACGACTTCAACTACTGAAGTTTGGGGTATTTCTTCCAGAATTGATCCTCTGGGATTTTATTTCAAGAATTTGATTGATCCAATGCATCTGGTTGATATTGTGTCAGTGAAGATTGGTCCCACCTAGACAAATGGTAGGGTGGACGATGATGGAATTAGTAAAAGACTGGACAGGTTTTTGGTTGCGGAACCTATGATATCCTCCCTGTTTCAACCTAGAACTTGGGTTCATCCGTCTAAAGTGTCTAACCATTTTCCAATTTGCTTGGAATGGAAAGGGGGTGGTGAGTGTCCTCAGTACCCTTTTATGTTTAACCATGCTTGGTTACTTGAGGCTAATTTTTAAAGTTTTACTAAAGATATTTGGAACATTGATGCATGGATTTTATTACCGATAACCCTATTCATACTTTGGTTGGGAGGTTAAACCTTCTTAGAAAGGCTATCATAATATGAGAGCATCAAAGGAAATTGGAATTGAAACAATCTCTTGTTGAAGTGGAAGAACTGATCCGGGATTTATTCCTTCTCTTACCAACTAGGGTACTTTCGACCAAGGAATTGGCTTCTTTAGCAAGTTTGAAGATTCGAAAAGAGAAGATCCTGGATATGGATGCTGCCTCCTAGAGGTTAAAAAGCTGGGTGGTATGGATTAGCACTTGAATACGCAAACACCAAAATTTTCTAGAAATATGCTTGTGCTCGCAGAAATGTCAATGTTATTTGGGATTTAGATGACGCAGAGGGAAATACTCTCGTTGATGATCTGTCACCGAGGAAGGCTGGTATGAAACATTTCAAGAACATTTTTTATGATGAGGGACCGGTTTACATTCAAGAAAAGATGAAAGTACTCAGTCTATTTCCCAATTATTTTACTATTGCAGAAGATGATATTATTGGAAGACCTGTTACACTTGGGAAAATTAAATGTGTTTGGAAGAATTTTGCGAAGGGTAAAGTGTCGGGTTCAGATGGTTGGCTAGTTGAATTTTTTCTTGGTTTTTTTATATGGTTGCCAGGGATATCCTAAAGGCAGTGGAATTCAGCCATTAGAGGAAATTTGGGGTCTAAAATGGGCCTTATAAGAAAACGTGCCAAAATAAGTTTTTGTGAGTTGGAATTCAAGAACCAATAGAATTTCAATAAAATAAGTCAACCATAATGGTTGAATTGGCATATTTGTCATTAAAAAAAACTACTTTTTTTGTTCGTATTTTCGACATATCTCAATGTGTTTTTACTCAAATTTTGATCGGGAGAGCTCGTTGGATGTGGAATTTGATTCCTCATCCAACGAGTACCCACACTGCATACTTTTGACGGACCCTGCTACCCCAAAAACAAGAAATACCTGAAAAAAACGTGATGATGATGTCATCATCATGTTTTTCAGGTATTTCTTGTTTTTGGGGTAGAGGGGTCCGTCAAAAGTATGCAGTGTGGGTACTCGTTGGATGAGGAATCAAATTCCACATCCAACGAGCTCTCCCAATCGAAATTTGAGTAAAAACACAGGGAGATATGTCGAAAATACTAACACAAAAAGTAGTTTTTTTCTTTCTTCCTCCAAAATTAATCAATATTATTTTATTATTTTAACTATTATTTTATTATTTTCCTTAGGAGGCCCATTTTAGACCCCAAAATTCCTCTAATGATAACTCAGGGATGTATTCCGAAAGCTTTGAATGCTACGTACATTGCCTTAATTCCAAAGTGTGACAAGCCTAATACTTTCACTGATTTTAGACTGATATCACTCTGTAATTCAATTTACAAAGTGATTACAAGAATTTTGTCTGATAGAATCAAACCTTTGCTGATGGAGGCTCATTTTAATGAACAATTTGGTTTACTGAGGAAAATACAAATACATGAAGGAGTAGGGATCACACAAGAAGTTATGCATTCTGTCAAGATTAAAAATCTCGAAGCTTTGATATTAAAAATGGATATGATAAAGGCATATGATCGTGTTAACTTGAATTTCTTGAGACTTATTCTGTTGCAGATTGGACTTCATGTGGAGACAATAAATTGGATAATGGAATGTGTGTCCACTACAAATTTAACGGTTCTGGTCAATGGGGTACCTTCTTGTTCCTTTTCAGCTAGCAGGGGGTTATGTCAAGGATTCCCTCTCTCACCATTACTTTTTATTCTTGTTGTGGAGGGATTAATCCTACTCATCCGCGAAGAAAAGAGAATGGGAAAAATTGCTGACATCCACTTAACATCTTCCATGTCTGTCACTCACATTTTGTTTTCTTATAAACAATCTTTCTAATGATGTTATGGAGAAGGTAAAGGTGCTTTTCCCATTCAAAACGGAGGAAATGGAGAGGGTCTTCAAGTATTTGGGATTTTTGGCTCAAACCACTTGATTACACAGTTGCCGATTGGAGTTGGCTCATTAAAAAAATTGATCGAAAGATCAATCATTGAACCTATATATTATTATCATTGGGTGGATGCCTCATTCTGCTAAACTCTGTTTTAGGAGCTTTACTTGTCGCTTGGTTTTCTTTAATGAATATTTCGGTTTCAAATTTACATAAGATCGAAGCTTGATGTTTAATTTCTTATGGGGAGGAAGTGCTAGAAAAAAATCAATGCATCTGGCAAGCTGGAAGTTACTGTCCCGACCCTTTGGTAATGGTGGTTGGAATATCATGCATCTTGAACATTTAAACTCAACGTTGAGACTAAAAAACTTGTGGAAGGTAATAACTATAAATGGCATTTGGAGCAGAGTAATTAAGGAAAAATATTTCAATAAAATGTCTATCGTTGAATGGTCAAGGAAAGGTGCATACTTGATTGCAAATACTTCTATAATTTAGAATGGTTTCCTGCGTGTCTTATGCTAGATCAGCAAGTGAGTCTGTTGGAGAGTGGGTCGTGGAGACAATATTCAGATTGGGATTGACCCAATCGTTGGAATGGAGAATTCTTTTATTTTATCTCCTTCCCTTGTAAACTATTTGCATGATTATGGGATTTTTACCCTTCATCAAATTTATATTAAAAAATTTGCAAACGGTTCTGGTGTTCGTTGGCTGTCGGCAGAGGAACTGGAGCTGGGAGGTGCATGGAAAAAAGAATGGGATTCATATATCCACTCTTTGAAATCCTTGGGTATCAAACTTAGTGCTGAGGACGCATGGTCTTGGTCTTTTAATGAGTCCAATGGACAGGTGACACCAAAACTAGCATACAAATATATTATGGAGACATCTTTGGATTTAGAGCAGGAAAGGTTATGGAAAGAACTTTGGAAATGGAGAATCCCTATTAAGATAAAGTGTTATAGGCTTCTTTTGATGAATAATATTAGTTATTGGGACAATCTATGTAAACGGGGGTGGATAGGTCCTAGTTTGTGTTTTTTATGCAGAGATGAAGGCAAATCTGTTGCTCACCTTTTCATGGACTGTAAATTTGGTAAAGTTGTTCGTAACCTTGTTGCTGAAGCCTTATCAATTAATTTTGTTTGGGAGAACAACAGTATTAAGGATAATATTTATGATTGGTTTAGATTTGGTATTACACCATGCTATCTTCCTTTTTTTGCAACTAGGCTATTTGGCTTGTTAGAAATGATTGTATTTTTTCTGCTATTGAACCTTTTGTTCATACAACTTCTCTTAGATGTTTGGCACTTTTAGTTGAATATCCAATACAGGATAATAAAAGGAAGGTCGGGATTATTGGGATGGGACCTGAGATCAAAGCAATCACTGGTTCTTTTGATGGGGCTGCAGCTAATTTGTTGGGAGGTGCGGGTGTTGTACTCTACATTGGAAGTGATCATTATTTTTGTATTCGATTGGGATGTGGACAAAGCACAAACACCAAGGCTGACTGTTAGCCCTCTGGGGGGTGTTATTTGTTGCTGATGAGATAGCCCTCTGAAGTTGAGAGTTTTTGGTGATTCAAAAACAATCATTGATTGTGTCAATGATGAGGTGTTACTGGAGGTTTTGGCTCTCGATCATTGGTGTAGCAGAATCAGAGATTTGATCACTAAATTCCACAAATTTACTTGCAATCACGTTTTCAGAGAACACAATCGGGTGGCTAATAAGCTATCCAAAGAGGCCTTTGAACTTGAAGATAGATATCTAACTGTCCAAGAATTTCTGGAAAATGAAAAATGTCATAAACATACTTTAATTTTTTCTTTTTAGATGTTAAATGACATAGCTCTATTGATGAGCGACGAAGGGGAAGGATAGAATATAATTTATTACGCTTGATGCAGTCTTTTTCGGATATATAGAGTTATGGTTATTTGACTGATGGAGTTTTTTTGCTTTTAAAGTGGATCTGAATGCAACAGGCCCTTTGTAATAAAATAAAGATCGTATTTTTCTTCTGAAAAAAGAAAACCACCAGTCATTTCATTCAATTTTTTGTGTTTTCTTAAATTATTAAGATGTGTTATTCTTTGATGTGCTTTTAGGTTTTATTATTTGATGTAAATTCTTTGCTGTTCTATTATGAATAATTATAGGGTATTTTATTTTGAGATTGTGAAATCTAATTGAGTTTGAAAAAAATGTTTTTTTAAAATGATGCTCGTTCCAAAATAGAATGTTTTCTAATCAACTAGTGTCGCGGCTTGAGACTCTTGACATACACATCCACGTTAACAAATATTTTATAAAATGGCTTCTCGAAGGGAACTCAGTCAACGACTAGAATAATACTATTCAGTAGTCAACCATCTCTGCTCCATATAATTTTTTAAAGTATAGACAAAGCTTTGTTTGGAAGGATTGACAGAGCTTCAAATGAAAGCAAACATGAACCCTAAAATGAAAGGTATAACATGCAGACATATTGAACATATCCATTTCTCCAGGTAAATACAGCCTCCGTGATGGCACATCTAAACCCTAATTGACAAAAACTACCAAATTCCAAGATATCTTCCTCAGCTCCACCTAAAACAAGCCTTACATGAGATTTAGTTTGCGTAGAACAAGGCCAATATGGGCGGAGATGGCAATGGGAATCGGTCGGGAAGTGGCGCAACAGTATGCTGCATACAGCTTGGATACGGCTGGAACAACCTAAAATACAACTAAATTCACGCGTAAAGCAAGCTACAAAATGTCAGCGATGGGGAATGTCCGACTCTTTGTATTGAATGAGCTGCTTGCCTCTGTTGGGTCAGAAACTGAACGCTACATGGCGTGTTCTACACATATTGGGTAGCTCTCCAGTCTATATATATACATATATCTTACACAACCGATTAGAAAACCATCTCCCGATTTGGTTAATTGCAACAATCGATTACAGGCATTGTTCTTAGCTAAATTCTCTGAGTTCAGATCAATATCATGGGAGCTCAGTCAAGATCCAGTTCTTCAGCCTTCGCTTACATATTGCTTATACCATGTCTGGCTATCCTTCTCTGCGCGATCTCTCCATGTTCAGTAGCCCGGCCCTTGCGTGGTCAATCGAAGGCTCAATCAATGGAGATTAATGAGAAAGAATATGATGATAATGAGCATAACCAGCAAATTAGCGGACCTCTGCATCAGAGATTACAATTAGATCTCCGCCCATCTGATCATGTTATGGGAAAGTGGACATTCAAACCCATATTCACCATGTTACCCAAAGGGCCCGTTCCACCCTGTGGGCCTTCTCCTATTGTCAAAAGCTTTCCCAACAGCATGCCAACTCAGATCTCTACCAGAAGCGTTTCGGATCAGCCATGAGGTGCCGTTCATGTGTTCGTCGATACAAATTCCTTGCTGGGCGATAATTTGTATTGAATTTTCAGGGAAAACTCTTTTAGCAAGATCTGGTCTGCGCCTCTACACATACAGTCGAACGATTTTTTATTTTTTTTCAATCCCTTACGTACATATAGATATGTTCCCCAGGGTTTTTCTACTTTTCTTCTCTATTGCTTTACTGTAATTTATAACAACAGGTTTTTTCAATCTGAATCTGCTATTTATAGCTGGTTGTTTGTTTTATAAAT
>LPNX010791401.1:0-16894 GCA_001517045.1 Pseudotsuga menziesii
ATATATATATATATATATATATATATAATGCATTTTTATGTTTATGTAGATGCTTATTTATTTGTGCTAAAAATGATGATCATTATCATGGAATGTTAATTATGTTTACATGTATTATTAGTTATGTGTGTTAGATATTGATGTTTAAATTTGTTAGTTGCAGTATATTTTACATGAATATGTGACGTAATGTTTATTATGGTACGCTCATACTTATTTTCAGTTTTATCTTAATGATGGTATGATGGCATATATGACTGTGTTTATTTTTATGTTTCTTAGTTGCTAGCAATGATAATAATGGTATGCTTATGTTTATGTTGTGAAAATTACAATGATGCATTTACAACTTTGTTAAAAATTATGGTTATGTTTATGTTAGTATGATGATGTTTATGTTTATGTTTATGATGCCATGATCATGATGTTTATGTTGGTTAGGTGTTGAAAATGATGATGATCGTATGCTTATGTACTTAAATAACTTTGTACGATTCACAATCACGTGGGTCTTTAAATCACCAAGTTTTTATTTAGTTGACAAAAACACCACAAATTGCATTGTAAATTATGGATGGATTTGTGGCAACTCTATGATTTATGATTGTTCTATAATTTGTCATAGTATCATGTTTATATTTTTTTATAGTTTGTCTTAGTATTATGTTTATGTAATAATTTAATTTATAGTTAATTTATAACTCTAATTGACAAACATCATAGCAAAAAGTCAAGTATCACTAAGAAATATTATTATAATATATGAATATGAACATGAACATGACCAAAAAATATAAATATGACCTATCAATTTGTCATTGAACATTTCTTTTTTGGACATTAACTCACTTTATAATGACAAATATCAAAGCTCTAATCGAAAGAAATACAAATACTTAATTAAAATAACAACATTCTCTCTCAAATGTAAACTCAAATTTTGCATTCTCCAAACTTATTAATTATTGTTAATCATGATGATCTTCACTATATAATATAAATTTAGTCCAAATTCAAGGAACACATTTTATACTCTCTAAAAATAAGGTCTAAAGCCATCTAGTGTTCAAAAAATTGCAATTAATTATTGATGTAATAATGTTATTATTTTTAAATGATTGTTGTATTAATTTGCTAATATAATTGTTTTTTTCCAATTCTATTTAAAACATTAAAATATTTTTGAATTGAATAATAATTTCAAAACTGTGCAAGATATAAGATATCAAATATTCGTGTAATTTGAGTTTGTCAATAAATAGATATAATTTATAAAATAGTCTAAATTCATATTAGTTATATAATTTATTAGATTAACACAGGATTATGATATTATAAATTTACATTAATTAATAACTTTTAAATCAATTATTATATATCAATACATATATCAAATATTTTTAGTGAAATATACTACCATGTTTTTAATTTACAAATCAAAACTACATACATATTTACAAACAATAAAATAAGGTGGATACATATTAAGCATAGATATAATTTGTTAACTCATTCATATAAATCCTTATTGTCACAACCAATTCTAAGATGGATTTTAACCTACAAGAAATATAGAGATGCATAAATTCAATCCAACTTAATTAATATAACATATTTACTTAAAACCATTGTTTTCTCGTAAACACGATCCCATACCTACACCTTCACCCTTAAAAGCTATTTTCTCTCTCTTTTTGTCATTAAAAAAAAATTGTAAACATTATAACAAAAGTGTCATAAATTAATGCAATTATAATTCTTAGCATTATAATTTATATCAAAAACATCATGACATACAAAAATTCAAATTTTAATGGAGAAATTAGAGACCACCTTAAATTTTCTTGTAAATTGCATAGTTATCAAGGCCATAAATCAAGTTATTGTAGAGCACCTTAACTTTTCTTGTAAATTGCATTGTTATAAAGGCCATAAATTAATTGAACTTAATCTAATCATATAATAAAAAAACATTGCATTAATCTAACATAAATTCCATAAATTGATTCAAATATAATTCTTAATATTATTCATAACAAAAACATCATAAAATACGAACATTATTGGAATATTAATATATAAATTAGAGAAGACCATCAACTCCGGAAGAATATGTTAGCCTTTACTTTCATAGAGATAAATTAAAATTGAATCATGTAAGTTGTTTTCATGGTGTATTTATATGTATACACAAGACACAATACGAGTAACTTGGACAATGACATATAATCATTCCATACAAGCATAAATTACTTCAAAGACATAAACCATATTTCACATCATATTATATGTTAACCAACTAAAATTGTTTAACGACACTGCATCTAGTAATCAACTTTCTATTTCCACCATCATAGCATGAAAAACAAACAATATAATTAGATAATCAAATTTATCAGTAAAAAAATGATATACCAGTCTGTAAATGATGAAATAAAACATGTACATACCACTCTCCATTTCTATCGCCCTCATTATCTTCCTCGGTTCACATGCTAGCACTGTTTTTCTCAAAAACATGTTTAGATTTAGGGTTGTGTCTTAATATGAACTGCCAATCTCTATCCAACACATCTGGGTAAACAAACACTTGATTGCAGTGTATTGGGAAAACATAAGGCTCTTCACTTTCATCCTATGTCTTTTTAGAGTTGATACATACCAATCCAATATCATGATCTTCCTTTACATTATTCTCGTCAAATGTATCCCACCACATGCACCTAGAAACAATTCATTGGAAAGATGAGAAGTCCATTTGAATGATCTCTTGTATCTTTCTGACATAACCCAACATCCCTCATATTAGGTTTTGATCATGGTGGATAGCATGACTAGATTGGTCAAACTTGGCTTCCACTACATAGTCTTGTGTAACACGTCGATGATCAATATCCTTGGTGAAAAAATGATGTCCATAATCCCACATATATTGGAACGAATTCACCTGTACGAAAAGTTAACAAATGATGGTGTCATATGTTTAAATACCCAAGCATTAATATATTTAATATAGATGTTAGAATTCAAAGTTGTATTATAATGTTATAAATGTACATAAATATTTTATTACCGAGTTTCTACACTTGATCCCAATGTTTAGTGCATCGTCCTCTTTAGGCAGGTAACAACTAGATGCACCATATTTATCTTTGACTTGGTTTGCAACCCAACTAGTGGGATAGATCAATGGAGTATTTTATTTTCAATGATATGGAAAAGGAATGCTTATACCTTGCAAATTCCTGAATTCCCTTTTGTCAATCTCCCATTTCCTTCTCTTCTCTTCATACAATGCGACCCATGTCTGTGTTTCCTATGCGTTGTAAAGAATGAATTTATTGATTGCATCAATTTATGAATTTACTGTTGTATTCATGGAAACAAAACTATATTCTATACGTATGGGATGAAATATAGATTTTGAATTTTGTTTGAATAGTTACCATGTGGAAATATGAAGATCAAAATATAAGTGACTTACTCCTTATAAATCTCCTTTTTCCTTCCGTTTCTAGTAAATTTGCTTCCCTTTTGGCCTCATTGCATTCATCATCCCAAATCAATTCACTTGGCATGTCATCGATTTGCTTAATGTAATCACTATCATAATAGAACGACTCATAAACTTTGTACCCCTTTTCCATAGACCCCTCGAGTTTTTCCCTCTGCCAAAAAAATCCCTTCAATTTTTTCATGTACCTCTCTAAGAAGAACATCCAACAACATGAGACCACATCGACTAATTCAAATTCATGGACTAGGTGAATTAGAATATGAATCCACAAGTCCATGAAATTCGACGACAATTCCTTCTAAAAAATACAAAAAATATTTGTTTAATCTTGACACCACTATGGAATGCTAGCAATGAAAATATCATTTGATACAAGCCACCATACAAATGCAAGTATTCTAGATATGACACACCATAGGTCATTGGGAAATTCGTGGTTCACACACCTACGCACAAAGAATGGATAATGACACTAAAAAATAAACAAAAATAATTAATTCCATACTTGTGTGGTAAAATATATAAAAGAATAATAAAAACATTTTTTGAACATTATACGTACCCTTAGAAGGTTGCCATGGTCATGTGATTTCATCTTGTCAGCATTTTCGTCTATAGTGAAGCAGCGTTGTAGAGAAGACCCATAACAAGAAAGCAACTTCACGCTCAATATAACTTCCTTTTCCAAATTAAGATATTATTTCTTCAAAATACACAGGACGTCACCTTTTTTAAATGCAAAAGAGTGGCCATCATCTCCTCTATTTTCTTATCTTGGCCAATGCTTCTTTTTAGTATTTGAAGAAATAAGGGATTTCTTGACTTTCAACTTGTCACTTTTTTTGGATGATATGTGACTCCACAAAGAACATTAAACATTTTTAAATATATGAATGTGATCTAGTAAGTGGGAAATCTTAAGATGCTCCTAATATGCGAGCTCATAAATATCGATTTCTTATTCATCTCTTTGGGGATTTCTCATCATAGGTGTCGAAGAATTCAAGATCATCAAACATAGGTTCCCCATTTGAATTGAACATATTTGTAATTTCCTTCTTCTTCTCTATGTCTTATTCCCAAATCCAGTCAGCCAATGCCATTATTTTAGGCGTTTGGGTTTAGTCTGGTTTACCATTAAAAGTAGATGGTACTCTTCTATAAGGGTGGTTTTCTGGGAGGAATACCTAGAGAAGTTGTACACTAGATTTCATAAGTATTTGGACGACTAAGATTTAATATAATTTCCACAACATTTACATCCATGATAACCTTTTGTTACAAGACCTGCGATGTTATGGTATACAAAGCACGCTGTCAGTGTTTAAGATCAAGATAGTCGAAATGAATTAAATATGCCAAAAAAATATTTCTTTGTATATAAACAAATCAAACAACATATTTACTTGAGAAAAATCCCAAACCTGGTTAATCATGTGTAGTGTACATACATATTCCATATAACGTAAAACTCCTCTATGATGGGATGGGTATCTATACATCATATACCTGTAACCCTTCCCATAATTCCTTAAACTCTTTGATCAATGGTCATAGGTAAACATCCATATTATTCACTTGTCTTCTACTAGGGACTATAAGATCCAACATAATATGTTCATTATTTATGGACAACCATGGGGGGTTATTGTTATTGACCACCACTACATGCCAAGCAATATAGGTGCTGTCTAGCTAGGAATATGGGTTGACTCCATCAATTGCTATGCTCAATTTGAGGTTGCTTACTTCATCCTTGAATTTATCGGGCCATGTATCCTCTATATACTTCATGGATATTGAATCTATTGGGATTCACAATACTCATTCCTCACTTTGATGTGATGCATGCCATCCCTACAACATAGCTAATTTTTTGCAATGAAATATCCTTTGAATCCTTGGTATTATAGGTACGTTCCTCAATAACTTATGAGGAAGACCATGTGATTTAGCCTTGTTATTCGATTCTGTGTACCTCTCATGCCCAAATTTTGGACATATATCTTCTTCTGCATATTCACCTCTATATAGAATATAATCATTGGGACATGCATGATATGATATGTACTCAACACCCAATAGTTTCAACATTTCCTTTTCCTCCTTGCTGCTTCCAAGCAAGACATTATCATTCAAAAGTCCCTTATTTTTGAATAAACTGTAGTTAGTGGGAAATAAAAATGTACAATGTCATTTAACATTAATAAAATCGACCATTTTCAATGATTATTGTGTAACAAGATTCCTCAAAATAAAATGCAGTTGATGGTCACTAACCTTAACATCATTGATAAATTCATGTTAGACATCCCATTCTTTGCTTTCAAGTTGTACAGTAATATTGTCGTGCCCAACCGTGTAGACTTAGACTGACCAGATTCAAAGAGAGGTGTGGAATTTTCTATTTTAAGAATTTCAAAGAAGGCTTTAGTGGTACAAGCACCATCCCCTAGATCATTGTCTTGGAATGTATGAAACAACATTGCATCCATGGAAATCCTTTGTCGTAATAACTCATTCATACAAACATCTAATTCATTGCCTCCATTTCCAACATGTGAATAAATTATATCACTGTAAGAATTCCTAAGTGGTGAGGATGGATGGAGTGGAAATTGAATAGGTGGTTGATTCAACCATGCTTGGTATGCTTCCTCTCCAACTTGCGCTATATTTTCAACCTTCTCTTGATTTGACATTGTATCGGGATGCAATGAAAGATGGTAGGTAGCTTACTCATCATCATAATCCTGATTTTAAGAATATTGAAAATTACATCAATGATGTTAGTAATCACAATGCAATTGGTTTGATCTATTATAATACAAAACAATTTTTACACAAGAACAAGAATAATTTCCAATAAAAATGATACGCGGCAAACAATTTATAAATCAAACGTTAGATTGAGCAATAAGTTAACATCAACTCCACATTAAATATAGAAATTTAAAATTGAGCAACACATTTTCAAATTAAATTAACTATTTATAAAAAACTTATAACATTCTACCCTCTTCTATAAAGTATCCAATTTAACAAAAAGTGAAAATATTCCTAGAATCTTTCATATTTTGGGAATAACTTTTTGCTCGTAACTCAGAATTGGGTGGAATTTGGACCATTGGAAAATTATTGAAATTATCTACAACTTTTCTGTTTTGAGTTTTTCCTAATTCCTTTCAGTTTGTCTTGGTCGTGTATTTTAGTAACAAATCATCTTTTAAAAAGACATCTTTTAAAAGATGATTTGTTACTAAAACGCCCTCCCTAGAAAAAATGTAAGGAATTAGGAAAAATGAAAAACAACAAAGTTGTAGAAAATTTCAAGACCTTTCCAATGGGCCAAATTCTTCCCAATTATGAGTTATGAGCGAAAAGTTATTCCCAAAATACAAAAGACTCTTGGAATATTCTAGTCTTTTTTCAAATAGGATACATTTTGGAAAAAAAAGTTATGAATAATTTCAAACTAAGAAATACATTAACATGGATACAATTGTAAATTGACAAATACAATTAATTAATGTTTTTTTGTCTTACGCCTCAAAGGAACATCCATGGGTAATCCCATTGCGACACGTCTTTGATGAGCGATTGGTGGTCTACAAAAGTTTTAGTTTATTATCAAGTCACCACTAGGAGACAAACTATGTATTGCATGTACAACAACAAATCATGACACTTTCCTTTTTCATAAAGAACTCGTCATCATTGAAGTGTTCCTCAAATCAAGAATTTACAAAAAATAAATAACACCTAGAACTATTTGAATGTAGTCATTACGCAGTAGAAGATTGTACGTAAGAAGGAGCTACATTAGAAAGTTGAAACTCTCGATGTTTTGATCCCCACTCTGGGATCATCATCAGGAGACCAATGAAGCCAAAGGTGAGGTAAGGAAGCCTAGATAGTATATATATGTATTTAATTTTGTGAATAATACTTATGAAGAGGTCGGTTCTAGGTTTCAAAAAGAGGAATTGGTTTTAAAGTTTTTATTTTAATATTTTAAATAATTATAACTATTAGTTTAATTAGAATTCATTTTATGTTTAAATACAATTGAAATATTTATTTATATTTAAAAACCTTTATTTAAATAATTCTTAATAAATTTATATTTAGTTGTATTTAAATTTAATTTCAACTTTGAAAATAATTGTTTTTTATTTCAATTTTTAACCATGATTATAATTATTTAGTTAGTTTTAATTTTAATTAAATCTAGTTTGGAATTTAATAAAATGTTAAAATTTTTATTAGGATGGCTTAGGTTTTCAAAAGAAAATTCGAATTTTAGAAATGACCTTTTAATATCATTTTTAATTTTTAATTTTTATTTTTTTAGGATCCCTACTTTGATGATGATCCCTACCCTGATGATGATCCCAGAGTAGGGATCAAAACGTCGAGAGTTTCAGCTTTCTAACGCAGCTCCTTCTTACCTACAACACCTAGAACTATTTATTAATACTGCAATATTCCCATGAGTGCGTGGGTGACCATCTATACATAATAGGTTCTTCCTGTTAAAATTTCCAAAAATATAACCACTCATGCACATACAATACATGGAAATGCTATGTTTGTATTTAACAATATTCAAGTAATCAGATCAACATTAGATATGACCGCAAAATGGCATAAGTGCTACCGATTGTTTGGGAGGAACAAGTACATGTGAAAGGATAAAAAACTCAAGATTTGCAACATCAATATTAAACTTCACAATCATAAAATGATTACCACAAAAGGAGAATTCAGTCCCAACATCAGGCACATGTAGAGAATACAACCAAGCGCCATACAAAGAGCAGTTATAAGAAGTTTGATATTTACTTGATAAACTCACAAGATGAGAGAAATCATCACTGCCATCCAACAATTGGACGAACATCGGTTTGTACTTGGAGAATTTTGCTCTCAACTCATGCAAAATTTTGGATCTTCTAGTAGATATGTGTTGAGTAATATTCAAATAATACTTTGGATCACTAGAAATTTTAGTTGACTAAACATAAGTAGAGGGGTTCATCAATTTAGGATGAGACATAGTTGTTTTTTCTTCCAACATTTAAAAAAAAGAGCACAGGTAAGAGTTCCTACATGTCTTTTCTATATCACCTATTGGATTATTTACTGGGGTATTAGAACATCAACATTGGGTAATATATCATTGGTGTAATGGGTGAGTGTGGCATGTCGAGGGTTCTCCTTCAACCCTTGACATTTTTAACAACCACACACTACTAGAGTATCATAAAAGAGGTCTAGCTCATGACGAATTACTGTTGATGAACTAGGATTGCAACTTGTAGATGACATGCTACAATTTGTAGGGTAAAGTGGTTTCCCATTTTCATCTATGAACCGCTTGTGGTATGTTGCTCTTGATAAGAGATCACGACATTTTGGAACTGGTAGAATGTCTTGTGGATCCAAACTTGAACCTGAATCGAGATCCTGCAATAAAGAACAAATTTATATAATTTTAGATTCACATGGATAAATAACATAAATTCAAATAAATATTATAAATAGAAATAAAACCTGAACTTACTCGGGATGAAAAGGGATAACTCATCGAATTTTGAAAATGATGGAATGAGCTAGAATCTAAATAATTGACCATTTTATACTACACATTTTCTCGCTGCATTTGAGCCAAATAAACAATCAATATACGTCTCTACAATCCTAATTTTTTTTCAAGAAATATATTCCATTCTAACTTCCTATATAGTTTAGAAACCATTCTGTAAGAACAAGGTGAGTTTAAGAAACATATATATACAATGAAATATTGTAATTGGTGTCACTAAATAATTAAAACAAATTTGAGATGAATATATAGTCTTAAGTGGAACCACAAAAAGGCAACATTATTTTTTTTAGGGGTGTGTCTATTCCAATATACACGTACCGATGCACTTAAATAGACTAAACACACTGGTGCACAACAACAATAAATGAATTGTGAAAATAATCTCTGCAAAATCTCCCTTAGGAGAAAATATATGCTACATTTGGTGGAAGATAGTTATACATGCATTATACATAATTATTCTATCCGGTGTGTGCCATAATTACAACCGCACCAATACGTTACATATATACGTTCACTAATAAACGATATTTGTTTCAACTGGAATGATTTCGTTCCATAATAACGATCAACACACTAGTTTGTAATAACTATAAATTCACTGTGGAAAATATTTGCTACATTTGGTATCGTATATTTATACATGCAATCTTACAACTATTTTCATTCTCATTCATTTATTAAATACAAGTGCACCGATGCGTGTCATAAGTATACGTGCACCGACCAACCATATTTTTTAAGCCATGAGATATTGATGAGTCTTATGGAGTAACACACTAGTGTGTCATAGACATGGGCGCATCGAACTACCGAAAGTTTAAAAAAAAAATCGCACAAGCGATTCTTTCCCTAAACTGAAAAAATGGTGGCAATTTTAAGTTCGAAAAAGTAATTCAAAAGTGTGTTTAAAAGAAAAAACCTAAAAATTAATTCATTATTTTTCTGAAAATTTTAGGGGAGAGATTTCGAACAGAGACTTACGCAAAAGGTCTTTGAAGTGACTGGATTATTCTGAAGATCAAAATTTTCCAGGTATGTTGAATGAAACAAAACCCTGCATAGTAAAAATTTCATGTAAATATTATTGTTGATGTTATTATCTTATTAATAAATTAAGTAGATTTAGAAAAAAAAACTTCATACATACCTTCAATGTTGCAACCCTTCTCTTCTCCATGATTCTTTTCATTTGTTGTGGCTGCAAAATTTTACATTAGGGTTTAAATACCTCTACTGTTTCCCAAAATTATGCTTTCACCTTTTAAGGAATTTAAATATGTTGAATTTGTGAATATATATATAAATATTAGGGCAATATGGGTTCATTATTTGGATCGAATCTATAACCATGTTGGCCCTAATGTTTTTTTTTTTTTGAAAAAAAACGAATGTGTCAAATTCGGTGCATTTTGGTTTCCAAAGTGCACCGATGCATGCGCGAATTGTTATGGTGCACTCCTGGTTACATAAGACACATTTTGTTTTTGGTTTTTCAGTTTTCATTTTTTTGTTATTGGTGCGTTTATACAAAATAACATCGATAATGGAGAAACTTTGCTTTTTTTATTTCCATAAAATGATAAACAATTTTGGTTGTTCACATTGCAGTTGTGTTGGTATAACACATCGGAGAGGATATGTTGTATAAATGCACTAGCGCATTTATGGGCCCACATGCACCCATACATCTATGCATGTATACACATTGTTGCTTTTGATTTTATAAAATGCATCGTTTTCAGAATTGTTTTATGTTTTGAAGGTATGTACTTTATTTGGATAATATATTGATAGCTTATGTATTTAATGTTCTAGGCTGTATATTGATAAAAATACATGGTATGAGTTCAATGAACTCAAAATTTACTCAACATGGTGGAAGCACATCCAAGATTACAAATAAGGAAAGCAGTTCTAATTAATTTATGTATTTAAATTAACTTATTTGAATTATTTGTAATTTCACTGATATGTATTCGTTAGTGTATGAAATTCAAAGCCAAAAAATGAGGAAGCTCGATAATATTCTTACCAATATAAGTGCAGAAGAGCATAAAATGTTGATGGAAATGTTGCAAAGGGATGAATCATGTGAATAAAAAAGAAGTCAATATGAATGATTTCTTTAAATTTGAGTAGTAATGTAGTTATGATTATTCACTAATATGTTCAAATAATCTAATACACATATGTTGAATGTTATGCAAGGATTGACAACAACGTAAGTCAATTTCAACATAAAATTTATTTTTATGGAAGATGCAAATGATGATCAATTGGTCCTCATATCATCTGGAGTGGTGTTGGAAGTTAATAGAAGGGACAAATAATTTTATCATACTATGAGGGATATAGTGGAAAGAACTTATAGATGTTCTTTTTACTTATAATACATAAACCGATCAAATGATTCAAAAAATCTGATCATATGTAAACTACAAGAGGCATTCCTAGAGAAATGGTTGATGAGACATGGCAGACTTGCGATAGCATAAACATACAACAACACAAAAGAATCATTGAAAAGGTAATATTCCTAAACATGTTTATGTAGAATTAATATGTATGTATAACTACTAAAAATCATCATTCCTTCAATAATTTGAATTCTGCTACATTATTTATTTTTCATATCAACATAAGAATTGTTTAATGTAGTCATTTTACATTTTATGAGGATTATGAAAATCCCAAAGGATGAATGAGGTGATATGTGAAATGTTCCAGTAGGGGTGTTCAAAAAAGTGTACAAGGAGATGAGAAATGAAATATACATAATTGCATTGCAAGAGGAGCCATCTCAACAACAACGTGCTTCAAATGTATGAAATCATTGATTCTTAGGATTATGTAAACCTCATTGATTAATTCATCATTAAATATTTATTTTCAATTGTTTTGTTAATGCATAAAACAAAACAAAATGGAACCCAATCATCACACAAGACATGATGACAAGGAAGAAAGGGGTTGATAGCAAAGTTTGCGAGTATTTGTAATTTCCTTATAAGAAATTAATATTTCGTAGTGGTGGTAATTTGTATATTTGATTTTTTTGTATTCACTGACAATCCTTGTATGTCTTCAAACATGTGCTAACATATAGAGAAGAACCATCATATGAATTGATTAACATTGAGTTAAGCAAGGGTTGTGAGTTATGTTGGCGTATCAAGAATTAATTGTGGATTTTGTAAGTATCTATATTTTTTACTTCTCTCATTTTATAATTAAAAAAATCCTTTATATAAAATCTATGATTAATTGTGATGGGGCATAAAACATGTAGGAAACAAAGTATGCAGTGGAGCCAACAGAAGATTTTTTTATGGATGGCATGAGATATTTAATTTAAAGAATGTGTATCATTCATGACTCACTTATTACTGCGTCACTTTTCAATTTACAATCATGTATACTATCTATTTTATTTATCATTATTCTCGACAACATAGATACACTCACTACACTATTTTTTTATGTTTTCAAATAGAAGTTGAACTTGAAGAGAAAAAAAAAATCCAATCATCAAAACATTAAGAAAAATAACCCAAGTGATGCAAGTGGCTCGAGCATCGATAACAGTTCCAACAAAGAATGGTGATACATATTTAATTTTGATGTTAATGCAAGCTGCTATAATTTGTTGTATATTTTGAAATAAATGTTTGTGAAAGTCAGACATTTTGTATAATAATGTACTGGACATACTGTTTGAATTGAAAAACAACGGGTTACCAATAAGTGTAACAATTACATGTGTAGTTGGAATTTTGATTATTGTTATCTCTATGCTGTCCTATTTTGTATACCAAAGGAAATATTATTAATGTATAATAAAATAAAAAAATTTATTCAATTGCATTCTTCAATGTTATTGTCAAATGTTACATGTGAAACGATACATTGGTAATTAAATGTATGGATGATTAAATATTTCAATAGATGTTTACATCTATGGTATTTCAATTTCAAATAAATAATGTAATTAGAATATATATATATATATATATATATTAAACTACAATGTCAGTAGTCGTTGTTCAAATAATCATATGCGGTGATTTTGATAATTAATGTTTCTTTGGCGCCTCTCTCTAAATACTAATAAATACCACAAACACAATCATTGAAATTGATATATTTGCCTGCAATTTTAGTAACCAATGTTCGAAGAATCATATTCATTTTGTTTGGTAATCGATGACGCATTGGTGCGTCTACCATAATTAGGAGCACTGGTGTGTCTAACATAATTAGGAAGCACTCAAGTATCTACCCTATTTAGGCGCATCGATGCTCCCTAACAATTTATACGCATAGGTGTGGTTATGTTAATTAAACACACAATTGAATTTTAAAATAAATATTATTACTTTCCAGACAGTGTCACCGATGTGTTTACATTTTTTTTACGCACTAGTGTGTATAATTGGTTTATATGCACCGATGCATATCGTTAGTGTATAGGAATCGGTGCATATCGTTGACTAATATGCATCATTTTTCTCATATCAAATGGTTGTGTGGAAAAATACACAAAATATTTTTTTAATAATGTGTACGATGTGACTAATCGCATCGTTGCGTTTGTTGTGTTAAAAAGGACCAGTGTGTATAATTGATACGCGAGCATCAGCACATTGTTGAAATTCTATTAATTCCAATTCTCTTTATCTTTAAATGCACTAGTGCGGATACCGTACGCTGTATAGAACCAATGCATTTTGTTATGAAACACACCGGTGCACTTAGTTTCAAAAAATGAACCAATAAAAAAACATCCACTAAAATCTCCAGTCGTTGAGTTTTTCCTGTTATAACATTTATCCTTTACGACCTCCATTAAAATATCCACTACCATTGGCGGAGGTTGCAACATAGGTTTTTTTCTATTCTTTTTTTTTTGATCTTCTAACACTAAATTACTCCACTATGACCTCCACTATAGGGGATTTTCCTTGTAGTGAAATTATCACTCCCAACACACTCCAAGATTCACCCATTATTTCATGTATCTTGTTTAAAGAAGGTATAGGGTCATAATTGTCTAGTTCAAACTAACTTACTTGAACTAGATGAAGAAGAATCCATTTGTATCCAACTAGAAGTAGTTTTGGACACTCAGGAGTGTTAAATATGTCAACGCAATATCTGTTAAGTTTTTATTTAATGGAAGGATTCCTCACTAGAATATAATACTTGGGAACTATCAACAATTTTGTAGTAGTTTCCCCATATCTATCATTGAGGACAACGCTTCTTTTGAAGGGGGAGGACATGTTAGGGTCCTACCCTAACTCCCATACTTTATCTATGTACAAGGCCATAAGGCCCATTAGTTAGTAAGTGGCTAGTTGTTTAATGTAAAAGGGCCTTCCTTATTAATTAAAGTTCCTTAGGTGTTTGTCCCTCATTAATAGAGGGACTGTGCAATTAGTTAGAATTGGGACATTGAAGTACTTTATATAGAGTAGTAAGATATGTAATGTGAAGTCAAGAATAGTCATTGTATTTAGAGATAGTGGTCTTATAGGTTGCCTCCTTGGATATGCAAGTGAACATTGTGCCACTCTGATCCATTACCAATAGGGTCCCTGTATCCCTTCTATTCTGCCACTCCGATCCAATACCAATAGTTCTAGAAGCTTTACTCTCTCTCATTCTCCTTTTATTTTGGTTGATCCAATGTACTGAAAATGTATGATTTATGTTCACATCAACATGTACTGAAAAAATCAAAGAGCTTAGTTTAAACCTCAAACATACCTTTCACCAGTGATTTGATATGAGCCTAAATAGTTTATGATATGCTTAATAGATATGGAGCTCAATTCCCACTAGTTATATCACAATATCATTTGATTTTCTCCTTGATTATAATATGGATTCAAGGTATCTCCATGCTATGCTCTATATTGTTCCAATAATATGTCACCTTTACATTTTATTCTCCAACAAACTACCCATGAAATCAGTATGCTACATGCATACGATACTCCCTTGTAATCATTGTTACAACAAATTGGTCTTTTGGTAATTGAATCCTTATTACTAGGTAAGAAATTGTGATAGGTTGATTCCATGACGTTCCATCAAACTACAACATGCCAAATCAATTCCAATTAAACTTGTCATTTAAACACTATAGGTTGAAATCTAGGATCACACAAACCATTCCACTTATTTATTATGTTGATTGATATGAATTTGACAAATAGCTTGCACAATCACACTTATCCCCAAATTTATAGAGATTTTCAGCTATGAATTAACATAGAAACTCATATACAAAATAATCAGGAATGAAGAGTGTGGAATATGACATAAATCTAGTGATTTTCATTTATTAAAATACATGCCACTCCTCATTCCACTATTACAAGGCTCACGTTGTGTTTATATACATAGTGAGGATGATTCGATCCATGAAATATGGGTTTAATCATATTTTTTTAACAAATATAAAATATAATCCCTAATCGCTCTAAAAATCCAACTATAGTGCTCAACAACCTTATTCTATATTTGAATTGGTAGTACGATGTGGAGGCTATTATAACAAAATTTGAAAACTCATCCTTCTGCTATATTATTCTTGAACCTTTTAAAATCTATTTCAAACTTTAGGAAAATAAAATTAGTTTAGCAAAGGGAACCCACTCCCTTTGGTGATTTCCAAGACCTCTTGGAGGCCTAAATTACAATGTGGAGTTGGGAGATATTATCTTGCATTATAATCCTAGGGTACAAAAGTTTCATGACTCCTTGTCATGGTGGTATCTAATCTTCTTCATTCCATATGGATCCAAAACTTTCCTCTTCTATCCACTTGCTTTGTTTTTTTTGTTTCTATATCTCTGCTACCTAAAGTATTCCAACTTTCCACACTTTGTTTTATTTTTTTCCATTCATTTTTCTTTCATAAATATTTTCAGCAAACTTCTCTTTGATGCCAATTTTCTTCTTTATCTATTTACATTCCCACTTAGCAATATTCATCAAAACTTTCTTCTAGAGATATTCCAACTCAAAGTCTAGCTTTGAGTTTTGCTGGTACATCTTGTTCATTTTCTATTTTAATTCTATACATATAATTTCTATGCCCTTAGTTGCAATCTCTTTGTTTCCACACCCACTAATGTCCTCTATCAAAATATAATTCTTCCTATGTACTCTAATCTTCCACTCATATGACACTACCTCAACATTGCCTTGATGTATGAGATCTATAATATATTAGCTCCATTTTGCTTCATATACTTCATAAGTATTGAAGATATTTAGTCTCCTTTTCCATTTTTTTAAAACCTTTACAACCTCATAGGTTGTGAACTTCCCTTGAGGTAGCTAACTATTAGTTTTCAACTCAACCCATACTTGCAGACCTTTATCCCAGCTCGTGATCATGTAAAAATGGTAGTTTTTATGTTCTTCCTCATATGCATAAACTTCTTATTGAATTCTTTTATTTTTTGAAATGATGATTTCAAATTATTTCTTTGTACTCTTCTCCTAGATGATAGAATGTTGATGTCATGTCCTTTATGTTGAAATATTGTAACTTCAAAGAATATTCTATATGTATATTTTGTGGTCCTCGATGGTCCTATCGGGAGAACCACTTGTATTATCTTGTACTCTGATGCTTCTAATCGGAAGCACTAATAAGAGTCATGAGGCAGTCCCCTCTAATTGTAAAGGTGGGTCATTAGCACCCCAGTGTGGTTACTTGAGCCTACATGTGTAACTCGATCCTACAT